>CM073763.1:20209307-20394307 GCA_037127475.1 Arma custos
CAACGAAACAAAGATTTTATATCTTTCATAACTCCATTCCAGAGTGCGCAGGGCACTTAGTTGCTATGCTAAAAATACAGGGATAAAATATTTAACCTATTCAAAGTTGTTAACCTTAATCGGGATGAGTGTGCTTTCCGGCAAACCTTTGTAGATAAACAGTACTGTCTCTATAATGTACTGAACCAAAGAACCTTCGTGGGTTGTATTGGTACATGAGTATCAATGCTCTAAATCCCTCAAAACAGTGGATTTTAACAGAATAAAGATATTCTTTTCCAACTTTTCTTTCTGAAAATGGGACCGGGTTCAGGCAGTGTGTACAGGACTGAGTTACGTTGGTGAAGGCCCAGCGGTAAAATATTTAATTTGTCAACAGCTATAGATGGATCCCGTGGAATCTCCGTTGGTATCCAACCTTCTACATTTCCTTGTTTAATGGTTGTCACTTTCTTGCTAATGCTAATACCAATAAAGCAGATATAAAACAGATTTGAGGACCAAAAGCAAACAATTACTACAAGAATAAGACGGAGGACTCCTGAATCCGAAGAAGACAGGAGTCGAGGAGTAGGAAGAGATATGCCTGGCTTAGGCATCATCCTCTCCCGGGATGCAGGATCACGACCCTCTTCTTCCACTCTCAGGTCCTCATCAATCCGAATAAACACTGTCCTTCTTCGTAGCAGCCCTTTTTTTTTATTCAATCTGACCATTATGTCATATTATTTTTAGTTGCTTATCGATTCATGAGTCTTGATATTTCATGAGTAGGAAAAACAATAACAAAACCTGATGGATTATATTTGAAATTAAGTCATTCGAAAGAGTGGGAAGTGGGGAAGCTCAGTGTGTAGCAATTAAATTAACAGTCATAGATGGACTCCGTGAGATCTCCAAGCCCTTCCAAGGCTCACTGAGCCTTCAAAAAGTAGGTACCCTTGAATGGAGGAAAATCCAAGTTGTTAAGCATGATCAAGGACAAATCAACTCCATGCAGAACTGTCACGACTGGGCCGGTCACACAGAGGGAAAGCCAACCTCATATCCCTACTACCTATCTCACCTCACTCTTCCTTTGCGCTCACAGTGACCTATTTTGCTCTTGTTGTTTTACGTTTGACCCGGCTGGATTGGATTCGGATTTCATTTTGTATTTGTTATGATTATTGTGTTTTAGACTAGGATTTTTTTATTCCTATTCGGATTCCTAGTTTTATTTGAATCAATGGCGATGACCTTCTCTCCCTACCACACGCACCCTTCCCCTTCTCTGCTTCTGGAAATTTTTTCGGACTATAAACAGTACAGTCTCCATCCAGTAGACCGTTCAGGGGTTGTAGATGTACATTTTTTTATACGGTCTGTTGAATGTCCGAGGGGTACGAACGACGGAGACGTAGGTGGAAGAATTCCGTTAAGAGCAATCTATAGCGGATTTGGGAAGTTAGTAAGGTACGATTGGTAATGACAACTTTGGGTTCGCTAAGGCTAATTATTTTTATAAGATCAACCAGAGACCTTGTGAAACTTATCATTGAAAGTTGAAGGAAAATTAAATATAGCCTAAAGTTTACATATTTCTTAGCGTTTTAAATCCACTTCTGTTACAAAAATTATAACCATGTGTGCATAAAGCCACATTTCCACTCCTCTACCGATGTTACCTGTATAAATTCGTTTCCAAACTAGCCAATCGAAGGGACAGCATCGATTGGGAAGGAAAATAAAGAACGTACACGGTTGGAGGGAAAATGGAGGACGATATTGGCTGGAGATTATGAAGAGAGGAGGAAGGGCAATATGTTTCGACCGGTCTCTAACTTCATCAATACCCTTCGCCGAGGGTTCGCGACCAAACTCATTTGTAGCGCCGAGGACCGCGGTCGCAGCCGACCAATAGGGTCGCTCCTGGTCACAGCTGATTGGCAAAGCCTCCTCACCTTTCGGCCAATCAGCTTTCTATTATACTGCCTAAACATGTCATTAGGTTTCTCTCGTGGCTTACGATATTTCGAAACATTCTCCAGGCGATTTTTGAAATATTTAAAACTACGTTTTAATTACAAACGTATAATTATAAACCTTAATGAAGCATTATGAAGAGTGGGGTCTAAAATCCAACTCATGCTCAAAATTCTGACACTTGTATGTCTTGCTTAATCATTTAACATCACTTTATGCGACTGTGCCTACGAGTGTGACGATGCACAGAGGGAGACATAAATTTAGCCTATTCAGGTATGGTACGTAAAGTCGCTGGACCCCAATTGTGCAACCCTTCCGGTTGTAAGGACGGCATAACCAATGATTTTTTACTCTCTTTTAAAAATCCTATGGATATTTTAAGTAAGTAAATTTTATTTTTAAATAATGAAATAGGGGCCCAATGAAATAAGGTTTGGCTCAGTAGAGCGCTGAGTTGCTGTGCCGAAAATTCCCAGATTCAAATCCGCCTGTGACAGTTAGTATTGTCTACCGGGGAGAAACACTTTGCGATCTGGAGACACTACAACGTAAGTACCCAAAAGAGAGGTGGAAACCTGACGATTGAGCGTGATATCGGACGAATTAGGTCCCTGCACAACTGTTGTCCTAGTACAGTCTCAACAACGTACTGAATGCACAACTCATATGTCGAGTAAAAAAGGTATAGGATTTTTGTTTTAATAGTCCTTGAATATTTCTTTAAGCAATTGAATATCCTTGAAAATTAAAGGGATAAGGAAATTTACACAACGCGGAGTAGCAGGTGATGTAACCAGTTCATGTGATAAAAGTGAGAGCATGGTTAAGATTAATAATCAGCTTGTAAAGATGCAGAGCCAATCAGTAAATGATAAAAGGACCGAGGCGTAGGTGAGAGGATTACGTTACGTGTGGAAATCCGTAGAAGTTAGTAAGCAGGTAGTATCCCTTCGAGCCATTAGGTTCCATAAGTCTTTTATTATTATTGTTTTTTTTTAAAAGACACATTTATTTAGCATAGTTATATTTTTGTAGCATAATTTCATTTTTTGTAGCACTCCTTAACATTTTTTTGAGCCTTTTCTTCGTAGAAGATTCATTAAGTAAACGCATCTTAGAGGAGTTTCGTAACAAACAACAGGGAAACGATAAAGAAATTTCTAATCAGCCCGGAACAGGGCGAAGTTTAATCGACAAACCGGGTGTTTTCCCGCCATAAATTTGAATTCCCTCATAGCAACTTGTCCCGTAAACATTAATTTTAATAAGGACTCAACTTCGGACTGTTCCAGGAACCTTTCTTAGGGATATCTTTGGGCCTATGCCAAAGTATTAAGGGCGTACTCGACTCGAGGAATCGATCTATGATTAAAACATAACTGTTGTTCCAACTCTCAATCTAAAACAACAATTCTCCTTAATCTACCAGCTCTACCTCCTTGTATCAGAGTCAGAGCCCTCTATTATGTTTCAGACCTACAACTAGAGAACAGCTAAAACCAAGATCATATGCACTACATATATCAAGGTTCATCACATTACAAAGGAGTAGAAAACCCAAGTAGGAGCCAGCAGAGTAAGGAGGAAGGCAGCCAACCACAACAGTAATGCCATTATTTTAATATTTCGTATCATATTTTATTTCTGTTTATATCATTATAAGTTATCCTACTAATATTATAAATGCGAAAGTTTGTATGTTTGTCTCTCTTTCACGCAAAAACTATTGAAAGGATTTGGATGAAACTTTAGACATTTTTTTAGGTACTGTGGAGAATCTATTATAGTGCGTAATTAAAGACAAATCACATGATAGTAGTTGTTAAAATAACAGAAAGGACATGAGTGAAACATTGTTTTGATATCCTACTAATATTATAAATGCGAAAGTTTGTGTGTTTGTCTCTTTCACGCAAAAACTTCCGCACGGATTTGGATGAAACTTTACAATAATATAGGTTATACATCAGAATAACACATAGGCGAATTTAAGGGGAGGTATGGGGGTACGTTTTTACAGACAGTTTTTTAGGTACTGTGGAGAATCCTTCTAATACAGAATTAAAGACACATGACAACAGTTGTTAAAATAACAGAAAGAACATGAGTGAAACCATTGTTTAGATATCCTACTAATCCTATCGTACTAATATTATAAATGCAAAAGTTTTATGTTTATGTTATGTTTGTCTCTTTCACGCAAAAACTACCGAACGGATTTGGATGAAACTTTACAATAATATAGGTTATACATGATATTAATACATAGGCTACAGAAGGGCAGATTTAGGGAGGGCACGGGGGCAGACAGTTTTTTGTGCTCTGTGGAGAATCCATGATAGTCCATAATTAAAGGCAAATCAGGAACTTAGCACATTGAAATTTGCAGATAGGTTCTTTGTATAATTTAAGAAAGAAATTTGGATAATTCCACCCCCAAGGGTTTCCCCCTTAATATAATAGGGGTTCAAAGATTGTATGGAATTCGTCAGTTTTGAAGACATCTGAAATTTTGGATGTACGAGTAACTTATAGTTGAAAAATAAAATAGATTATTTAATTTTATATAAATCTGTCACAAAATTTTATATGGCAGACCAAATTCCACGCGAGCGAAGCCGCGGGCAAAAGCTAGTAATTTATAATACCTTCTATATTATTTCTGAAATTATTATCAATATCAATTATCCTCAGTATTATTGTCCATCTGTGAATGGCATGTCCGATGTGTTGGTTGCGGGTACTCCCTACCCTGCTGACAACCTGCTGAGAGTTCTACTCCATGATGCTCTGATGTATGGAACACATATTCACCTGTACTTCTTTTACTTGTACAACCACTACTGGATAAACGGCCATTTTGAGCATGGTTGTAGCCCAGGAGATGATAGAGGGATATGCCTCAGTTACAAGGAGGCAGAGCAGACAGAGAAAGAGGAGGGGATGCTTTAGATTGAACAATCTTTACTTCAAAATGTTGGTTGAAATGTTTATTTCTTGATGAGATATACACACTTGGCATAACTATAAACTTTAGGTCTTCCTGAAACTCACACTGATTATTTTTACTTTCGACAATATTAAAATTAAAACCTTTTGTGACTTAGCTCGAAGCGACAATCTGCGTAACTGATACCACATTGTTTAATTATTAGTTATTGCGCATGCGTCTCTCCTCTTCTTCCATCGAATGATTTTGCGATATATATTGTCATAACTTTCTCTAATTAAAATTACTAATTAAAGAATTGATCGTTTAAAAATCCGGATTTGATCAAGGAATCCATGGATTGAAGGAACAATGCCTCTATTGTAATCCTCATCTACACCGACGGACGCCAATAGACGCCGCTGCCTTCTGAATCCTAATTAAATTTACTTTTCGACGGTAATCCTCTTACAGTGCCTTCATGATTAACTGCACTCTTCCTATCTCGAGGAGACAGTCACCTCCCTCCCTTTCCTTCGGCATTTCCGCTAATCTGTTCCCTTAAATCTACTTCCTATCTAAAAGGACCTCCTTTGGTTTTTTTTTCTTTTTTCTTCTCAGAGTGGATTATAAAAAGAAGCATACCGTAACGCCAGCCAATTCTCAAACTCGTATAAACCCGTTATAAATGCAGTATGTTTTGAAGATGAGATTATAGAAGTATAATGAAGAAAACATGTATAATTTATACATACTTCAAGTAATTTACATAGGCTCAGTTTGGTTTATGATTCTAACATTCCAACATAAGCAGCTTTGGAGTGACTAAGTAAACTGGCGCCCAGAACAGACTTCACCAGAGATTACCACCTCCTTTCTAGAATAATGAAGCAAACAAGGAGGCACTTGAAATAAAAAGTATTCATTTTCTTTTGTTAATTGTTGTGATTTTAATCATACCCTAACATTTCCTCAAACCCCAAACAGATGCTCCCTAAGCAGGTATACTTATTGGCTTCGTTGATCAGAGGGAAATAATGGCTTCATTGTTTAAATATTTTAATTATCGTAATGTAACGTGTTATACTCTATATTTGCTGTTATTATTATTTGCATAACATTACTTTTTCGGCACTTATGTAAATAACATCATATGTTGAAATGCTGCCTATTGACCTAATTTATGGACAACATTGTATATTCCTTTTTTTCTGTACAGAATTATTAATCGAAAAGGAATGTAGTCCAAGATTAAAATTATTTTTCTATTCTATTCTCTGCAATGTTATTAGTTCTAGGAATTTCTGAATTCTAGTGCATACATATTAAACATATTATATTACTTACAAATAAAGAAATAACTAATACAATGTTAACATTTAAATGGGTTTCTTTGTAGAGGAAAAAAGTAGGGCTTACTAGGTGAAGTATACGGCCTAAGTTCGCAAAGCACAGAATTATGTTTCCATCTAGATGACTGACTATTTGAAAGAACTATAGGAAACTTTTAACATCCTCGCTGAGGTCTAATCGCGTTTATTCCTTTTTTTTACGGGGAGAGCCGACTACTATCAGATCGCGTGAAATGTATAAGGCCGTTCCCATGCCGTGAGTCAGGGAGCTCAAATGACTCATTACAAAGGAGGGACAGTCGCGAGCGGGTGTTACTCACAATGGCCAACCTCTCATCCATAAATTACATCTTAGCGTTTAATTTTGCTTCCTCTCTGCGCCTTATTTACATCCGCGAGTCGGATATCATAGTCCGCATCTTTCGTCGTTTATTACGGCAAGGAGCAGGTTCTTTTCAACGGCAGTAGTTTTATTAGATCGTAATAGTATTGCATTATATTCGTACGAGGGTAATCCCAATATAATAACAACTTAATTATTATATATACTGGACTCCCTTCCGAAATGATATTCGTTATGTGAAACTTTATAGAAAATGGCCGAGATGGTTAAGGCGTCACCACGGAGAGGTGAGAGACCCGGATTCGAGTCCCTGCCCTGGCCATATCTATTCTTTTCAAATAAAATATTTAAAAAAAATTATATTATATAACAATAAAATAAATTATAATAATATTAATGACTTAAAGTCAACAAGATCCAAAAATAAGGTAATGTTCAATTAACATTCTCCCCGTGTATACATCGCTAATTGCGAGAACACGGAATGTAGGATTAGTGAAAAGAATTGATATGGCTGACCGAGAAACGAGCCAGGGTGGCCTAGATGGTTAAGGCATCACCACGGAGAGGTGAGAGACCCGGGTTCGAGTCCCGGTCCTGGCCATATATTTTTTTTCAAATAAAATATTTATAGAAAATGTTTTCAGAAATTGATGCAACTGACAACCAAACTACAAGATCCTATACTAAATAAATACGATTATTATTCATTACAAATTAGTTTACTATACATAAAGGGCGCGGAGCAGCAAATTGGGTAGACCGCTGAATCGCTATGCTGAAGGTTCCCGGTTGAGATCATGATGTGGCAAATACATGATTTAATCTGTAAACAGCAAAGGATGTAGGACCTGCAGACCATCCCGGGAGATTGAATGTGATCTCAGACAAATCAGCTAGGTTGCACAACCGCTGTTCTTGAAACTATACAGATTCTACCCTCTACTGAATCCAAGACACTTCATGGGTTGTAGTGGTATAGTTATTATATTTCTTACTGTTATATTGGTCTTATTTGTTCTGTTATTAGAAGTGAATTTCAAGAGGCTCAACCAGGCTCAATAAAGTGGTTTATGGGAAAAACGTCCTGTTGGTAGTGTATGATCTCTGCCATATCACCTCCTTGCACTACTGTTGCCTTAGAAACAGTAGTCTATACTAGTTACTGAACCCTATCCCCTTGAAAAATTTCCTTCGGTCTCGCCAATACTCGCACCTTTCCAACAAAAGAGAAAAGAACGTCTTAACTTAAGACATTACATAAAATATTCTGGCCGAAAAGTATTGCATTATTGCGGGATTACATTGTATGCATTCTGTTAATATAATAAAAATAATAACGTCTTGATAAATAAGATGGGTGTTGTTGGGATAAGTAAAAAAAACAATCCTAAAAAAGTTTATTAACGCAGAGCAAACCAGTTAACATCCGAAGAGTAACCCGACGCTTAAGCTAGAGGATTGAGTTGAGGTCATCCTACGGGTTGGGGATTGGATGCAATCAGTACACTAAGATTAGTGAATAGGGATTGGTGGTATCAACATGGAACATTTGTTGTGTTAAACACATTGTAAATAAATATTTTTGATCATCCTCTCTCTCTATCTTTTCGAAGTACTCTGCTATTCAACTCGCATATTCTATCCTAAAGTCATAGACAACGAATAATGAAAAAAATAATTTTTCTAAAAGGTAGTTTTTCGTTCTAAGAACATTGAATAAATAAAATAAATGATCGCTTAAAAGTTCTTTGAACTTATATATTATACTAAAAAAAAAATAAAGAAAGTAATTTCTTTTTTAATTGGAAAATATCAGTCGCCTTTTACATCAGACCTCTTCTCTCTCTCTCAGTTTCCAATTTCCTGATCCACACCCGAATCCTAGAAACAAAACCTACACAATTTTTTTGGGGCTCTCCATTCTCTCAAACCAGTCTAGTTTAAATTTCAAATGTAATTACAGATCCAGGAGAAGAAAGAATTCCTTTGACAGGCTGCCTAAATTAACCAGCACTCCTTTAAGCGCCGCTTCTGAGGGATTCCAAATTTAATTGAAATAAAAATAATTAATTCATATAAATGATATTCTGAAAATGCATTAAATTGAATTAATTAATTAATTAATACTATCTTTCAAATATATATGTATATAATTTTAATTTGTATCAATCAAAGTTAGCAAAGGAAAATCCCCAAAACAAAACCTCAAGACTCTAAAGCGCTGGAAAACAAACACTATTTCGCCAATTCAGCCATCATCAGGACACTCACCAAAACAAAATCACATCATAGAAGACGAAGTGCAACACATCTCATACCGACAATCCAAACTTATCAAATTGAGTAAGCAATCTAGCCGCGCAAGCAGTTCAAGAGTCAAACTTACTGTTGGTGTCAGATGTACTCCTCTTTGTCTTATTTGAGGGTTTTATTTTTTTTATGTGTTTCCTAATGAATGCGAGAATTGGTAAAACGTTCATTCCATGGTTTTCCAGTATTTTAAGGCTTTATTTTGAGGATGCATCCTCATTTAATTTTTATATTTACTTAAAATGCATATTAAATTAATACATAAAGGATTTTGAATTTTAAGGATTGGATCCGAGTGGAAATCGATGGCTTAGTGGAGCAGCTCTGCTCCATAAGTCAAAATTGGTCATATAATAATCATAAATATGACCTACTATATCACCTATAGTAATATATATGATTCTTTTGTAATTAGTTTAGAGCTTAGAGCGTTTGACTTTTAAGTGTTTAAGTAGCTTGAAACGGTGAGCAGTCTAATCAACTTTTGTTTGTCAGTCTAATCTGAGGATTTAATGTTAAACGTTTCTCAAGATGTAGTCCTAAATGAATTTTTGAAACAAAGGAGCTTATTGGTGGTCATCCTTAATGTCTTGTTAGTCGTAAGATTTCCTGTTAGGTTGATTAATTATTGATTTTTTTAAATTTATGTAAGACAGTTTTATCTGCTGGGCAGCGAGGTCTATCTCACTTCGATCTTGGTATGTCTATGTTTTTTCCTGTTTGGTTGTTAGAAAAATATTATTACGATTATATAAACGCATCGATATTTTTTATGTATACTTTATTATTGAACCCTAAACTTCACCTCAACTATGACGATCATAACAATTTTCTTGGCGAACCCTCTAGTAGACGATGAACGGTTTCGAAGTGGTTACCGAGGAGGATGTTCAATTGTGACAAGCAGGCAGAAGCAATAACAGCGAACGGCTTCTTGCCGAATCAGCTCCGGACTTTTACAACTTTTCTAGTTACGACGTGGCTTCAGCTGTCGAGGCACTTTCTGTACTCCAACATTTTTTTTCAGTTATGTCTTTTCTCAAATTAGACCTTATCGATGTTTGGGTGTACAGTAGATAACTTTCGATCGCTTGGAAAAAAAGAAATGACGCTTATGAGCCTACATAATTACCAATAACCACACACAAAGGTCAGTAAAACTTCATTTAACAAAATAGGTTTTCGCCATGTTATAATATGTACTAGTTATTATGATTTATCATTGCATTAAAATAAAAAAATACATAATGTTTATTTTTATCTTGTAGCTCTACAACCCGCGAAGGGACTTGGATTCAGTACATAGAGACTGTACTTTGGACATCGGTTATGCGCAGGTGATTTGCCCTAGATCACACTCAACCGCCAGATTTTCCCCCTTATTTTGGGTACCCAATTTTAGAGGCTGGGAGATCCCCAAGAGGGTCCTAGTTTCTATAGGGTCCATCTCTATTAGAAATAAAATTCTACCAGAGAGCGATTTGGACCTTCGGCATGGCCACTCATCTCTTTACCACTCAGCCACTCCGCTCCCAATATTAATAAAGGTGACCATTTAATTTTTTGAAAGATAAATTGTTCTTCTTTATAATTAATGACTATAAAATCAAGTCTGAAAGGAAAACAATAATTTTTTCATATTCTCACAAAGAGGGAGGATAGAAGAGTAATTTTATCATAACAGGCTCGCTGACGTGCGAAAAACACACAAGATAGATACACGGTCTCGCTGCCGTTTCGTTTTCATAACTTAATCCGGTCCGTTCAATCGGACGGCTGCGATAACGGTAGCGGTTCCAGTATTACGCTTGACCGCAAACAATGGAAATCACACGCTCACTGCCCTCAGCCTCTCTAATCCCCTCGTTAGCTATGTCTTGTTAATATCCCATTTCGGTCTTGTATCATTAATATTTCCTCATATACAAATCATATATATATATATATATGTGTGTGTGTGTGAGTGTAAACACACAAACACATATACATGTTTGTATAAAAACTAGTATACTAAAAGAGCACTATGATAAAAGAAAAAAACAAAGTATTGTCCACATAAACAATTTTTTGACAGCTTTTTGCTAATAGGTATAAATGTATAACAATACTTCCTTGTAGATGTGGTATAAAAAGAGACAAATATTTTTTCTGTAACTCTCGTATTTCAAGATACGAATTTCGTCTCGTTTCCCATCAATAAGACTCTTGACTCTTGAGTTGTTTATGGAGTGTCTCGGACCAAGATTGCTGTCTCTATTTGATAACTGTTGCTGTGAGATGTGCTGCACTTTTCCTTATTGGAGGTGGTTTCCTTTTGAAGTGTGTCCATGATGAGGCCGAAATAGGCGAAACGTCGTCGTTTTTGTTCCACTATTTTTGAAACTGAAGGCTTTGTTTTGTGAATTTGTGCAATTGCAAATTATTTAAGCCTTTATTAACTTATTGTTGTTCTTGCTGTTTGTTCATTTAACGTCACTTTATGCTGCTATGGCTAATCGGACGATGCTACAGTGGGAGCTCTAAATTTTGCCTATCCAGGTTTAATTAGGATAGGGATTTTTAACGAGTACCTGACATCGTACAGGCTCGGGACCCCCGTTTAACGTCCCTTTCTGAAGGACGGCGTAACAATCCTAGGGCTACCTGCCTGGCTACGAACACGCCATCTTGGGATTAGTAGTTGGTTACGCTAACCACACAGATCTGAATTAACTTATTCATTAGATACTATTTTTTAAAATTTTAATTTGATTATTTTATTAGAATTTTTCGAATTGATTCTGTTTATTTATACAATTTTCTGAAGCTGTTCAATCACCTTCAACTTTATACCGTAATAAATACACTCATCTATCCTAGGAAGGGTACAAGACGGTTCAGGTCCTAACTTTGTGCAGAGCTCCATAGAGGCTAGGTGTACCCATGAGGGTGTCCAGATCTTTCGTGGTCTTATAATTCCTAATAACAATTCCAGGAATTATAAGAGGAGTATAAAGACATGATACTCCACAGCCAGTCTCCAATCCGGAGCCTTTTGTTTATTGACAATGTTTACAGAAATTTGCGTAATAAATATTTCGAATAGCTCTATAATTACAGAGCTCATAACGAGATCGTCATTTCTAAATACCTAACTTACTGTTTCAAGTAATTTTATGATACAAATTTTCAGATCCTAGATGAAAAAGATTGCTTCTAAAAAAAGTCTTCAGAAAGAAGGCATTCTATAAGAAAGCATTCAACAACAGAATACAAACAAACCGTGAAATAACCGTGGGTATAAGAAATACTGCTATTGGCAGATTGATATGGCCAGTAGAAAATGGAGAAGTATATCTGAATCCTTCTATTTTATGTATCCACCGAAGAATAGCACTTGTCCTTTATAGCTCCCCACAACCATCCCCGGCCATAAAAACCACGGCTCAACAGTAAATATTTTTATTATTCTCGTGTCCTCTCCCTACGATGGCTACTTGACACTGTTCTGTAGCTTCGGCGGGCAATAAATTGTGAATTTTGTTTTCTTTGGAATAGAAGAAGGCATAAAATGGAAGACATAAAGGTAATAGGGATAGTCTAGACAATATCAGGGTTATCGAAGGACAAGGGTACCAATGTCTTATGCCTTATATTCTCACATATATTACCATCTTTTTCACAATATTTTTATATATATATATATATATATATATATATATATATATATATATATATAATTATATATATTTACACACATACACACACATATTCCTATTTATTGTATTATGCTGAAAAGGTAGATAATATAAATATCTGATTTGGAAGGTATCCATGTATTCCTTGAATATCTCATAAACTATGAATTAACTCATAACAGAGAACAAATTAAAATATCATTGATAAGCTTTAAGAATATTTTAATTATTTAAAAAAATGACTTATTGCTTATTAGAAATTGCTTAATTATAAATAAATTAAACAATTAAAAATATCAAGATATTCGGTAAAATCTAAATATTGAATTACTGTAATTATTATTTGAATGGCAATAATTGTTTTAAAGCTTACACGCAAGTAACGATAACAATTTTTATTATAATACCAACAGTTATTTAAAGAAATATAAAGAATTTGTATTTTTATTTTGACGAGAAAAGAGATTTAATTATTTTTTTTCTTTCTCTTCAACGAAAAGCCCTTAAATCTCCAAACTAAAATCAAAAATTGAATTTATCTGTCCAATTGGGATTCATTAGTTGCATTTGAGCCTTGGAGGTGGTGGGATGTTTCTTGAGTGCATTATTCATGTTTTGGTTTGCTCTTTCTACCCTGACGATGCCTGAATAGGCGAAATATTGGACAGATAATTTTAATTTCTGTTTTAGTTTGGAGACTTAAGGGCTTTTCTTTGGAACTTTTTCCACGGTCTTAACATTTATGTAAGGTCTATTTTTACTTTTCATATTTATAATAAACAATATATATTTAATATAAAATTTATTACGCATTCCTAGTCAAGTTAGTTCATACTGAATCTTGGAGTAAGTTATAACAGTGATACATAATGAAGGATACTGTACTGAACAAACTGAGATATATGTATATATATATATATATATATATATATATATATATATATATATATATATATATATATATTTTTTTTTTTATTTTTCCCTTCACGCAGTACCCCTACGAGAAGGACGTTTATTGTTCTGCATGTTCCGTACATTTATAGTACATTACACACAAGTGTACTTACATGTTGTTTACATTTTTTTTTTTTTTTTTTTTTTTTTTTTTAGTTATTTATATACAAAGCTAAAGGCTAATTGAAAATGCATCATTAAAAAAAACAAAACTTAAACATAAAAATATTGTTCATAGTACATATTAAGCCATTTGAACAAATACAAAAAAAAAAAAAGAATTAGGAAAGCACAAAATTACAACAAAGTAATTGAAAACAAAACCAAAATTCTTGTTCACCTATAATATTGATTTTGTGTAGTGATGATTAACCACACTGCTCTAGCAAACACCTTGAATTGCTGAAAATACTTCCAGTACAAGTCCTTAGCACTGATTGGCCAACTGTCCTTCTGCGTCACATGTTTGATAAGTGTAGTCCTTGGTTCGTCGGTTAGTCTGCAGTCATATATTAAGTGTAAGTAAGTTTGTTCGATAGCAAAGTCACAAGGGCATGTCTTATTATCTGTAAGTTTAAATTTATACAAGTAGGATTTTGTGGGTCCATGTCCTGTCAGCATTTGTGTGAGGTAGAAGTCAGTTGTTATTTTGTTATTCCTAAAATATTCATGTAAGTCATTTATGTATTGTTTAAGATGTTGTCCTTTAGTTGTCGTATCCCATGTGTTTTGCCACTGATCCATATTTGTAACTGTTTGTCTGTGTTTCAAGTAAGTCTTAGTCAATTTACTGTAGAGTATTGAAAGTGAGCCGTCTTTGGCAGCTGACTTAGCAGCCTTGTCAGCTAATTCGTTACCGACGTTGCCAGAGTGCCCTCTCACCCATCTGAAGTTGATGTTATATCCTGCTTTTTGTAAGTGGAGTAGCGTAAGTCTGGTTTCTTCAATCAGCGGTTCATGAATTTTGCGATTAATGAGTTTGTATAACGTACTCTGGCTGTCAGTTAGTATGCAAATAGATGTCCTGCGGAAATTAAATGTCTGTATATATATATATGTCTGTATATATATATATATATATATATATATATATATATATATATGAAACAAAATTGATTTCGGAACGCCACGACCAAATATAGCAAAGGGTATTGGAGATTTCAAGACCAATACAAATAGTCCTCGTACAGCTCAGGTAAGCTCATCTTTCGATATTGTTCTTCTTCCTAGTCCGGAGTCGAGTTCTTGTAGCTTCTGTAAAGTGGAAGAGTATATATGGAATAGTATATATATATATATATATATATATATATATATATATATATATATATACACTATCTTACTTTCCTTGTTATTCGAATTTCTTGAGATTACTTGCGATTAATTTTTTTTTATTGTTTTCTAGTCTCAAATGGGCTCCTAGGGTAAATAAATGGTAGGGGCTGTACTGTTTCTAGGATGACGTTTGTGAAGGGAGGTGGTTTACCTAGATAACACTCAACCACCAGATTTCTCCTCCCCCCCCCCCATATAGAGACTGAGTCAGTTACAGAAGGGTCTTTAGATCTCACAGGGTCCGTCCAAAGCTGTTAACTGATTAAATAGTTTTTTGTCCCTCTAATCACTTACAACCCCTCTCCCCACTAAATAAAAAGGACTCATATTTTTTTTTTTTTAATTGCCGATCACAAATCTACTTTAGGCACAATAATTTTGGAAGGAGCAGAAAAGCGAATTTAAAACGTGAGCTTGAGACGATTTAATGCCCATTTCAGGAGCGGAATCTGGGACATTTTATACTCCCTCTAAGCCTCTTCAGATTTATTCTGGAACTGTTAAAGATTTAGTAAGTTTTCCTGTTTTCTTCTCTCAACGCATCTTAATCCGATTATAGAAAATTCCGGCACTTAAATATCTTAAACTCATAAATAAAGGTCATAATTAAAGGAAGTCCAGGTAACAGAGAGAGAGAGAGAGAGAAAGAAGGAAGAAAGAGCAAGAACACGATGATTTTGGTGGATTTTGTGTAGACGAATGAAATGTTGTGTTTTTGATGTGAACATATGATTTTACAGTGGGAATGTTCATATCATTCCTAATAGTGTGATTTGAAATAAAGCAAGGAAGATTCATAATTTTTCTTATAAATTGGGAGGGTGCTGTTTATATCTTGTGTATATGGATTTGTATTGCAGAACTCAAAAGTTCTGCTCAATATGTCCAAATAGATTTTAGCATAGTGATGTGAATTGGTCCATTGTTTCATAAGTTTAGTGAAAATCTGTAATCTTGAAGATGTGATAGTTGTTTGTAGCGTCTTGTCAGCTCTTGTCTATTACATAATATAATTTTATGTTATGTTTTTAATTTGTTTAAAAAGAATAAATATCAGAAGTGTTCTTGTACCAAAAATGACATATTTCCTAATTTGTCAGAAAAAACAAACATTATTTTAAATAATATTATCTGGAAAAGCAAATATTATAAGTCCTATCGGTTCAAATAGCAATCCAATTTTTTTTATCTCAGCTTCTCTATATTTTATATTACTATTTTTAATATTTCTATATTCCATATTATATTTTTAACTTTGCATTTAATGAAGTTAAACATTTTATTACTGAATTAAAAAAAAAAAAGAAGCATGTTTGTGATGCTCAACTATATTGTTCTGTGACCAACTTATATTGAATGTAAGAGAAAACTAAATTAATTTTATTATAATGTTTAATTACACGATTATTTAAAAAACTATTAGCTTAATAAAGGAAAAAAGTCAAACGCATAACTCTGAAATTCTTTTATAAATAACTAATACAAGGTAACCCTCTGCGACGTTATTCATAAATATAAAATACAATATCCCCTTCAAACGAGTATAAGCTTTATTGCCAAACGTATATTTTGTTCTCTGCTAGGGTAGTTTAAATAACCTCGTCATAAAATAAATGTCCAATATTTTATGTTCTAACCGCCGCAATAACGAATAAAAACGAAACAATACATGATTATAGTGATCGATAAAAATATAAACTTTACTGTTAGAATGAAGGAAGAAGTTTGTTTTTACTGAATCTAAATATTGTGTTTAATTTATTTATTGAAATTGACAATTGTATAATGATATTACAACAAGTAAATAGAGTGTAAAAATACATTATGGCATGAGATGAAGGAAAGTAGAGAAAGAGAAAAACCCCGATGGTATTCGAATAACAAATTTAACCGGAAAGGTCGCGAGGCCATCTTCTTTTCAAACGCCTCGAAGGATTATCAAGAATTCAAAATATTGCTAGATTTGAAACTAGTGAGTGGCAGTGGGAATACATTTTTTCATAAAAAAATTGATATTATATTACTGAAATCAGTAACCAATGGGACATTAAGGTCATAATGGATGACTTTGTAACAAAGTAAGAAGCATTCAGGATTTTACGAAGGATTTTGGATTGTATGGATTGGATATAAGAGGAATTCCGTAAGTCCAGATAAATCTTAAAACAGTCATGTATATGAGTCTTTTGTAATTAATTGGGAGCTTAGAGCGTTTGTCCAGTAAGCTTTGAAGTAGCCTGAAACGATAAGTCATTAATCAGTGGGATATGATTAAACGAAACGGGAAGACAGTAAGTCAATTAAATTAAAAATCAAATCTGGTATTATTAAAATTTAACTTATTTTTATAAATGTATATGTGAGTATGCATGTAGAACTGCTCTCTTAATATCCTATTTCTGGGCTTTAGGACTCATTATAATCAATATTTCTTTATAAATAAATCACACATGCACAGAAGCTTAACATTCTGCTCTCTATAATAACACAATAGAGCTCATTCCGCAACAATCCCAACGCAAACAAGGCCCGTTGATAGGAGGCATTCTACCCAAGAATAAATTAGTGCTATAATCAATGTTGAACAAGAGCAATAAGTTAAACAGAAGGCGGAATGTAATCGGAGTTAAGTTTATTAATGAAGCTCTAAGTTCAAGGGTGCTCTGGAGATGTTTAATAAACAAGCGGAAGGATTAAGGCAACTAATTAGCGAGTCTAAACATTCCAGGATATTCTGGAGAAGTCTGGGATCGGGTCCATGGAACTGGAACTCCGATCGGCCAAGTGGATTGGAAGAGTGATCATCCGGGAGTCCAGGGAGTGGTTGGGTATCAACCAATGGACACGGATCAAGGGAGATCGCCTCTGTCATCAATTTTCCAAGAGACTGGAAAATCCGAAATCGAGCTTGTCCTGATGAAAATGATTTGTATATGTCAATATAATTATATATCAGTTATAAATATATTAAGTCCAAATAATACTTGGTTGCCCCTATGCGTTACATATAGCTCTTTCAAAATAATGGCATTATAACAATACGATATGTCTTAAACCTTCAATAGCAGTTGTATTGGCTGAAACCTTTTATTTTTTTTATTCATTCCTGATGAAGAATTTCCATGTGGATAGAACCCTTGGCTTCTAAAAAGTTTCTTACTGTATCAGAGGTTGTGCTAATATCGACAAGAGCTTCATGCTATGAAGTATGAAGTAATTTTAACTTCAACCTGAATAACACTAGTTGCATTTGGTAATAACCCTGTGAAAATTAATAAATCGTTTGAATATGGTATAGAAAATACCTGAACCACTACATCCCATGAAGGGTCTTGGATTCAGTACGTGGTAGAGACCTTATTGTTTCTTGGAAAACGGCTGTGCAGGGAGGTGATTTTTCCTAGATAACCCTCCACTGCCAGATTTTATCCCTATTTCGGGTCCTCTTTTTATAGAGGCTGGGTGAACCCCAGAAGGTCCTAGATCCCATCTCCGACCGCAAACAGATTAAATAAAAGTCTACCACTGAGTCACTACGTTCCCAATTGTATAGAAAGACTTTTATTATTATTTACAATCATTGCAGTTAAAATGTATTTTTAATATAAGAACATAATATATAATATAAGAACTGGATCTGAAACCTCCACTATTGATATATATATATATAAAAAAATATTTCCCTGTTATTAAGGAAAAATGTCTTCTTTTTTTTTCCAATTTTAACAGAACATCATAACGTTTTCATCCGTTTTTATTTGGCCCAGAGTACGACGAAAACCTTTCAGCACAATGTGTAACCCTAAATGGGTCCCCAATTGATTCCGTTTGTTGGAAGTGGAAAAGGTTTGTATCGAAGAAATGGAAAGGAATAAAATGGAATAAGGCTAAATGGGGCAAAATGAAGGGTTGAAAAAAAAAAATAAAAGGAAAGGACATTTACAACTGATAAAAATTCAGAGCTTAGTATAATACAATTTTATGGAACTGAAATTAACAAATATATTGTTTAAAAAAAGTAAATAAGAATTAAAAGAGTAAATTATAAAACTGAAAAGGTAAAGTAAGGAGGATAATATACACAAAAATGTTTACGATAATGAAAAGTAAGATTTACTGAGAAAGTTAAGCTAACAAAGCTGTAACATGTCATTAGTCCCCAACTAACTTATAATTAAGATCAAGAATAAGTTATTAACATTTAATAATGTTTATTATTGAGCAATATGCCTATACTTTGATGAGTAATTACTATGTCTTACGCATCCATGTAAAAAAACACAAATACATAAACGATAATAATATATGAACAAATAGACTAGAATAGATAATGAATAGTAAAAAAATGTTCTGAAAATTAAGAAATAGCGATTTTTGGATATGATGATAATAGCAATTACCATTCTCTATTTTTGTTTCAAAACTAATTTTTGCCGATAACGATCCAACCAGTGGAAACAAATAATTCGTTAAATAGTGATAAACTGTTTATAATAAACGGACGTTACAACCCATATTGCAGGTCTTCTTCATGGATGGAGGGACAAGATACCAAAATATTTTAAAATGTAATGATTGGATTAATGAAATAATACATACATATATGCAAATGAAAATATTGGAATACACAAGATAAAAATATAGAAATAATATAAAATAGTAAATAAATTATTCTAAATTTTTTTATAATTTTAAACCTACACAGTAGGATACATTTTAATGACAATACTAATGAAAATCAATATGAATGTAAAAGAATAATAAATAAGTATAATTTAGCAAATAGTACTTAAAATGAAACTTTGAAATATAAAAAATAAAATGTAGAACACAACCATTCTTGGAATGTAGGTGACATTTTTGGGGGTCAGACCTAAATAATAACCTATAAAAAACCTAGAATTGTAATTGAATAATTATAAATGATAAATGAATGAGGTGAAACTAAAATAAATAACATATTACACTATAGTTTATCACAATTTAAGTAATTATTTTTGGCTTCCACCAGGAGCATTTTCTATTTTAAATATAATACGAGCAAATAATATTTTTTCTAGATATCTGACTTATTAAGCTAATATTGTAATTCTTTAATTGTATTTGTTATTGTAAAATATAAAAGATAACAGATAAAAGGTAAATAGTGCAAACAAGAGATAACAAATTGTAAATAATTAGGAGCGACCAAATTGACATTGAGTTGCAAATAATTGTTTGGTTGTGACATGGGGGCGAACGTGACTGGGTATAGGCAATCTGTCCCATGGGCCCGATAGCACAGCGTCACAATTAAATACAGATATAGTGTTTGCTATCGGTCCATGTTTTGTCCCAAATCAATGTTATCACAGACTCAACGACTTGTCAATGCTTATTTACAAATAGATTGTAAATCTGCATTTAAAGAAATTAATAATTAAAATTTAATTCTAAAAAGTTTAGAAATGAATTTAGGTCAAATTTGTAAAACAGGTACTGACTACTTTCAGCATAACGCCATCTTTATAGCTTTAGATTACGGAAACATGAAAAAATCCATGAATGTGTTCTAAGAAACAGTAAAAATAGTTGAAAACTAAAAACATAAAATACATAAGAAATATTAGAGAAGAATTGGTCGACTGTATCTTCTAATTTAAGGAAGAAATAGTTGGGGGTGCAGTCAAAGAAAACACCAAAATAAGAAAAACTTATTTATTATGTGCCGACGTTTCGGCCTACAATGTAGGCCATCTTCAGGGCTAAGAAAGAGAAACAAACAAAAATATATAAA
Source organism: Arma custos (assembly GCA_037127475.1). Classification (NCBI taxonomy): domain Eukaryota; kingdom Metazoa; phylum Arthropoda; class Insecta; order Hemiptera; family Pentatomidae; genus Arma; species Arma custos. Next base: position 20,229,955 of record CM073763.1, read on the forward strand.
AACGTAGCAGTAACAAGAATATATAAAAAGTGGTACAGGAGTGAAAAAATAAAAATAGTGACTAGATATGATGAAATAGTGAAAAGATAAAATAGTGAATAGATAAAATTAGTGACTAGATATGATGAAATGGTGAATATATATATATGATAAATAAGAAAGAATATAAGACTGGTTACAGAATATAAGAAAGAATAAAGAATAAAAAAGAAAGAATATAAGACTGGTTACAGAATATAATAAACTTAAAAAAGTGATAGATAAAAATAAAATTGTAGATGATGAAAAGAAATTATAATGGTGACAGATATAAAAAACAAGAATATGAATATAAAATATAAAAAATACATGTCAAGAAAGGATAAAATGTAAACAATAATATAAAGGGAAAGAAAAATGAGGAGGTAAATGGAAAGATACAAGAAGAAAAGATTAAAATTATAGAAAAAGGGGGTTACATAGGTATGAGGGGTTACATAGGTAAAGTGTAACAATATAAGTATATATAGAAATAAAAGCTTGATAAATTTCAAAAATGAAACATTGAACATAGTGGTATTTATAACTATGCACTATGAGGAATGAAAAGAAAAAGAAAATATAAGTAAGGGAAGTTAATATGTAACTGTATACAGTAGGAAGCAGTGGCATTAATGCAAAATAAGATGTGAATATAACATAAACATGTAGAAAATAGGTAAAGAAATACCGAGGATGAAAAATATGAGGCTAAATAATAATGAACTCTATACATTAACAAATGATGGATGCCAAAAGAAGGTGTGAGAACAGGTGAGAAGAAAGGTGAATGTGAAAAGGATGGAGATAAGATAAATACCAAGGTATGTACTAACCGAATAAAACAAGAGGCAGCTAGGAGAGCTCAGAATGAAGTGAGCGCAAAAATACGTTATAAAAATACGTTAGGTCGGCTGGAGGAAGCGAAACAGGCGATCTCTGACGGCCAAACAAAAAATGACAAAGAAGGGGGGAGGAGATATGCAGATGTAGAGGCAATAAGAGACCGTAAATAATGTAAATAGCGTGAAAAATTATATGGAATTAATTAAAATTAAAAATTATATATTATATATATAATTTATATAAATTAAAATTAAAAATAAATAAAATAAAAAAGGAGAAATGCAGATGCCTGGATATAAGTGACCGTAAATAATGTAAAATGCGTGAAAAATTAAAAGTCAATGCTCAACATGTAATTAATAAAAGAATGGTATAAAAAATTAAGAATGTAAGGTTATTTTAGTAAATTAAAAATTTGGGAGTAGGTTAGGGATAGGTGATGGGAGTCGGTCTTGGCATTAACGGTAGAGGAATCCAAATTGATGTGAATGGTTTCTGAGAGGATGCGTTTATTATAATTAGGAACGGAGGCCAGGATCGACGTATTTTCGAAGTCAAAAATGTGGTTAAAGGATAGGGCGTGTTCGGAGAGTTTAGAAGCGGTTGGGTTGTGGGAGGAGATGGAATATTTGTGTTGGATAATGCGGTCTTTAAGTAGGTTTTTGGTTTCGCCGAAGTAGGAAGAGTTGCAGTTGGGAGTAGAGCACGGAATGCGATAGACGACCTGAGAGCGATGTTTTAGAGGAATGGGATCTTTGACTCGGGTATAAATATTGGAGAGTTTGTTGTGGGATTTAAAGGCGATGCGTAAATTGGGGATCGCGGAACGTAGGGATTTTTGAATGTTATTAGAGAGGGAGGGTATATATGGCAAGGATCTGTATATAGGGATAGAAGGCGGATGTGGAGATCGGGTGCGGGTGGGTGGGTTATAATGGTGATGGATGAGTTTATTGATAACATAGGGAGGAAAATTGTTTTTTAATAGGATTTCTTTGATGCGTTGGGTGTTGGTGTTATGGAAGCAAGCGTCGGAGAGGGATAGACCACGGTGGATGATATTTTTGGCGACATTGATTTTTTGGTGGTGCGGATGTTGGGAGTAATAATTGAGGAGTCTGCCAGAATAGGTGGGTTTAGTATACCAATCAGTGGATTACACTTTACCTATGTAACCCCTCATACCTATGTAACCCCCTTTTTCTATAATTTTAATCTTTTCTTCTTGTATCTTTCCATTTACCTCCTCATTTTTCTTTCCCTTTATATTATTGTTTACATTTTATCCTTTCTTGACATGTATTTTTTATATTTTATATTCATATTCTTGTTTTTTATATCTGTCACCATTATAATTTCTTTTCATCATCTACAATTTTATTTTTATCTATCACTTTTTTAAGTTTATTATATTCTGTAACCAGTCTTATATTCTTTCTTTTTTATTCTTTATTCTTTCTTATATTCTGTAACCAGTCTTATATTCTTTCTTATTTATCATATATATATATTCACCATTTCATCATATCTAGTCACTAATTTTATCTATTCACTATTTTATCTTTTCACTATTTCATCATATCTAGTCACTATTTTTATTTTTTCACTCCTGTACCACTTTTTATATATTCTTGTTACTGCTACGTTTTTATATATTTTTGTTTGTTTCTCTTTCTTAGCCCTGAAGATGGCCTACATTGTAGGCCGAAACGTCGGCACATAATAAATAAGTTTTTCTTATTTTGGTGTTTTCTTTGACTGCACCCCCAACTATTTCTTCCTTAAAATACATAAGAAATAATGTATTCAGCTTGTTTTCTATTCCTGAAAGTCGAAAGCGTAATTCAGCATAATGAGATGATTTTGAGTACCTTTAATAATAACTAATAAATACTATTGATAGATAATAATTAAATAGAACTGAAGGTTCTCTCAAAATATTTTTATATACATATCCATACGAGATAATAATAATTATATGATGTATTTTATAGGTTTGAACTAAATACCTTGTTGATCTACGCCCAAACGGTTTGGCCATTTTGCCAAAGTATATTGCTTGGAGGACAGATAGTCTGGATGTCGTCACGAGACCAAACGTTGCTCTGAACCATAATCAAGGTTCCCATGGTATAAGGCAGGCTACCTACAGATCAAAGACCAGTCTTTTCGGGTCTGATTCACCAGTGTCCTTCCCACCAACTACTTTCGGTGTGAATGAATCATCTAGGCAGTGATTTGAAATCCTGGAAAACTGCATCGCTATTTCAGATATATGTACAAGGGTAACACTCCTGTGCACGCTATCTGTCAGTTGCCACAAGTTGGATGAGAAATTTTCGAACCGGGATAAGAACTTGTGGGTATTGTGTGAATTTTTGTGTGTGGAGAGAGATAAATAGATAGAAAGAAAGATATAAACAACATTTTCAATAAAATTAAAACAGGTATAACCTAGAATTACGTATATTGTTATCTAGAAAATCAGATAACAACTTCTACACCGTTCAAAACCAATAATTATGATTGTATTAATATTGAAGAGGGGCCTTTCTTTTGTGTGTGATAGTGTACTAAGTTAAACAATAGTTTAAACAGTAGAACGATGACCAGTGAGTTGAGTGATCTTCAACACCCACAACAACCAGCCCGATGAAATTCACTATCCCTGTCCGAGGAGGCTAGGCAGATTATTGGTTAACCGACAATTCGCATCATAGCCTAATCCCTGGCAACTGGATCACGACCAGAGACCGCAATGCCCAGGTACACACACACATACACTTGCACGGCTACACACACCTACATACCTACACAGGCACACACACCTGCACGACTACACACCTACACGGGCACACTAAACCCCTCCCCTTCATCTCAATCATCTGCAACCATATTATCAATATAATAGCATAATTGTGGTTTATTTATTTGTCTTTATTAGGTCGTTTTAAGTGAATCGTCCATTATTATTATTTATAAAATTCAAAGTTGAATTAGTGGTGTTCTATCGTTTATTATAATTATGGTTACACAATGTAATTCTCTGTTATTAATCCTCTATTTTTAATAATATTTACAATCGCTACAAATGGACGGACATTATTTAGTATGCCACCAAATCACATGGAAACACGCTAGTGTAATTTTATTTTATGAAATTAAACTTTGACACTCGGCAATAAACATTACCACCGCGTTCGGGAAACGATGTTGCAACCAACAGACCATTGCTTTGAAAAGTTATCATCTGGGGACACAGAATAATTCATAAATAATAGATTTGCCCATTCTACCCAGAGTCGTCCATACATCCACATCGTACTGCAGGGGTATTGACATATTGTAAAAAAAACTTATCAAAAAACGCCCTGCATTGGTTAATCGGAAGAGATCTATACGGCAACGCAAGACATCATGTTTCACGAGAGAAAGTGAAGAAACTAAATAAGCTGGGCTATGAAGTTCTACTTCATCCATCTTTTATACATATGGGATAAATATTTGCATTCTTTAAAAGCATTTTAATCTTTTTTTAGTAAAAAAAAAAAAGTCAATCATATTCATATTGCTGCATATAAGCCTTACAGTATAATCTGTCAAAATATTTAACGATTATGCAAATTAATTGTGAAGTTGAGTGAGATTAAACACAAGCAAATCATTTGTCAGGAAAAAAAACGATATTACTCAACGAACTACTTTAAAAATGTGAAAATTTGTAGTGCGCTTGATAGGCCATATTTGTGGGGAGTTGTTTTAGTACAATTACTACGAAATTATTCCACAATTCTCTTCTAATTCGGGAGAAGCCCGACCGCAATAACAACCAATCAAAGAGATACGACAGACAATAAACCCGTTCCCGGAGCAATCAACCCCGACCCTTTTTTTTCCTCCCTCCAGCAGGACGACGGACAATTGACAGACAATAAGAGCAACTTCGTTAAGATGTGATTAAGCCGTAGTCCCTCCGTGTTGATTAGCAAAAACTCGGACCACTACCTGGCTCTGACCCCAACAGGTAATAAATCAGATTTCATTTCACACCGGGAACTGCGAAAGGGATGAGAGGAAGGGATTGTTCGCTGACCGGGGGCGTGGAAAATACGATTTAGGCAAAGGGTTGAGGATTACAGGGTAATCGCCTGTTAGTCTCTTAGGATAATAGTGAGCGCACTATCTTCCGTCCCGTTGAGGGGTAACACCCTACCGGTCACAAATCCCTTCAAGGTACAGATGGGTGCGCCTCTTTGGGGGATATTAAGGGCGGTGTACCTTGAAGGTTCAACCAAAGCCGCATTATTCTGGGAGAAAAATTATACAAAGCTATGGCGAAAATAAATTAGTCTTACAATTTTTGAAAGATATTAGAAAAAACACTGTTAATTCATTAAATGTCACTTCATGCTGATATGATTAATAATGGATAAAAAAAAAATAGGCCGTCATTTTGACAGCTGTGAAAACTCAAAACATAATAATAACAATGTTCTTTTTTGATTTACTAAACCAGTTATGGTCTGAATTATCAACAATTGAATTCATTTTTAGATATATATCATTATTCTTATATCAAAGGATTTCTAACCTTTAAACAAAAGTTGGTTAAAAGAATTCGTATAACTCATCGCCAGTCTCGAGCAGCAGTTGCTGACGCGAACCCAAAGATTACCCCCTACCAAAAGTCGCTAAACGAGGCTAAGGTAGTCTTCGCTTCAAAAAAAATATTTACTAATACAATAGATATTGGTTTGCGTGGTTCTTTTTTATTACATATCTATGTTTTAATACGTTTTGGGCTGTTAACGGTGAAAGTATTTTTGGGGTTATACCGGAGCCCTCCAAAATTCTTCTCTGTATAAAAATAGTTGCTATGATCTATAAATCTCTTTCAGGTTTAATGAACTGCAGTGACTGAAATCTTTAAATAATTTCGTATATTGGGATCATCCTTTAGCGTCTAATGAGCCGTCAAACTGCTTTCAAGATATTCCGGATCATTTGTTATCCTTAACAGTCCTCCAGGAGTGCGTCATTCCAGCCAAACATAAGGAGTATCCTGTATGCTGAGTCATGCAGGGCAAACAGTGAGTGCAGTTAGCGACGCCAATGCATCTGTGAGTGGAGTTAATCAGTCCTGCGGCAGACTTGCATTGTTCCATTCAATATTTGTCTGAGGAAACGGACCAATCAGGAACAATACTTACAATACAAGACCATAAGCTCCATATAGGTTTTATGCGATGCTAAATTTTGAAAGGATAAAAACAAATCATAAATCGTGCTTGTGCAGTAAATTCTTATTGAGCTAAATACCTGCAAGGGTCAGATCATGAAAAATATGCGAAAATTCTTCGTTACGATCATAAAAGAGGCTGATGCAAGGCGCAACGGTAAAATAAAAATATATTTTTATTCTTTTTATTTATCACTGTTTGTATTGTAATTAAAACCATAAGGCAATTATAATTAAATTTTCTTTTTAAACACATTTGTTTCCTGTTTTGAAACTGGGAATCTCAGTATATAAATTTATGATTCACTGTGCTAAGGGTCAAGGGTTCGAGTCAGGGTCAGAAAAAAATTCTCTTAAATAGGAAGAATTTTTTTGAAAGCCAAAGTTGCGACCCACATTGCAGGCCTTCTTCATGGTTATATATACAAGATTCAGAGAAATTAAAATGATATATAGTTAATAATAGAAATACATATAGTCATGAAGAGAGGCGAGTGATAAAAATAAAGATAGGAAATTTTTAGGTAAGTACATAGGAAATAATTATATAGCATTATCAAATAATTAATAAAGAAAGTAATACAAATTAATCTAGTGAATGGTATTTGAAAAGATGGTGAGATATAAAGAAGTGAGATGTTGGTGTATAAAGAGAAATAATAGGAATATTAATGATATCGAATTTTTTGATAAAAAAAATTTAATGTTTACATTACAGGACTGAAAAGACAAGAAACTGCTCGACGTTTTCGCCTACTTCAACATTTACTGGACAAACGTTCTATGCTCCCAATTAATTACAAAAGACTCATCTACATGACAGTTATCAGACCTATTTGGCCATACGGAGTTGAGCTTTGGGGCTCTACTAAACCATCCAATTCATCTCATATCCAATCCTTACAATCCAAAATCCTTCGTAAAATCCTCAATATTCCTTATTATGTCACAACCAAACTCATCCATCATGATCTTATCCCTATGTTGCTGATTTGGCCCAAACTAGATACTTATCCTTCAATGACAAGCTCCATACACACTTGAATCCGTTAGTCTCTCAACTTGCTTCCCATAATATTCCTGATAACCCTCTGAGGCTTCTGAAAAGAAGATGGCCTCGAGATCTTTATTGGAGTGCTACCGATGGGTAGTTTCTCCACAAGTGTTTTTTGTTTTCATGTAATTTGTTCATATTAGCAAATTTACTTGTTGTAATATTATTACAGTTGTAAATATCAATAAATTAATCTTAAAAAAAAAAGTTTACATAAATAAAATAAAAAATAGTTAGAAAATATAGAATGACATAACATAACGGTATTATTTAAAATTAAATTATAGAAGAGTTTATTAATAAATTATTGAAGAGTTACAATAGATAAATAATATAAACATTATATATGAATTTTTTATTCTTTTAACAGATCTTGTGGGGTCTCCTGACCTTCCTGGGGTTCACCCACCCTATATTAAATACTCATTATTGGTGAAATCATCACCCTGCAACACTAATGGTATAGAAACAGCAGTACAGTACTGACTCTTCATGAGTTGTAGTGGTTCATCTGTTCATTACACTAATCTTATGAGCAACATATTTTGATTTTGATTTTACCTGTTTAAAACAGAACACATATGCATTACAACACACCCACATAAGCGGACAACTAACACCCGAAGTGGCGGAAAATCTAATTGTGATTAAAGACTACGATCCGAAGCGAGGCGATGGTATCTTGTTCGGGATAATTGTACAAAGGAGAGCTGCCTTGGGGCTTATTAGTGCTGATTGTCAATTCCAACATCACCTTTCTTGATTAACTCCTCCATCTGGGATAACTAACCACAATCACTCCTCGGGTAACAAGTGCCATTAGGAAAATAATTACCTTCAATAATTAATTACTAATGGAAATTAACTATCACAAAATATTAGAACAGCTTAGTTGATTCGTCAATCTTATAAAGTTCTGAATCTTCCGACACGTATAAATATTTCCACAATAGAAGTCCCCAATATTTAAAATAAAAAGAGGTATTAATAATGGTTTTACTCGTAGTAGAGTGTAAAATGGACAAGAGGTGCAATCAATAAATTACCCAAATTAGTTAGACTTTTTCTATTTGTGCCTACGCTTTGACCTAATATTTAGACCATACTCAGGGCTGAGAATAAAAGAAAATAGAAAAATTAAAAACATTGCAGTACCAAAGAAGATGTAATAATTTATATTAAAAGAAGTGATAGGAATGAAATTTCTTTTTAAATTGTGACACATAAAAAAAATTTACTATTACTAATTGCAGCCCAACTTAAGTTTTTTCGTTTATTACATGGTAAGGGTTGTGCTGTTGCTTAGACTACTGTTGCGCTAGCAGGTGATTTATCCTAGATCAAGCTCAAACGCAAGGTTTTTCCCTCAATGATCCCCTTCATAGAAGCTGGGTAAGACCCAGGATGGTCTATAGATCTATAGGCCCTATTTACTGTTAACAGAAAAAACAATTTATCTATTTATAACCGACCTCAGCCCGATTTGAACCTCCATCGCAGCAATTTAGCACTCTTTCTAAATTATTTTAAAGTAAACTATTAAAATTCCGATGTCACCTGGGCTTTTTAAAGGCGGTAAAAAATCCTTTTTGCGCCATCCTTTGGAAGGGACGTAAAATAGGCATCCCGACCCCTGTGTCAAGTACTTCCAGTTGACTCCTACTGTATCATCACCCGATTAGCCATAACAGCATAAAGTTACGTTAAATGAATACACAACAACATGAACATATAAATATGATGTTTTAAATATGATTTTAACATGACTATTGGTTGAAATATATAACAAAAAAATTAAAAACTTCCCGTTTTGTCTTTCATCGACTTCAATAATTATGTTTTCTTTTTCGATAACATTGTAGTTTACTTAGTAGTTATTTAAAAAATGTAAAGGGTTTTAATCAACTAATTGTATTCAAATTGTTAATATTTTAATATTGGTTTAAAATCTCATGTGATGAGTTGATAAACTTCATACCTCAACGATAAGATATACGAAATTCTTTAAGGTTATTACTTAAAAGCCGATATATTTATTATAAACATACTAAAGACCATTTTCCTGTTGAATATGTTCGTGTTGTTAAGGCAGGTCAGGGCTGCGGGCGAGACGGCGTTTTTTATTTGGCTTTTTTCATCCTTCCCAACCTCCGGGTTTTGTTTAGGTCGATGGAGATGTTCCGTTTGTTTGTTCAACGAGATTATCTTTTTTTACCCGATTCTGTGATAATATACATTTTAAAAACCTGTCCACTATGTAAACACTGTGACCCAGGAGGCAGAAGAAAAAAAAAGTGGTCTTTTATCCGGAAGTTTGGGAGAGGGTGAATGTTGTGCCATGGCGCCTCACGCTATCAGCTTGCCTATTATATGTTCTCTCCAGTTATGACCGAAAAGAATACTTATTATTAGTTTAGAATCGAACAATCTTTCCCTAATTATGGGTATCGTAGCTTTCCCACGGTTTTATGTATATATATATAGTATAAAAGACACACATCAACATGGAATAATTTAACAAAGTGCATATTCGTTACACGTCAGTACAATGATAACACTGAGTTGCCGTGCCGTATTTTCTGATTTAAATCCCCCTATTTGTTTATTTAGTATTTATTTGGCGGCGGGAGATGGATCCTATGGCCAAGAATGGGTACCCAAGTAGGAGAAAAATCTGGAGATAAAACGAGATTTAGTAGAAAATCACCACGCTGCACAACCGTTGTTCAAGAAACAGTCTCTACCATGCACTGAACCCAAGACCTTTTTTGAATGATTTAAATGATACAGGTTTTTTTTTTTTTGTATTCATGCTGAATATGTACTACCTGAATGTAATAGGGCGTATAAAAAAAAAAAAAAAAATTACCGTTTTATCAAATTCCTGAGTTCAGAAGTCAGAATACACTGGACTTCTTCAAAAAAGCCTCAGTTTAGTTATTTATTTCAAAGAAGAAACATGACAGTGCCCGTCGAAATTCTCGTAATTTTAAGACATTACTGGAAAAAAAATTTCACAACCACTTAAGCAACTCGTGAAATTATTAAATATGAAGGGGAAAGTCCATGACCAGCAAACTGCGCGGCGTTGGTTTAAAAAACTTAGCAGTGGAGATACGACGTTGGAAAGGAAGTAAGGCTCCGGGCGACCATTAATTAATATTGATGAGGTTCTGAAGGAAGCTGTTGAGTCGAATCCGTCCTCAAGTACTCGCGAACTTGCCAGGGAGTGTGGTGTGTCGAATCATCGATAAAAGAAATAATAACACAAATATTTGGTTAAAAAACGGTCATTTTTTTTTCATACTACAGAAATAACTAATTCAGACTCCATATGTAATTTACGTAACATTTTGAAATCATTTTCATAAATTATTGAGCCTATTTTAGCCTTTGCTTAAAAAAGTAATTGATTCCTTCGCTTCATGATTTTTTTCTTATGACTGTAATGTAGCCAAGAACATTGCTATAATTTGAGGTTTCGTGAAGATGTATTAATGTGATAATTTTCTTTAAAGTTCAATTTTTAGTTATTAGACATTTCTGATGTAATGTTTGGGATCAATTGTAATGCACTAGCATAACGTAGCATTACATAATAGCATGTAGTAGCATAACCTAGCATTAAACGGTTGAGCATGGAGGTAGTTTGGTCAGTTCAGATCAGGCTCAACAGCCAGGAACCCAAAATTAATCGTATATACTTTATAGATGCTGGATGGGAACCATCCCATAGAATTGATTCTCTGCAGTTAATAAATAATTAATATGCAACAGCTGGTCTCTAACTCTGAACTTCAAAGTAATTAAGCAAACTCTTTACGCAGTTTAAATAAACTAACAATTTCTAATATTTAATTGCATATAAAATTAATTATTTATAACCAAATCTAACGAATAACAGATAATTTACACAGGATTGTAGGTGTTTTTTCCGATAATATTGTGACTGGCGAAATGGTTAAGGTTATGGTTAAGATATTCAGCAATACCTCAACTGACGAGATCTCTTATCTGAAATAGACTTGAGCTCACGATGACAAATGTAGATGCACGATCTCTAGTAATCAAATGTAGATCTGTGCCTTGTAGCGTCGGTGGGTTGCCGCGGCATATTAAGTAGTTTCGTCACCAGTGCGCTATATATCTTCAATCAATGGAAGAGACTAATATCGCAATCTGTTCTGAAATGACGGTTTCAATCTTTTCTGAGTGTTTTTTCTTCCATTCTCGATTCCTTGAAATCATTTAGTTGATTTATTCCTTAAAAATTATCTCCTTTTCATCAATACTGTATTCTTCAATAACGCTCCCTCTAGCTGCTGGAGATAGTTTTTTACACGAGTAAAGAGCATTAATTCGCTCATTGTGTACAGAACATATGTTGAAACGGAAGTTTTCGTAGAGCCTTTGTTGTCCAGTCACGAATGATCCTTGCGTGTTCCGTTTTTTTTTTCCTTACACGAGGGTATATAATTTTTAAAAAAAGAAAACATGAATTATGTACATCCTAGACATAATACCAGGTAATCTCTAAACTGAAGTTCTTGACATATATTATTAATGGGAGCAACAATAAATGTGTTTGTGTTAACTCAATGGTTAGAGAAAAAAAGGAAAAATAAAACACGAATTTGTAACAACTGTGAGTGGACTATAGACGTTAGTAAAATATAAAATTATTGACATTTTAAAATAAATATAATTTGGATATAGTGGCTCAATTTGTAAATAGTAAATTGGGCGAGAAATTTAAAATTCGGATAAATCACTTCCTTGCAAAACCGTTGTAATAGAAATAGTACAGTCTATACCATGTACTGAACCCAAAACCTCTCATGAGTTGTATTAAAATGGATGATGTTAAAAAAAAATTTAACAATAATATAAAAATACCCTGAAGTCAGTTTAGGTATTTTTGAGAAATACTGGTTTATAACTTTTTTTTTCCTGTCTTAGTAAAAGTCTTATTTTTCTTCCATTTCAGTATTCAAAATAAATCTTGATAATGATCTTGCCGTCATTTTTTCCTTACTTATAAATTCAATTTTGAGTTTCTTTCTTGAATTTTAGTTTATGTTGAGTAATTTTTTCTCTAGTTGTTTGGTCTTCCCCAGTATTCAGTAATAAATATTTCTATTCAATATTCACCTAATCTGTTCTGGCATTACCTTTGTTTTAGTTCAAAGTATAAATAAGATAAAATTTAAATAAATATTACATATATGGATAGATATAATAACGCTGTACCTAGGCAGAGGTGGACACTGACACTTAATAGCTGACATTTAATAAAATAGGCTCTGGCTATAGGTGCCAATAAGGGGCCTAGGCCAGGTAGAGTAAAATGATTCTTAGGTTTTATTATTTAACTTTCAAGAGAGGGCAGTCGTCGGTAAGCAGCAGTCAAGTCAAGATGTAAGGGAGAGAATGAAGAATGAAGCCACATGTATCACCTAAGTCACCTATAGCTTCCCCTTTTCATTTTAAGTAGTGTATAAGTTTTATTAAGTCTGTAACCATGATCAGCACCAATAAATATTATGTTATTCTATAATTATTCTTATTTGATAAACAACTCCTGGTCAGTCAACCACGTTAACCTTTGGAGAATAATATATAACATAAAATTTATTAATTTTATTAATAACATGAAATTACTATATATTACTATATGTGGCATCCCATTTTAGTATTTAAATATATTCAGATCAAAGGGTCTGACTTTTCCCTGAGATCATAGCTTGGGCAGTAAAGCAAATATAGCACTCTATTATGTAATTTGTTCCAAAAATAATACTAAATTATAAACATACAGAAGTCAAATGATGTTTATTTAATTATTTTTCATCAGTAACAAACCATCAGGAGATCAAAAGATTTTTACTTCCCAATACATTTTTCAGTTTATACTGGGCGTATACGGGAAAAATACCTCGTGTAATTCAGAGAGTGTTTTCATGGATGGAATTTCAGAGGGGTAATTAAAATGTCGGATTCCTGACAATAACTAACGTTTTAGAATTTTATTTTTATTTATTTTATTTAAAGGAAAATACGATTATTCCGAGACGAAATCGGCCGAGAAGGTCATTTTAATTTTTCTTTTTTCCTGACCTGATTAAAATAATTTTTCGTCCAGATGAAACGCTTTATCTCAGAAGTAATCCAGTGAATTGTGTAACCGAAGCCCCTGGAAAAAGTTTTAAGTTGAAGGAGAGAAAGAGAGAGTGAGAGATAGAGAGAGAGAAAGAAAGAGAAAAAGAGGAGGCCAACATAAGGTTAGAAGTTTTAATTACTTCGGACTTAGTTCGCAAGTCCCGAAGCGGAGATGGTGAAGAGTACACCTTTAAATACCCAAGTGCCCGGAAACCATCGCAATTATTTCTTATCTTGTTCTGGTTATTATGTTTCCATAACAATGAAAAAAATATATATTTAAAAAAATGTACATATATACTTTTTTCAGGACTTCATTATCATTCTATAAATATAAAAAGGTAGATACATCTTAAATAATAATAGTATTGTTTCAAAATATGTTAACAATATGAAAATAGGTAATTATTTATAGTAAAATAGATCTAATTGTATCATATAATGGTTATTTAATGACAATATGAAGAACCTAAATTGTCTTTGAACTATTAGATTGATTCGATATTTTGTCTCCCTTGAATCTGTTGACGAATTTCATCGATTCGATGTGACAAACTTTAAAATCACTTAAAATTATTGCTACGAAAATATATCTACAGACCCGGTGAGTAGGTGGTTAAGTCAAATTTTCTTCAAAATGAGTTTATTGTAGTTAAGGTAGCGGGATCATTTTGTTTTCGTAGTTAATAAGGGGCTAAGTCTGAAGTAGTATTGGGTCGAAAAGGAGTTATTACTTATATTACAACTACATTTCAAGCGAAAAACTACGATAATGACACGATTCTGCTCCCCTCAATACAGTTAACTCTTAACTTCGACTAAATCACTTATTCACCGGGACTGATACAGATAGATATAATCATCCCCTTCTCTGAGATTCATATTTCTTTTCCAACTGTTTTCATCTCAAACTATTTATTGCTTAGTATCTACAGGAGGATTAACAAATCCACCCTAACAAAATTTAAAAAATATGTAATTCGAAATTTCAAATATCCGAAAATATTCAGATCCTCGTTGGATTTAAAAGAACTTGTGATATATTATATGAGTAAAAACTTAATGTATGAAGGAATTCAAGTTCTATTCGTACTATATTATGCTCGAATAATATAAATTATTCGAATAAACATAGGAAATCTTTATTGCTTAATGTTCATTGTAAGGAAATTGTTTAGTATTGCACTGTTGACTTTTCATATTATAATGTCAATATTATAAGCCTTTTTTAGGTTTGTTAGATCGTATTTAGAAATTCTTACATAGATTCAAGGGAAACAAAATATCAAACTAGGCTGATCGCATATAGAGTACTAGCGCAACAACCATTAACGCTCTTCGTACAATCAATAAATAACCATTAAACGATAAAGTTAGATCTGGTTTATAGGGCTCCTATTATATTTGTCCTATATTTATAATGAATAATTAATCATATTCATGGTAAACAAATTAAAATTCGGAACACTATGTAGGCCGGTATGATATTCCCAATACCAAAATGCCTCTACACATAAAACAAATAAGATAATTACGTTTAATACGTTTTTAGAATATATATAAAAGAAAGTAATAAAACCAATAAAAAAGGGAACATATAATCTTGAGGTATTAAACTCACCGAGTGATAAAATAACACGGGGCTATATAAAAATTCTAGCTCGAAGTCCGTAAAATCTATTTATCTTTAGATGACATAAAACGGTGAACAAGCGAATTGATAAACAAACAACAAACAAATAAATAAAAAGGAAAAATAAACGGATAAGGCGAAGTAGACTTAGCTTGGGAAATGCTCAAGTGTTTTATTATTTCTTTCTTCTAAGGAGGAGGGGCTGAGAAGAAGAAGAGGGGAGGTGGAAAAGGTAAACAAGAAACTTGTGAATTGTCTTACTTTCTACAAGTCCTTTCTTCCAAGGATCCATGAGGAACTGATAAAGAAAAAGAAAAAGAAAGCTTGGGAACTAAAACCAGGACAAACATAAATTCTAATTCTTCTACTGAACTTCACCGTGGTATCTTTGATTTTATGACATCATCTAAAGCTATCAAATCAATTGCAAATGCAATAAATATTAAGTTTTTTGAGCATTTTCAGTTTCGTGTTTGGATAAAAAAGATTGTATTAATACATAAACATAATGCAGATAGTGTAGATAATAAAAAATAATAAGAAACATCGTCAGTTCAAATAGATCTATAGTAACTTTTTTTATAACAAATAAATAAGGTTTAACAAATACAAAATGAATTACGCGAAACCCGTTGATAGAGTATGACAAAAATGCTATTGGGCCACTCTCTGACCAATTCCAATTCTTTTTTACCAAATAAATGCAAGCGTTAACGTTCGGTGCATAAAGGAAACAGAAACATTAGACAATGAATAAAAGTCCATCCAAACATCTACTTCGAAGAAATCCAAAATAATATTTTCCATAAGGAGCTTTATTGTTTTAAAGGAAAGGAATGTTTGAGTGAACAATAATCTCCAAAACTGTTAAGTCCTAATAAAACAATGATTAAAAAAAAAATTGTAATTAAAAATTATAACAACCAATGGTTTGGCATCCCAGAAAATTATTGTAGTTTGTTAAATAAAAAATTTAAAAAATGTTTTATTTTTTCCCGTAAGGCTTTCTCAGTCTACAGAAAATATGTAGGATCTGATAAGGAATAAATTGAGGATAAGAAGAAAGTTCGTCACTAAATCAATTGTGTTTTAAAAGCCTTAATTGGTCGCACTAATTTTGTCATGCTCACTTAGTCCTAAATATTCATTGTTTGAATGTTAATTTTATATTATTAATAATTTATTTACGAATATTTTTATATTATGGATGTTAAATTGTCAAGCTGTATATATTTAAAGTTATATGTTTATTAAGTAAGCGTCGATAAATATATATTGAAACATGTATTTATTACTATCATGACTGTTTTTGGGTTGTTATAAAAGCTGTATATTGCAAATAGAAATGCGACAGAGCTGGCAACACAACCTGTAACCAGTACCAGGCAATATTTAAGAGTTGGAACAAGTGATACGCCATGTTGTGTTTGTAGGAGACAGAGAGGTACACAGAGGTACAGAGAGGTACACACTGGTTCACATTGTCACGGCTAATAATAGATGAAGTGTACTCACATCGCTCCGACGTAGAGCGTACCCTTCGCCTCGTCCAGGTAAACAGTCCGATAATACATTTTCCCGCAGGTGAACTCTCGTACATGATCTGAAAAAAATAAAAATAAAATTAGTGGGAATGGATAACATGTTTATTGCATCAAGATACATGTGACAGTTATGAAATAATCATTAAAAAAATAAATAAATGAGCTAACATTTAAAATTGTTCTTTTTACTGGCGTATGTACTGATCATGAGCGCAGGAATAATAATTGTAGTTCAAATTGGCAAAACGTTGTCTCATTACATTTTCCAGTACTTTAGAAACTTTCTTTGATTTTTTTTTTAAATTGTTCTAATAAAAATCTAATTATGGAATGAATAATTATTATTCTGATGAGAATAATAATTTTATCATTTAAAAGAATTCATTATAATGCGGGTATATCCTCTCCACATTATATTTCATTTTGGAGAAGCAGGACACATTGGGTTCAACAATTCGCTCTATTCACTTATTGGCCTTCCAGCAATCAGAATAAATGATTGTCCTAGGTCGTATTAGGATTTATAATTAGGTTACATTTTAAATTTCTCAAACATAAGTAATCATGATTACCGAATAAGTAAAAGATATCTAAAAAATAATATCCATGCGTTTTCCGAAACAGACCCAAAAATTCTCTAAATACATCAACTCAATAATTTATAAACAGGCTTTCAATTAATAGCAGAGAAGTCTGGAATGAAATATCACTATTTAGAATAAATATAGAATAAAAATATCCAAAATTAAAATATTTTAAAAATGTAGGATAATATTTAAAACAAACTATTCCACTTCACTGATCTAAATAATTGATTGTTGGAGGAATTGCAACGATATCAGTAGGTTCCTAAGAGAAGAGTGTCTTTAGCCCTAGGTTCGATAAGCCCTAGGTTCAATATTTTTCTTATAAAGACAGAACTATCCTGTAATTAGAAGCATTAGATCGAGCAGAAATTAAATGTTATATGGAGACAAAATATAGAACATCAAGCATAATCGTCGAAAGTAAGAGCATGAGATCAACGAACGGTAAAAATTCGCATATTTTTAAATATCTCATGGGCCAATAAACTGTAAAAGACTCATTCCGTTGGAACTGATGATCCGATTCCGAAATGAACTTTGACAAGTTCTGAAGGCTCGAAAAGTCCAGTTGATGCTTCTCGTCTCTCCAAAGTCCAACTTTTCTAATCAAATCAACAAGCTCGTTCATCATTCCCTCTGATCGCCGAAGAAGACATGCCATATTCATGAAATGAATTTCTCTCCTTCTCTATTCTCCGATTCACTCAAGGTTCATTTAAATTCATTTTGCAGGATATTCCGAAAAGAAGAATAGACAAAACTTCCGGGATACTGTCGCATTATCAATACAACTGTTGGAGATATCTGGCAGAATACGCTGTGACTAAATGCTTTGGATTCAGCAGTAAAATTCGTAATCAATATATTAAATACAGCTGTAATTTAAGGTCACCTGTGGTCTAGTGGTTAGCGTGACAAACTACTAAGTCCAAGATCGCGGGTTCATAGCCCGGCAGGTGGCCCTAGGATTTTTTTAAGGGAGTAAAAAATCCTTAGTTACGCCGTCCTTCGGAAGGGACGTTAAACGGGGGCCCCGAGCCTGTACGATGTCAGGTACTCGTTAAAAATCCCTATCCTAATTAAACCTGGATAGGCAAAATTTAGAGCTCCCACTGTAGCATCGTCCGATTAGCCATAGCAGCATAAAGTGACGTTAAATGAACAAACAAACAAACAGCTGTAATTTGATATAAATTTTAGATAGGTAAGCAAATATATACATATTATTCAAGAGAATAGCAAATCACTAAATTTAGCATCACCATTTCAGGCTACTTCAATATTTACTGCTCCAAATTAATTACAAATGACTCATATGCATGACTATTTGGACTTACGGAACAGAGCTTTGGGGCTCCACTAAGCCATCGAATTCCTCTCGTATCCAATCCTTACAATCCAAAATCCTTCGTTAAATTCTCAATACTCCATACTTTGCTACGAACAAAGTCATCCATAATGTCCCATTAGTTATTGATTTAGCCCGAACCCGATACCAGTACTTAGTTTCAAACCTAGTTCCTGATGATCCTCTGATGTGAAGATGGCCTTGCGACCTTCGTGGTTAAATTTGTTATTTGAGTACTACCACTTGGTAGTTTCTCTACTGGCCTTTATCTACACCATTTTATTTAAATGTTGTATTGTTATAATACAGTTTTAAATTTCAATAAATAAATTAAAACAAAAAATATAATAAAAGTCCTAATCATTACATTCATAATAATTTATAGGTAGATTTAAATTAGAATAAGCTAATCACAGTCAGTCAAGAGATTAAAAAATCACAAATAATTCTTTTAAGTTGAGCTTGGGAACTTATATTAATTTACACCATCGCTCCTTAAGGTGCATAACGTAGTTAACACTCCATAATCAGCAGAAATCGATCGTAACAATAATTTTTAATAATATGAAATTAATTCAGTAAAAATTCCTAATTAATGGGAATTCCAAATTTATTGTAAAACTAGTAATCTCAAATTCCTCAAGATAGTACAAGTGAGTCGCCCTCAATTGGCTTGAGGAGACCGAAGAATCTGTAACCGTTTGATCACGGCATATATCTTCAGTTCCAGAAAATATTACTATAGTTCGTAGTTCAAAGAGCTGATAGAAGAAAGAAAAAACAGCAAACATTCGTCTAACAGAACAAAAACAAAGCAAAGACATAATAAATAAAAGAGAAAAGAAAATAGAAGTTCAACAGAAGTCGGAGGCGAGACCTGACAAAGTGCGACCTACTGAAAAGGTATACTTGAGACAGAGTCGGCAAAGAATTCTCGACATCAAATAGACAGAGAAATCACTCAGACGTCCAAAATCAGTCCAAGTCTCTCTTAACTTTCCATAGTTTACTATTTTATGAATTTTCCTAAGGTTTTTCCTATGTTCAAGATATAAAATAAAAACAATAATAATATAACCAATCAATTTCTTCAGAATAGATTTACTGTAAATTAATCCTGTACTATTACAACCCATGGGTCTTTTTATAGAGTACACGGTAGAGGGTGTAATGTTCCTAAACCCACGGTGCAAGTCGAGACCACCTTCTGTGTCACTTCAAATATTTCAAGCTTAATTTTCGTATTATTAAGTAATGGTAAAAGTGGTATTAATTAATGGTACTATTGATTATTCAGGACTAAAATTGAATTAATAACTTTTTTCGAATAACATAAAATGAACATGATGCTGAGAAAATTTAGTGGATGCTCACTCAAAAGTTATTTTAATTATTCCTAATTGAATAAAGTAGAGCCGAAACTTTCTAAGGCAAGTTTAATAATTTTATTCCAACTAATAACAAAAATGGTTAAAATTGCTCTAAGAGAACAGAATCGTGGGAAATTAGATTTTCTCTAATGTAATTTCTTATAAAACCCATTTTCCATTCTCTTAGTTAAAATTCAAATTTCTTCACAAAGTCCAGTAAGAATATTAATGAAGGATTTGTTCTTCAGGGATTTTAAAGAAATCTGGAACTTCTAGGTTATTACTTTCATGCATTCGTATTATTCAAATTTCTTTGAAGCGCCTACTTTTGAAAAGGAAGGAGAAAATGAGAGAGGAGAAAATTTGTGATTTCTATGATTTCAGAAAATTAATTTAACTCTATTACGCATATAAAATTCTGTTTAGAAGTGTTTAAATAATACCCAGCTTATCATTGTTGGACGAAATGACAACATTTAGGTAAACTGACAAATGTGAAATCGTAATACAAGACTGAAAATAGCAGCAATAGTTCGTTTACTTAAATGTTTAAACAAAAAAAAACTGTAATAAAACCCTTGAAAGATTCTGTACATTACTTCATAGAGACTGGTAGATCACCAGAAAGCCGGTAGATCTCTAAGGATCCATCCGTAACAGATTAAATAATTTATCCTGATATTAATTTTGAATTTCAGTATAGCAATAGAGCACGCTACATACTGAAACATTTACTAAAATAAAGTCTCTAAAATTTAACTAAATAACAAAAAGCCTTTTATGAGATGAGGAATTATGTGTCATGATAGAAATAAAAAAACCTGTACCACTACAACCCGTGAAGGGTCTCGGGTTCAGTACGTGGTAGAGACAGTACACTGTTTCATGGACAATGGTTGTGCAGGGAGGTGATTTGTCTTAGATCACACTCAACCGCCAGATTTCCCCCCTTACTTTGGGAACCTACTTTTAGAGGCTGGGTGAGCCCCATGATCCTAGTTTCTACAGGGTCCACATCTGGCCGCTGACAGATTAAATAAAATTCTGCCGGTGAGCGATTTGAATATAATCGTGAGCGATTTGAATATAATCGCGAGGCTTGTAAAATTGGCTATGAGGGAGGCTTGTAATGAACGAATTCCTAAAAAGGTTTTGATGTTGGGTAGATATCTGATAAAACGGAAGTTTCTCTACATGTCAAACAGCGATTAGGGTACCGGATTCGAACCTTCGAAGAACTTAAAGATTTTATTATTAAAATTATATATGGGGAAGAAACTAGTCCGGGTACGGATCAGAGAAATTATTGCTTAAATAGGGTTGAACTGTTTATTTGAGAACCAACGTTTCGACCGAAATTGCTGGTCTTCTTCAGGGCTTGTGATAAGGTCGTAAGTGAAGTAGGATTGCAGGAAAAGTACATATTTGCACTTAAGTATCTCAAAACGCAAGCTATACCCTGGTGGATACAGAGGAATCCCTAGAGCTTGAAGGAACATAAATCGAGGTCGAATCCAAAGACTATTTGTCTTCGGGACGATATTTTATTTGTCAGGAAGGACAGTGACCTTGTTGGGACCCATTAGGAGACCGTGTGCCCTGCGAGGCGCAGCAACTTGATGATGACTAATGAGGACAAGGCAGCTACGTATAGTGTACACTAGTGATGAGCTCTATTCATTCTCATTAAAGGAGGGAGATGCAATATGTCCTCTTTTGTCTGTCTAATGTACCATAAAACTCTATTGATGGACTAAGAATTAACAATCCATATAACGGTATGTAAGAGTGGGTAGTTCTGTTGGAAGGGTGCTAAGCTATCAGAAACGATGTGGTTGTCCCATGATGGTAGTCGGGAACGTAGAGAGCTCTGAAGAAGAATTGTAAGAGTAATTAATAAGAGTTAACAGCGGATGGGTAATCAGTAGGAACAATGAAACAAGGAATTTATTGCAGAATAATACTAATATCATTACCTATATCAAAATATTAGACTCAGTCCTGTTCTGAAACGTTAGCTGATAGGGCATGAAAGGTGTAAGTAAATTCCGTTTGAGGAAGCACTTCAATGGGAAAGGAAGAACGAAACATAGATGGGAGTGGTGAGATGTAAGAGAAAAATTAAACAAAACAAGAGATAAAACCAGGACAGAAAAAATGAAGATAGATAATCCAATATGCCGAGTTAACTAGTTAGTTCTACAATACTTCTTCAATCACATAGCTATTCAGAAGCATCCAAATGCATATATTAATATTAATTCAATAGATTTTTTCAACAATAATCAAAAACAGTCCAATAAATTATCTTTAAAAAGACAAGAAAATAAAACAAAACTACAATTAAAAATTAAAATAATCCTGAACGCTAAAACCAGTTTATAAATAAAAAGGTCTTGGGCGTACGCGGTAGAGACTGTACTGTTTCAAAGACAGCAGTTGTGCAGGGTTAAGTCAGAGTTCTCGCTCAACCACCAGATTTTTTTCTCTAAGATTAAAAGTACTCATTTCATTAAGGTGGGGTGAGCAGAAAAAAATTAGTTGATTAATTGATTACTGTAAGTTAGGCGAAAATTTTATATTTAATAAAAATCATAATATACACTTCGGCATAGTATAACAAATTAAACGGAAACATGTGGTTATTAATAGTTTTATTTGTGCTTTTTATTACTCACAAAATTAATTATTCCAGTTCAGAACTCTCCAGCATCTGTTTTATACAAAATGTCTACTCATTTATCTAGCAGAAGGCCCGTATTATAAAATCCATCATAGGAAGGAATTAAGTTTTCGGCTTGTCAGCATATAACATTTATCTCTGTTGATCCCCTTTAAAACCCAAATTATATTTTGTAATTCCTTAATAAACGTGAAGGAGATATTTAAGAAAGATTTAGAGGCACGGATTGCGCTAAACTGGAATTAGTTAGTACCCGTCGACCCGGCAATTGAACCTAATGGAATCTGATCTTGTGAATTCAGGCTACAGCCTAACTCCCTCGGTAATCATTTGTCTTCAAGTTCGTTAACAGCAAGGCAATTCTACACCTTTCAGTTTCGGCCTCCTATGTATTTATTTATTTTTTAATTATTGTATAAATATATACTTAAAATGTTTTAGAAAGTGATTTATTTCATAGTTCTATCAACACATTAAAAAACTAACAAAATTTTATAAAACGACTTCAATTTTATTAATACATTAATAATTATATCCAAAAGGTTGGAAGAACGAGTGAGAACAGAACTAAAAGCGATCAGGAGAAATCAAATATTTTAGTAATACCTTTGATTCGTTATTAATTACAAATCTAATTTCTACAGAAAATTTCGTAGTAATTAACTTCTTCGGAAAGCTTTAATTAAAAATAATTCTAATAGAAAAACTATATTAAGAAAACTAGAATTAAGTGGAATTTAAATATAATTACAAAATTAAAATACAAAGAAAACTCTAACAATGAGTTGTATATTGAACGTCTTGGTGGTCTTGCGGTGCTGTCTCAGGTTAGGAGCCTTTTTGGGCTGTTGATTGTGGAATGTATTGCACTTTCTTCTTCGAGATATGATTTATCTAAATATTTTTTGTGTCTTGATAATGCCTGAATAGGTGAAACGTCGACTGGTAAATGTTTATTTTACTACAGAATTTTGAAACATAACGCTTTGCATTGTGGTTTTTCCAATTGCATTCTAATAAATGTTAGTGTTTGTTTTTGAGTTTGGCTCTATTTTATTGAAGGACATGGGATCATGGGAAATAAATATAAAAACGACTACATTTTTTTTTTGTTTTAGATATACCTATACTTCGAGAAATTTTACTTCTAATTCAAAAAACAGTATATCAGTTTCTATGCTATGCTTATAATTTTCTTTTTAAACATTAGTTTATAATAATACTACAAAAAAAAAAGAGCTTTTAAATGTTTTAATTCCTTTTAAGCTCTTACGAGATCCACTAACTGGTTCAGTGCCATTATTTGTAGGGTGAAAATAAAATAATTTTTATTTTTTCATTTCGGAGCTATCTTGTATAAAAAATACGGTGACATGAAGTGGTTTTAGAACGAAGCCACTTGGGCTGTAGAAGGCAGTTTCTGCAAGTGACATTGGGGGAGTAATATACTAGAGCCAGGCTCTTTCTGTCCTCGTTTTAAAAAAAAATGGCGGTCACAATCTCACTAAATATTTTCTTTTTATTGTTTTAATGTTTTCATATTTATAATTTTATTTATTGTATATACTTATTCGTATTGTATTCATCTATATGATTTCATGAAAATTAAATTAACTACGTGAAGGGGCTACGTCATACCTATACCTCTCGCAGCATGTTCTCAAAACTTTATTAAATTAAATGATGACCTATTTCGATATATATATATATATATATATATATATATATATATATATATATATATATATATATATATATATATATATATATTTCAACTTAAAGTAACAATATATGAAAGCAAACATATGGTATATGGTAGATTTTGTACAGTTTCCAAGCCAACTGTTCAGCATAGAGCTGCTTAGGCATAGATCACGCGATATCTCTAGATTTATTTCTCTAATTTTAAGAGGCTGGATGAGCCACAGGAAGGTTCGTTATTAAAAAATCGCTTCACGGTTTTAAAGAGAATAATTAATTTTCTGCCAAACTCGTACCAGCAACCTTTAGATCAGTAATTCAGCAGCCTTCCTACGCCGCTCTCATAGTTTCAGCGTGAGACTCTTTCAAGTTCTCACGTATCGCCCCAAACTTTCGGGTCACAACCAACAGGACAGCATTGTTTTATAAGATAAAAGATATAACCCACAGATCGGGACCCAATTGTAATTGTATTGTTGATGAAGCTTTATATTTCATGCTATACAAGATTGGAACGAATTGAAACCGTTCGTTCACTTCGTTAGGAAAAAAAATACTATTATAATCCATGAAGGGTCTATGGTTCACTACATGGTTGAAACGGCACTGTGTCTCAGAATAAAGGTTGTGCAGAGAGGTTATTTGGCCGAGATCGCGCTCTGCCTGAAATTAAGGGTGTCCAATTAATACAGGCTGGATAAGGCTTAAAAAGTCTGTGGATCCACAAGGGCTCATCCGTGTATGTAATCTGGTAAGATAATTTATCATCAACAACGGGATATTCCCGTTCCTCCTAATTAAATATTTACTAAAATAGAGTCTTTAAAATATTATTTTCTAAAAGTCTTTAACGAGAAGAAGTTGTGTGTTGTGATAGAAATAGATTAAACTAATTTCAAATCTGGGTGTATCTTACGGAAAACAATGCATATTTATCTGTTACTTAATCGGTATGTATGATTACTTATGTGAATTAACTCCGTATGTTTGAGAAATTTAACATGTTACCTAATTATAAATCCTAATACGACCTGGGAAAACATTTTATTCTAATTGCTGAAAGGCCTATAAGGGAATAAAGCAAATTGTTGAAATCGTCCTGATTCTCCAAAATGAAATATAATTTGGGGAGGATATACCCGCAGAAATGGGTGTTCGAATGCGAATGCAGGGAAACTAGGGAATGCTTCCTATATTCTGTCCCATGCAGAACAGCATAAATGCTGACTTCTTGCATTAAAGCTGCAATACGACTTGGGACAGCACTATACTCTGATTGCTGGAGGGTTTATAAGGGAATAAAGCAAATTGAAGACATGAGGTATAAACATTACGTTGTTAAAAATTCAAAAAATATCGTTGACTTAAACACAGCCAGAGGATAGATCACTTTGGGCTTAGTCAAACGAAGAAACAAAAAATAATGTGAAATGAGTAGAAATATGTTGGATTAATATTTATGCGAATTCATATGGAGGAGAAGCTATGGGAAAGAATGTTTGTTTACTAAGATTTTAGAAAGAATTGCTTATTTTTTTCGACGAATTTAATTGGAATTGTTTTGTTTTGAGGTTATTTATAAATAATTATTTTTCATTTTTATTAACATAAATAACAGATATCTATAAAATAATATGCATGCGTTTTCCGAAACAGACCCAAATCTGGTATTCCATTTCCAACAGATTTTTTTAATAAAGGCCGTATTTTGAAATTGCTTGATCTTGAAATGTTATGGGGATAATGACAAAAAGTTAAAAAAAAAAGCTTCGAGATTTGACAAATTTACTAATGGTTAATATATGAACTTCAATATCATCTTTACAACAGGAATGCTTTGCTTTACAAATACCCAGATGGACCGTTCAAATACTTCAAAAATATTAAAAAATTAGTTTTTTTGCGTTATGACATTATTTTTTTTAAGCGATGTATAATCATAGATAAATATCTAGTTAATTTGTTATTTCCAACATATGAATCATACAAAACATGATATTATTACATTTAATACAATGTTAATTGGAACGTAAAGGTAGATCTGTGATTCTCTCGGCTTCCTGCGACCGTTGTAGATCCACCTTTGTTACTAGTCTACTTCGATGATAGTACAAGTCACATTTCCCCAGTGCCTATTAAACATACCTTAAAACCATTTCCCTCCCAATTATCCGCCAAATTGGAATACGCTCGGACTGGTGGAATAGCCTAATGTGCTGGTAGGAGTCCCGTTAACTGGCTATACTAACCCACATGGGATAGTAATACCCACGGGATACCCATGGGATAGCTATACCCATATGGGCTAATCAAATCCCGTAGAACTCGGCAAATTCTGTTATACCTCCCTAACCCACTAGCGTTTAATTTATGCTTAATATGCAATATCTATCCTGTTTGACTTTCGCCAAAGCACTCTCTCAACGCCGTATTTATTCTCTTGTTAATTAAGCCTTCCGCGTTTATTGGCCATAATTGGTAGAAAATACAGTTTTACATATAAATGAATTATAATTTCATTATAGAATATTTGCATTAATGTAGCGTACAGTAAAAGTTAATTCACACTACTGCTTAATACTATATTAGGTCAACAGATTAGGAAAAAAATAATGTCAATTTTTTTTTTAAACTTGACAATATTTGGTAGACATATTCAACAAAAAATAACTAACGGAATATTTTATTTGTTAACGAAATTAACAATTATATTCTCAATTAACAAATTAAGCTTCAAAACCTTTCAATTAATAATAAACATTATTTTTTTCATATATAACAAGAACTTGAGTTTGACACAACATATGTTTTAATTTAAATAAAATGATGATTTGCAAGATGAAGACACATTTACAGTAAACTATTACTGAACCAGATCTGCGAAATTCGGCTGCAAATATAATTATAAATAATATCGAATTATTATGGAAATAACAATTTAAATTTTGAATAAATAAAAATCAGACAGAAAAATAATAATAATAATTCGGCAGACATAACAAAATATTCAGCCGCATCTACAAAAATACAAAAATTAAAAGTAAAATAAATTTAGAAATTAATTTGCTCCAGTAAACATTAAATACATTATTGGATCTTGATAAATCTTGTGAATTTATGCATGGGTTAATATAATTTAACAAATTAAATAATTATATTGGAATTAGTAACTTGTAGCCATTCAAATGCAATTAAAAATAAATTAATTAATCTTAAAAGCTATTTAATCGAAAACTTATTAACAGTACTTCAATTAATTACTTTAAACGTAAAAGAAATTTATTAAGGAAATTGATACACTTTATTATAATAATAAATAAATAAAATAAATAATAATTATTGATTATTTATTTTTTATTAGTAATCTATCTAAAATTATGACTAATTACTAGGTTGCCTTAGATGCCGTTGACGAATATTATTACTACCATATTAAAAGTTAATCAATTAATTTAATAGCCAAAATCGGCTAATAATTATTGCGAATTCATTAATTACAACAACAAATTGATATAATTAATTTAATCATAAACTGTATTTAAAATAATTCAATTAATCACCTCAATTATCAATATAATTTAAATTAATTTAATTCAGTTATATATATTTTACTATCCAAAATTAACTAATTAAATGTCGTCAATTTTGATATTTAAATTTAGCCACTTTAGTGATTGGTAGGTAATCACATTAAACGTTAACAAAAAGAACAATAACTACGTGTTTTAATCTTCCGACTTCATAGGATACATTAAAAAGACAGAGCCCCCCTCCAAAAAAAAGGAAACATCTACACCTTTCGAAACAATATGAAAGAAAATAGGACGTTAGTAGAAAATAAGGAATAATGGAGAAGCTGTGCATAAAGGAACGGACAGGACCGAGCCCTCAATGTAGCGACTTCTCTTGATTAAAAAATGTCCCCATTAGGACTCCTTACTCCAGCCACTGGAGTCCCGGGGACCAAGAGGCTAATGTAATGGAATCCTCTACGTTCACCATTTGTTTCCATTACCAGAGGATTTCCTCAGAATCATCATCATCTCCAGGAGGGGGGAAAGGAAGGATGAAAAAATTCCTCACTCTTTTACGACCGCCGCCCCCTTCCTGAGGGCAGTACTCTCTAACCCGCGCCCCTAAAGATGAGCAGGGTAATTGTGGAGTATTTGAATAGCGCCCCAGGAGGGGATACGATGGCTACTTAATATTTATTAAGCAAAAGGAAGGGATCATACCGTAATCAGTACGCGGATCTGAAGGCTTCCTGGATCGTAAAAAAGAAAAAAAAATGCCTTTCAATAATATCCTCCCAAACACGTTTCGGCATCCTTCGACATAAATTATTTCGTTTTGTACTCAATTAATAAGTTAACCACTATAAAAAATGTTAATTTAGAATAGTTGTATCATCTCTCTTTAAACAACTAATATCGAGGGAACAATAGCAAGTGGTTACAAATGAAGTATACTGAGTTAAAAAAAATCATTTTGAGAGTAAGCTGATGAAGAGGCCTTATTGAAATTACGAAACATATAAAAAATAATTAAATAAAAATATATGTTGGTAATTTTCATAAGTAGAATCATCACCCACTAACTACCCTAGCCTTTTCATCAGAGTTTCCTCAAAATCGTGTTTTTGGCTAAGTGTTTTTCTTTTGTGACCCCACGCTATATGTATTACACAAACATGAATATATCAATATCCCTTATTGGTTTGAAAACTATATTTCAAGTTTTCATTTTATCAAAACTGACATGTCTCTCGGCTCACTCATTTACATATTATTAAAAAAACTGTCATTTTCTTCATTCCAGTATTATAATGCAATTTTAACAGTTAAGCACATATTCGAAGAATGTAATTATTAATTATCAACGATAAATAAAATAGGACTATCCCAAAATTTATTCTAGGAACTTGGTGACATCGCGTTGGTATCGCAGGTTTGAAAAGCACATAATGCTGTCTACATTTTAGCATTACCTAAAATTGTGTCTGATTTTTTTTTTCCATCGTTCAGTTTGAATATGTGTGAATGAATCTCTGCGGGTCTATTAAATAACTACAATCTAAGGCCAAGTCTGAATTTCATCCACACCGATTTAAAAATAAATCATAGTTAGCAAATACAAGCTATGAAAATTGTAATTATTTTCATTCAATCAATAAGTTATAAATTATTTTGAAATCATCAAAAAATAATTGATCGATGTTGTTTTGAAAAGAAATAAAGTACCTACTATTTCTTAGAGGAGATAAGAAAAATTACATTACGTATTCAGTATTAAAAATTAAAGATATTTTTATATGACCGAATGAATCATTTAAAGAAAAGTTCTGCTTCCAGCTGTGAATTTAAGAAATAAATTGCCTGATTGGCGAAAATTCCCGAACAGTAGATAAATAAAATCAGGACCAATGGAGGAGGAAGGCAAGAACTTTAATTGCACTAGTCAAAAAAGACAACAAAGGCTAGAGAGGGAAGGAAGGCTTCTATATTGATTAGCAATCAACATAACCAAGTTAGACTTTTTCAAGAAAAAATAAACGAGATCTGGAAAAAGGGAATCGAAGCAACGAAGCTGTTTAATATTAAGTCGCAACTGGAAAAAGAGAGTGAAAAAAAATTCGAATCTGCGAGAAAGGACTTTTAGAATCCTTAAAGGGAATAGCCGAAGAGGTCCTTCAATATATTAAGATTGGCTCCACGCATAGCCTCCTCCCCTCGCACTCTCTCTCTCTCTCTCACTCTCTCTCTCTCTCTCTCTCTCTCCTTTCTGGAAGGATAAAAAACTGAGTGTAAAGGATCATTACTGAAGAAACTTATTAAAGGTCCTATTCAACAGGAAAACTCGTCAAATGATTTACATGTCAATAGTTTGTTTAAACATGTGGACTTTTTTTTTATATCAATTTTACTTTGAATAGCTTCATTGAATACGAGCATGAAGTCGAATCCTAATATACAGATTGAGGTTATAACGAGGGGGAAACTTTCTGATATCGTGTCAGGAAAATTTTCCACTCGTTTAGCGAAGGGAAGGAAGGAAAACTGAAAGTTGAAAAAGTTTGCAAGCATAATTTACAATCTAATTATTAATAAGCAGCATTACATGAGATAAAACACGCTGTATATTTTCCAGATACATAAGAAAGAATAATATAAATACATAAGTATACGGACCAGAGTACATTAGCTGAAAATAAGTTACAATGTAAATATATTTTTATTTAAATATCAATAAGGGCTTGTAACACCCACTTACAAGAATACAAAGACTAATATTCACAAATCTTTAAATAAACAAATACAAACGTAACTTAATACTTAATAAATTACATAACTAAATTCACATAAAACCAGAAATAAAAATTAATATTAATATTAAAAATTTTATACGTTTTGAGATATTATGAGCAATAGTCGGTCTATTTTTATTCAAATTAACTTGCTAAATGTATATACAAACAAAAATATCACACTTATATATATATATTAAAAATTTAATGATTTTACATACTTAGAATGATAGTCGAAATATTTTCATTTAAATACTCGTAACTTGCTAAAGGTACATACAAATGAAAATAATGTATACATCAAAAACTCAATGCGTTTATAGTTAGTTTGAGTAATAGTCGTAATATTTATATTTAAATTAACTAATTAAAGGTAAATAAATCAAAAATCAAAAAAGAAAACATTATACTATATTCTTTTATCGAAAATTGCCATTAAATCATTGTCCTCCCTAGTATTTACCCTTAGGAGATAAATTAGCCAATTTTTGTATTTCTAGATTTTTAATATAATTTTTTTATATCCTCATTTAGATTTCTACGGCCACAATTTATACAAAGGAGGAAGATACCATTTCTGGTTTAGACTGTGTCCCTAAATTTTTCGCTTAAGTTTCGCCAGACATACTGCTGACTTCTTCAGGGCAGAAAACAGAAACATTTTCTTTTCTGTCCTGAAGAAGTCAGCGGCATGTCTGGCGAAACGTTGGCGAAAAATTTAGCAACACGGTCTAAACCAGAAGATACCACTGAAGTCCTTTGTATAATTTTTTTTTGTTTTCTTATATTTTTTTAAATTTTAATTAGTTTATATTTTCTCTATTTTTTTTTTTACATTCCTGTATAAGATTTTTACTAATTACAATATATTTTCCTTATTCGCGATTTTATTTTAGTATACTTACTTTCATTCGCCATTCTTTGGTAGTAAAAAAAATAATTAAAATTAAATTTCGATTGATCATTTAAAGCGTGTGAGCTACTATATATACTTTATTGAATTATTACTATCTGCCATTTTAAGGCAATAAGTAATAGTGCTAAATAGCTAAACAATCATTCAATAAAAAATAAAATTAAAATATTAATACGTGAGGCACAATAAATACAAAATATTGTAATTTATTGCAGTTTTTTTCAATAAAGATAAAGTGTATTAGAGTTTAATCCCACTATTTATTGTTTTAAAACAGTAAATGAGGTATTTGTCTGCATAGATGTTGTCGATTTAGTGATTATTATTTTATTTTATTTTTTTTTGGGTTTTAGTGAAGAATTAAATAAAGTTTTGTTATATTTTAGGACAGGATACATGGGTACACAATCAACTTGATGGAGGCTAAAACTTCAGTTTGAGAGCTATTCATGGCCCTAGCTAGTGGCAGGAAATCATTGTTCGCGAAATTGAAATGACGTCCACTAAGTACACGTCATTTTAATATCGTCGAGAGCTTCCGTGTCAAACACAAAAAGAAAAAGTGTATTGCCTCTTCAAAATTCAGACCATTTTAAAGAAAAAGAAAAAAGCAAAGAGTCCCAAAATGGCCGACCTTAAAGAAGTACGCGGCTCGTCAAAAAAATGGCGGCATTAGACAAAGGAGTGAAGAGAGTCAGCCATGTTGGCACCTCCGCAACGAGCCACTTCAGGCTCATAATGAGAAGAGTGCTTGAGGCGATTGGTCCAAAGGGCCACCTTCATGGCTTCCTCCACTTCCGGGGCATATGTTCGTCCCCCGTACCCCGGCATTGTTCTTCTTCGGGGTGGAGTCGCCCTGTCACCCGAGAGGAGGGAAGCCACCGCGGATCCGATGACGAACATGGCCGCTCGCGGGGCATCCATTGCGTTAACTGATACCTGGAAAGGATAAATCGATCCTAATCCCAGGGCGGAGCGGATGTATGGGTTGAGGAATATTTAGCATTCATAATTGGTTATAAAATATTTAACCAATTAAAAAAAACAGAAGAGCACCGAGCTCCAATCGTAAAATACCATACGTCGCTTTACCTTATAATAAGTAAATACAAAATGTTGAAGAAAATTGCGGAGAAATATTAAGGACAATCATGCATTTTTAAGGACATTCTTAAAGGAACATTTAAGAAGGAAATAATTCCTAATAATAATAAAATAAAATAAATTCCTAATAAAATAATTCTTTAAGGAGGAAATAATTCCTAAATAATTGATAAAATGGTTAGGAGAATCAAGCACCAATAATGAAACCCTATGCAAAAACATGTAATAAATCATTTTTTCTGACAATTTTCTAAACTAGTAGAATTGTCTTTCCATCCATGTCTTAAAAAATAAACAAATCGGGATACATGTAAATTTTCTTTTTTGTTCCTTTCTCATTGCACCATCTACGAGTATCTCTTAGGAGAGGATCGCAAAAAAAGATGACAAATACTATATGCGCCTAATGACAATTGTATTTTTTATCTGAATAAATATTTGTTATTATTATTATTTTCTTCAATCATTTTTGGCACCAATATAATTATAATTTAAGTATTATATCAAATTCAAAAAATCTTTGTTAGTGTAGGACTGAGTCTTTTTAAGTTCATGATTTGGATTGAATTTAGCTCGATCCAATATATATTTTAGGCAAATAAATTTTTAACTATTAAAATTAAACATTTTCATCAACCTCATCTTATATCATTTTGATTCATTTTAAGCAGCTAAACCCTTGATGATGGCTTACATATTTAGGCCTTCCGTTGGCTTTCTTATAATTAAAAAAATAAAACACTGACTGCAGTCTGATTTTTTCATCTATGTTTCAGTTGCTCTATAAACATCAACAATATTTTTCAAGTTTTAAAGTTTTTATTAAAACGTAAAATAACTTTGAAAAAAAAGGCTTGAAGCCTGTTTGTTGGTTAACTGTCACCCTTCATCTACTTTTCAGTAATAATGTTCATTGTTAAACTCTTTCCTGATTATGTTTTATTGCAAAATGAATAATAAAAGTATCGGTCTCACAAAAGTATAGTTACAAACTAACAATGGTTTCAGTAGTAAATTAAAATAATCAATAGAAAAGAAACTTTGATTAAACAGAAGAAGGAAACAAAAAAACGAAATAAAATAAAATTACTACACAGTTAGTGAACAAACGATTCCTCTGTATTTCCTAAACGAAAGAGTTTTCCTATATCAAAAAGAAGAAGAAAAAAAAATCAAACCTCATCGACTAGCGAAGGAAAAATCACAATCCTCCTTCTACAATGCAAGCGAAGGATAACCGGAAAATTTCCTCGAGTTGTTCGGGCGGACATAAAAGGAAACGATGAGGAGGTCGGGATGGAAAAGCCTCAGACAAAAACGGAATCGAACCTTAGAGAGAACGGAATTGGAAGGGAAAGGGATTCCGGAGGGCTGACAATGTATTGGATGGCGTCCAATCCGAGCAAAACGGTTTAACGTTTATATATAAAGGTGAGGCGATAAAGAAGGTGCCCCCCGTCGCCAATAATTCCTTATGGAACGGGGGGGGGGAATCCGGTATCTGTTCCGTACAGTGCCCACTGTTCTGGGTCGAGGGGATCCCATGATGGAAGAGTAGGAGAGGATAATCTGGGATGTGGAGTTGAGAGGACTAGAGGAAGCGGTGGATAGGGATAGCAAAATCAATTTCTCAGAGAATAGAAGAGTTTTATTTAATATATTTTATGACTCGATCCTTAAAATGATTTTAATAATAAATTATCACAGTTATATTATGTTTCTAATTTTTATCTCTTGAATACTGAGCAATAGTTCTTTCGGAAATTATTGTTTTTTATTTGGTTTTTTAAGGTAACTTCGACAGCTGGGGCTACTGTTCAAAAATTTCTTTAAGCAGTTTCGTAACTTTGAAATACTTAAGCATCTCCTTTATGTTATTATTTTTTTTAAACAGTAGAGACGTACCTAGCCTCCCTTCTCTATTTGATATTTATTACATTCAAACAGATGCTTGACAGTAATATTTGTATTGTTAGAAATTTTTCTGGTTGTTGATACAGCCCTAATATATGACGGAGGTAAGCCAACTAAGCATTTTGATTGCATTCATTTTGTATTGCTTGAAATTATTTTGTATGCATTTACTTTTTTATTCTATATTTTATAGAGAAGCGAAGAGAAAGACACTTCAATCAAATTTGCTGCATGCGCAATTGCGAGAAAATTAAATAATAATAATAATATTTCATTATTATTAGATCCTTAAAAATATTTAATTAACAGATTATTAAATGAAAAAATTGTAAAAACGCATTTTAACAAATAAATCAAAGCAATTCCTAAAACTTGTTTAAATTTGTTTTGCTTAACGTGGCTTCGGCTGCTGAGCCGATTAGCGACGACTACTCTTCTCAAATTTTTTTAACTAACTTCGTGTGTATTAAATACGTCAGAGCTCTCCGAAGTTCATTACTATCTTTGAACGGTTGGCACGTTTCATTTCTCAAATTCTTCTTGTCTATTTGATATTTTGTACGTTTGTGCAAATTGCTCAGGTTGGTCGAGACAGCCCTAAGAGATGATGGACGTATGTCAACTTAGTATTTTGTATCCAATTATTATTCATAATCGCTAACTCAATATTTTTTTTAGATCAATTTATTGATATTTACAACTGTAATAATATTACAACAAGTAAACACTAATATGAACAAATGATATTGAAAAAAAACAACACTTGTGGAGAAGCTAACCATCTGTAGCACTCCAATAAAGTTCTATAGTAAAAGGTCTCGAGGCCATCTTCTTTGTTTGAGCCAAATCAGCGACATATGGGATATTAAGATCATGATGGAGGAGTTTGTTTGTGACATAATAAGGAGCATTGAGGATTTTACGAAGGATTTGGATTGTAAGGATTGGATACGAGATGAATTGGATGGTTTAGTAGAGCCCCAAAGCTCAACTCCGTATGTCCAAATAGGTCTGATGACAGTCATGTAAATGAGTCTTTTGCAATTAATTGGGAGCTTAGAGCGTTTGTTCAGAAAATGTTGAAGTAGGTGAAAACGTCGAGCAGTTTCTTGTCTTTTCAGTCTTGTATGAGGAACTTAATATTTGAAATTAAAAAGTACTTGTGCCCCTTTTCTTTTCACCCCTAGTCTATATTCCTTCCCTTCTTCGTTTTCATGATAACTTTTTTACAATTAATAATATCTATATTATATATTACAATATGTTGTATAACCTAGCCCTTGCCATATAGTAATACTCTGAATACTCTTATTTACGTGTAAAAAAACTCCCATTTTTTTTAAGGGGAGGGAGAGAGTAATTAAATTTTGCATATTGTCAAAACATAGAAAACATAAAATAAAATAATATTAGTAATACTAAAATATAAAAATGTTTACATTGAAAGTTTTCTAAAAATTGTAAAAAAATATGCATGAATGATTATTTCTTTATGGTGTTTTTCCTTGTTTTAGCCTCCCTTATTTAAAAAGCTTTGTAAACTGATATTAACAATACAATTTTACAATGCATGCATATTTTCCTGAAGAAATTCCCTGAAATATATCTATCTATTACTTATTATTTATACAGATCTATAAATATATCATCTACAATTTATGTAATTACAAAAGTTTTTCAAAATAAATTTAAAAAAATATATAACACAGGCCAACGATGAAAAAACTTTTTTAATGAAAATACCTTATTCTTATGTTGTTTAGGTTGCTGAATCCAAATATGATGCTTAAAAAGTTGTATCACCCACCATTTATTCACATTTTATAGTTAAATTCATGAAATAAAGAAATATTTTTAGAATTTAACAGCTTTTTCATAGTTAAGATAACATGAAAAAATAGGTCTAATGAACAAAGATGATGTTGGCAGCACTGCTGAAACACATGCTAAACAGCTGATGTTTTGTTTATTTTCAACATAACCTCACTTTTACGTTTCCTGTACATGTGCTCAGTGCAATGTCTCATCGCGGCTGTAAAAACTCTGCTGACAGTTTTTGTTATATTTGTGGTGAGTTTGTTATTAAAAAGCACCAAAGAAACATTACAGACTTTGTGAAAAAGGTTTATCTAGCATACTTTGGAACCAAACTTGGAGACCAGGATAAACCTTGGGCACCGCATAAGGTATGTTATGTATGTGTTGAAGACCTCAGGAAATGGTCAAAAAAAGAGAAAAAACACTTTAAATTTGCTGTTCCCATGATATGGAGGGAACCAAAAAATCATTCCGATGACTGTTACTTTTGCAGTGTAGATATTACTGGTCATAACTCTAAGAACAAGAAGGTAATAAGCTACCCTAACCTTCCGTCCGCCATCCGACCAGTAGGGCACGGTGTAGATTTGCCAATCCCGGAACCACCAGAGGACTTAAATTCTATTGAAACAGAAGTATTTTCTGATGTACAGTCGGAGTTAGATGAACACGATGAAGAATTCCAATGTGTTACAGAAAATGTAGAGCCTAAATTGTTCACTCAGGTCGAGCTTAATGACTTAGTTAGGGATCTGGGCTTAACAAAAGAAAAAGCTGAACTGCTTGGCTCTAGGCTAAAAGAAAAGAACTTGCTGGCGGCTGGAACCAGCATTCATGTGTATAGGAAGACCAGGGAAGTTCAGCAAGCTATTCATCGCAGGAAAAGCTACACAAGAAGCTTCAAGGAAAAAAGGGAAAGAAAATATAAACCAATTCCAGTTGACAAGTGAACCTTGTATCATCACATAAAATTACTATTCCAAGTATTTTACTGTAAATACAAACCATTTTTACGATTCTACAGTGTTTCATTGATTTCCCTATATACTGTAAATGGGTATTAGACTATATAATAAAATACATTTTGCTTGGAAACTAAGGGTGATACATAAAAACTACGAGCAGATTTGGATTCAGCACATAAAAATCTATCAAGATCAGCTATTAAAATTAAAAAAGTTTTCAAAAAGGTTTTTTTTTGTTGGCCTGTGTAATTAACAAGCAGGTATTGACTATTTAATCAAAATAGTTACTCAATAAACTACAAACAAAAACTTCTGCGTATTTTAGTGGCTAGGTAAAACATTAGTCACTCGGTAACTATCTAAAAATTGAAGATTTTGAATTGGAAAATTGAAGAAGAATATTGATTGCTTATAAGAGAAGAGAACAAAAATAAGGAAGAGTGGGCTGAATGAATTGAATTAAATTTCAAAAGCCCAGTGGTAAATAAAATTAAAAAAAAAAAAACTGCATGAATAGCCTAAAAGGTTCTAAGAAAGTCGGAAAGAATATGTTGAGGTTCTCTATACATTGCCTTTACTTCATACAAAAACTTAAATGAAATTAAGTGATTCAGACATTTTAAAAGGTAGAAAATGTTATTGTTGGAATCTATAAAATATTCACGACTGAGAATAATACAGCAGATTCACATGATAATATTTGAACGGGAATTCTGTCAAGTGGAGGGGAAGATATAGGGGGGGGGGGATTTCAATATTCTTTGTTGCGACGGCACGTACTCGAACCCGCACCGATATAAAGATCCTCCTACCCTCCGTCCCGACTGGAGTTCCCTCCATTGCATCCTCTTCTTCGGGGCCACTTGTCTTCTTATTGCTGCCGGGGAGGCCCTGGAGATCTTGGAGTGGTGTCGGATTGGAGCGATCCTCTCCACTCCAAGTGGCCTATGATCGGGCTCTATACCGAGAGGCGAGTATACAACGACTTATACATATGTAGATAGATAGATATATGAGTATGAAGTGATCTCTATATTAATTTTTTCAATTTTTTTTTGTTTATATTTAAGTAGCTATTTACATAATCTAACCTGCTAAAATAAATCATAAAAAAGGAGCATATCCTTATTATATTATATTTGCCAGGACTGGAAAAGGAATTTAGGACTCCCTCGTAGCATTGCAGCATATATAACTCGATAAATGAATACATAACAAAGAATGGAAAATTTAATAAAAGATAACATTCAGTTTCTAAAATACTATAAAAAATTAATCAGTAAACTTTTCATCATACACCGAATAAGAATCAAGAACAATGATCAACAATGAAGATCAAATAAAACACTCACATCAATAGTCGAAACAGTCAAAGCAATCAGAAAAAGCAACCTGACACCAAGATAAAATAAATAAATGAATATTTCATTAAACGTCTGAGAATGAGATTACTGTGTCCGGTTGTTTTGGCATTTCAGTATTTGAGACATTTAAGGATTTGTTATTTGGAGTTTTCCATTTTCATTTTAACATGAAGAAATTAAAAAGAGAATAAAAATGATCACGTAAAACATTCTGACGTTGTTTCTTCTATAATTTCTTCATGTCAAATATAAATATAAACATACATACATACATATATATATATATATATATATATATATATATATATATATATATATATATGTATAAGTTGTCAGTGTATAGACTCCCAATGTTAACAATTATATAACCTCCATTACTTTGTAAATTGTATAGATCATATGTTTTTCCCATCTGTTAAGTAAGTGGTAATTCTAAAATAAAAAGTGTGTTGTTGTAATAATTATTTAAAGATAGTTCTGACTCAAAAGTACCTAAAATAAGAGAAAATTCAGTCTAATTATAACTGGTGCCGAAACCAAACAATAGTTTTGCAGTTACGTAAGTAATTCCTAAAATAATTACTATTATTTTTTTTTTAAAAAGAGTTAGCAAGTTTCTACTCGTAAAAATGACTGATTCAGATGAACTCGCCGAACTTAAACATCAGTTGACTCAAGCGGGGATAGAAATGGCAAAACTTGAGTCTCAGTTGAAAAAGGCGACTGAAACGACACAGATGGAGCTCTTGAAGGTTAGAACTCAAAACTCTGCCTTCATTCATGAAGTTATCGGCCGACTCGAGCCCTTCACTGGTGTTGTTGGAGACCTAGACCACTTTTTGAAAGGGGGAGATCAGATAGTGGGGCTCATACAATCCCGGCAAGAGAATGGGACACTGTTAGAGTCAGACGTAGTGCTATTGGAGGCATCTTTGGTGGGTCGCATCTCAAGGAGGGTCCTGAATGCGATACAAGGAGACACTTCGCTTGCCTGGGAGACGCTATAAAAGTCTAGTTATAATTAGACTGAATTTTCTCTTATTTTAGGTACTTTTGAGTCAGAACTATCTTTAAATAATTATTACAACACACTTTTTATTTTAGAATTACCACTTACTTAACAGATGGGAAAAACATATGATCTATACAATTTACAAAGTAATGGAGGTTATATAATTGTTAACATTGGGAGTCTATACACTGATTTATACATTTATACATTTCTACGAGAGGACCGCTTCCGTTGGGAACGATCGTATACCGACGATTAAGAACTGCACGTAATAAAACAGCCGCACGGTACGATGGTCCCTATAAAATCATCACCATACGGGAGCACAATCTCTATACCATCCGTGACGTAAATCATCCCTCACGAGTCCGGACAGTTCATCTCGAAGAGCTCCGAGTTCCTCGTAAAGTGTCCCAGCTCGGACCGGAGGCTGTGCTTCAGAAATGAGGACAATGTTTTGTGTTTTAATTTTTATATTTTGTGTTTTGTCGTTCAGTTTATTATTATAGTTCTTTATTTTAGGGTAACATTAGTCATTGTATATTTTTTTTTTTATGTAACTATTAGGTTGTAATTTATTTTTTGTTTCGATTTACTTTTTATTTTTTAAGAGTTCCTCCAAGAGAAGGAACTGGAGGGGGGGAGTTATCAATGTATAGCCTTCCAATGTTAACAATTATATAACCTCCATTACTTTGTAAATTGTATAGATCATATGTTTTTCCCATCTGTTAAGTAAGTGATAATTCTAAAATAAAAAGTGTGTTGTAATAATTATTTAAAGATAGTTCTGACTCAAAAGTACCTAAAATAAGAGAAAATTCAGTGTAATTATAACTTATATGCACACACATAAGACAGTAATACTACTATACTTTTTTCAGAGGAGACTACTAAGAAAACAATTAGTATTGTTAAAATAAAGTTTATGTACTTTACACAGCAAATGAGCTAAAGAGTATTTCAATCGGTTTCGAGTAGAATAAAAAGAAAGTATTTTTGTAAAGATCAACGGTAGCAGTTAACTATTTATTAAAAAAAAGGGAACATAAATTACATTTATGTAAAAAAAAACAACTAAAAATGCACCTTTATGATTGCTAGATCACAATGTCCCACATCGCTAAGTATCGAATGTGGAAACAACACAGTTTTCGTTTTCGACTTATAGCAGTTGCTTTAGGATTGATAATTGATATAAAATTCATATAGAGGGATCTATTAGTCACAAAAACAATGTAAAACGAATGTCATTGGTTTGACTATAGGCACTAATTTTTATTGAACCTTGCAACTGCTTTTTTTTAATTCTCCTCAAAAGTACCGATTTTCACAAACTATAGTTGCAAATGGCAGGGACGACATTACAAACTCGAAATAACAATTGTAGCGAATTAGAGAAATAACCTGAAAGAAATGTTTATGTAGAATATATAATAGGAAAAAGAAAATTAAATAAGTTGTAAAACTAG
Source organism: Arma custos (assembly GCA_037127475.1). NCBI lineage: Eukaryota > Metazoa > Arthropoda > Insecta > Hemiptera > Pentatomidae > Arma > Arma custos. The sequence goes on from CM073763.1 coordinate 20,271,006, forward strand.
GCAACTGTATCTGTACAATGATACCCTACCTATTATGTATATTGTATATATGTATATTGCAGTGTGTTAAGCTGTTAATCTATTAGCATTTTATTGACAAAATCTATGACTATCTGACCTCATCCCAGCCGACCTGATTTTAAATACATAATTACCTCATTATCTCACACATCAGACACATTGTTACAGGAAAGAATCACAGCCATAGAGGATATATTTTATTAAAATATATATACAGGTGTAAATAAACGCAATGTCAGTATAGAATTATTTTCCATCATGCATATATAATCATATTAATTACTAAATGAATAATGAAGAATCAATTAAATACTTGCCCATGAAACACTCTGATGTTAATATAATGTTAAATGTGTATTGTTATTTATTTTGCATTCACATGCTAACACGTGTAAATTTAAATTCAAAATTAATTTGTGTAAATTTTGTTTCCTCACATATAACAATAATATAACTATTATGTTCATATATTATTATTTTGCAGTTATACTGATTCATTGGCTAGTGTATAGTAAGAAATCCGGTAGATATAAAAAATAATTTTCTCATAGGAATCACCTTACGAAATGTTTCCTATTTTTTTTAAAATAACTACCATAATATCAATTCAATTTAAAATTTCATTTTCGTACTTTGAATGAATCTTCGTAACAGATTAATAAATTAAATAATCCATACTAAAATTTGGAATATTTTACAATATAGGCAATCCTGACCTGCATCCCTTTAGGAGCGAAAACCCTTTAGGAGTTTTAGGTTCAGGACATAGTAGAGACTGTACTATTTCTAGGACAACAGCTCTGGAGACAGGTGATATAAGCGAGATTACACTCAACCGCATGGTTTTTCTTCCAATCAATGGTACCCACTCTACAGAGATGAGATGAGCCAGACTAGGGTCTGCAGATCACATAGGGTCCATCCGTGGCTGCTAATAGATAAAATACATTTTCGAAACAGGCAGCTTCAAAAAACAAATAATAATAAAACATTTCAAATACTAGCCATAACAGGATTACATTACAGGATAACATCGGAAATTATCATCAGGTAATGGACTGCATGTGAATAGTGTAAATTACAAAAGAGTTTCAGAATAATCCTAAAAATAAAGAAAACAAATGTTTAATTTTTGGTTCGGTATTTGGAGTACATGATGATTGAAAATAATGAACAATAGTTTCTTTACTCAGAAGCAATTTATGTCTCGTAATTATCCAAAAGTGCAGAATTATATATATATATATATATTCTGTATTTATGATACCAAATTGATCTGTAATTATTAACATCACATGTAATGACATGTAATATGCTTACTTAAGTATGGAGCATGTCCTAATATTAATAAACGGTCCCTCCATGGGGTTACCATGGGGGGAACAAATAAAAAAAAAAAAAAAATATATATATATATATATATATATATATATATAAAACACATATGCATATGAATTTATGAACTAAAGACTTCATAATGCCAACTTGTGTGTATGTGAATTATTTTGTGCGTGTTTGTTTATTTATCTACAATATACACCTACATTTTACAAAGCAAGGATCATCATTTTCATGACCTAAGGTTTTTTAAGCCTTTAAACATAAAACTATTACTATTTAGTTAAAGCATAATAAATAATATATTATTATTTAAATATGTGTATTCCTTCACATATTAAACCTTACGAATAAAAAAAGTACGTACAATGATAAGCGATTTAAACTAAGAGGACTTAGGTTGGTATTGAGGCGGTCCAAGAAGAGAATCGAATTCCTATAAGAGGATTGGATCTTAGGCACATATTACCGGAAATTTATATACCTGGCTCGTATAAAATACTTGTGTAAAAGTCGGGTATAAAGGATGTTAAGTTGTGTCGGGAGGTCCTGAATTGAAAGAAGTCCTTACATCTGTAGCCGGTCCAGGTGCAAAGGATCATTCCTCCTGCCAAAAGAAAATTACAATATCATTATAGCCCTAATGTCGGGGAAAATGCCGAGGGCTGCCAAATCCCTGGGGATTGACTCGAAAATAAGGGATTTAGGAGTTCACTTAATATCCCATCTCGGCGAAATTTGAAATGGATCTCCGTCCGACTTCTTTTTTTGCTTCTTCTCCAGGACGGGGAGAAAGTTATTATCGCCTCGGTCAGTGGGGTTTTATTACCCTCCTGGCACGAAATTGAATATCATCCGAGGAGCAGGCCGCGCTCAAGAAGAGGGGAGGGAGTGGAGGATCGGATTTATATTGTTCTTGGGGAATCTGAAGGGCTGAGATACCAAGGGCGTACCCGAGTTCTTTGCAAGGGTGGGCATTAGGATCTCAGGGGAGGGGACATGTAATTTCATGTGTATATACTTCTTTAAAAGTAAAAGAAGATTTTTATCGAACAAGATGATACATACGTCTCTCTATTACATAAAAAAATATTTTATTTTTTCCCAATTAATAAAATTTTTTACGTAACGATAGAGATAGTTGGGGGTGCAGTCAGTTAAAACACCATAATAAGAGCATACTTATTTATTGTCTGCCGACGTTTCACATATTTTAATACTTTATCTTATCTCCATCCAATCCACCTTCACCTTTCTTCGCACCTGTTTCTCACATTATCTTTTGGCATCCATCATGTGTTAATGTCATAGAGTTCATTATTATTTAGCCTCATATTTTTACATTTAATCTTCATTCTCTACTGAATTTCTATACGTTTCTGTTATATTCACATCATATTCTATATTAATACAACTTCATTCTAATTGTATACAGTTATATAATAAACTTCCCTTACTTATATTTTCTATTTTCTATTTATATTTTACTTTTCTACTTTTCATTCACGATATTTCTTATCGTTTGCTTTGCTCTCTACATAATTCTTCCAATATTTATAATTTGCCATCGCATTTTGTAACAATGTCCATTCCTCTCCTTCTGAAAGCACCCCTTACGCTGTCTGCCCAGGATATGCGAGGCCTTCCTCTGGCCCGTTCCTAATCCACAAGGGTATAATAAGTTTCGCGATACGTAATGAACCTCGAAACATTTTTTTCACTCTCCTGAAAAGGGGGATTTTCACTTTCGATACTTTGAATTTCAATCTACTAATTGCAAAAATTGGTTAGAAAGATTAATTAATTACAAAAAAATAATTGGTAGGAAAGATTTTTTTTTATATCTTCAGTAGACAGACAAATATACAATATGCTCGTACGTACTAACTAGCAACGGTAGTTCGAGTGATTTACAGTACGATTATGCTTTTGGAACAAAGAGCACTCATGTGCCGTTAATACAGTGAAATGAAGATCACACTATCGCTATTTACGCAATCAAAAATTTATAAATTTCCATTGAAAAAACATAGAAGATATATCAAACAAAGTTCAATGTTTTTTTCGAAAATAAAAATAAAACCAAATAATACTTGGGGATGTCCTTCTAGGTATCCTTAAAGAAAGTTACTCTATACTTAATTGTAAAAGAAAACTGTACCACTACAGCCCATGAAAGGTGGTGGGTTCAGAACATGGTAGAGACTTTGTTGGTTCTATACCAAAGATTGTGCAGGACCAAAGTCACAATCAACTGATAGATTTTTCGGCCAATTAAAGGTATCTACTTAATAGAAGCTAGTGAGCCCCAGAAGAATCTGCAGGTCACGCAGGTTCCAATTATCCATTCAATTCAAGATTAAATAATATTATTCAAAGATTAAATTATCTGCCTTTGCCAGATCCTCAGCACAACTAGTTAACGATCTAAATAATTAGTTACCCCATATTTCATTCCCGCTGGATTATTTTTTTCTGTTAAAAACGTGCCAGAAAATAATACTGATTATTCCAGAATTAGCAGACCGTATGACAAAGAATGTTTACAATGATGTCTACACCCAAAGCGATGGAGAGTATTATAAATGGACATATCAGATACAGATGGAATATACGAAGCTTAATCCAGACTAATTTTAGACTAGAAATACTGAGCTATTTAGGAAATAGGACCAGAGATGATGAGACCTAGGGAGGTTTGGGCTCCAAGTTTACAAAATCAGACAAATTGACAAAAAAATGTCTGTGACACCGCGCAGGAATGTTTGGATCAGCCTCTTGAGGAACAGATGGCCACTATCCTTCGACCATTCTGTTTACGAAACATAACAGTTTTTGTCAAAGGATCTTCAGGGGTCTGGCGTCCGGAATCCTGGAAGCAGGGACGCTCTTGTTTTTGTTTATTATGTCCACGTGGAGTCACGGAATAAACGAGGTAATTGGCGATTCGATGGGGCTCTAAAGGCAGTAGATGAAAGGCCAAAGAGATGAAAGGAAGAATAAATACTTTGTAAATCACCTGCTTTAAATTGTTTACTCCAGGTTAAGGATATTAATTCCAAGCAGTAACGTATGTACTCTGACCTAACTTTATCTCTTTAATAGTAAAATTAGTAGAAGTAAACATCCAAAGCATGTTACAACGATCCTTATGCATGTTTATTTATCATTCTGTTTTATTTTAGTTCCGTGTTTTTGCTTTCTCTCCTGCATCCAAATAACGCCAGATTTTCTATTTGGTCTTTCTTGAAAACCTGGAGCATTCTGAAGTTCCAGCCAAAGTGAAGAACGTCCTTTAATACCATCCGGAGAAACACCGAGCTCTTCAATGTCCTTTTCAGTCCCCTTAATCTACGGGTTGGTTATTTTCATAAATTCATATACGAAAATGACCAACTTACATTTTTTTTATGGAGAAGGGAATAGTGTAAACATAGAAGGGTTACCAGATTTTTAAATATTTTTCCTGTCCTGGAAGATTTTATTATTCGATCGGAGACTCGAACCTCAGACGCTTACACTGTTGAAGGGGGACGATATCGCTGCTACTCAGCATTCCTCTTCAGGATGATTGCTAAACAGGCGTGAAGCCATCGCAGTGCTATTTAGCGAAAGACAGAAGATAAGTTAGTCCTTGCATGAACCTCGTCCGAGGATCGGCTGCGATTGAAACAGTTTATTTATGCGAAGGATCGGGTGAGAGGGCGCTTCTCGACAGATTGGGTCGCTAATCTAACGTTACTAATTCGCCCAAGGGCTCTGTGATCTGCGGGATATCGGTACTTACCTAGCACTCAACATTTGCCTTCAAAGTAGAATGCCCTGCATCAAGGGGAATTCTTCAGAAGAAGATGGGAGGTTTGCTAAAATTGTATATTTATTATTTCAGTTGAACTAAATATGTGAAAATATATCTACTTGAAATATTTAGGGTCTGTTCTTCAAAAAGATGGAACATCTGAACGGATGCAGTAAGAAGAACCAGTCGAGGAAAAAATCTATTAGCATGCACAATGCAGTACTTTGAAGTAATAGCATCCAAAAAAATCACAAAATTTTTTTTTCCATGCTATTGTAATGTATGTTGTAACGTTATATGGGTGTGAACCATGGAACTCGTTGCGATGAACTTCTGGAGATGAGCTGCTGGAATATATAGGCATGATAGGACACCCAATAGTTCAAGAGATAATGGATGTTCACATTATTCTAGAAAAAAAATCACCATGTAGTGGTTACAGTGATTTGGAAATATACTGAGGATGAAAGATAGAAAAATACCAAAAATGACCCTGCCCTCGAGCCCTGAAGGAAGAAGAATATTCTTTTCATTTTTTTCGGAATTAATTTCTAAATCAAGAATTTCTCACTGTCACAAGATGTTATTACAAGTTATTTAAGACACTCCTGTTTGTGGGGACTTGGTGCGATAGGCGAATACACCGCGCCGGAACTTGCTTAGAAATTCTCTTTAATATATACCGGCCTTAAGGCGCCATATTAAGGAGACTTAGAAGTTCGATTAATTTTGCAGCAAGTCCTCAACGCCACCGGCATAAATAGCTCAAACTAATTGGCCAACTTATTTCAACTCTATTACTTGGCAACTGTTCTAATTAAATTAGTCGGCATTCCTGCATGTTTCAGATAGTCTCCCTTCCCAGCGCAACCGCACTTGATGGCGTATAATAATGTTTTCCCTCATAATTTCAACGTTCTCGGGTTAACTCAGCCTGGGATGACCGGAACAGGTGTTGGAAATAGATAATTAAATAATAAAACAAACTAATTCTGTGAATATAAAATATGAATAGCTAAAACGAACAATGTCTTGTGAATTGTCGATGCTGCAAACTCTATATGTTTTTTCTTAAGTTTGGCAAGGAATAAAAATAATGGGATAGATTACAAGTTTATACGAAAAGATTAAATGAGGATTGATTGCAGCATTGATTCATTATTATTGTTACTGAAAATCATATATAAGCTTACAATATTATTATTGCTTGATCTTTCACATTTCCAAGGATATAAATTTATCGCCAAATTTCATTCTGAATAACATCTTCGGTTCTTATATATTTCTTATTTTATTTTTTTGCGATGTTTTTTGGATTTAACGAAATTTCAAAACATGTAGTTCTGTTTATTTTTTGCCCGAAAACAAGTCAAAACTTCATTTCCATAACCAAGTTCATAGTTTATTCATCAAAACAATTAATATGTCACACTCTGTTAGTTATTAGGTGGTGGGATTAGGCATATAACAGGTTTTTTTTTTTTTATTTGCCTATTGTTTTTTTCTTGTAATGTATTTTAAACGGAGTTATGTTCCAGAACCAATAAGATTTTGAACATTAAAAGCGAAAAAGACATTAGATAGCGATGCTCCTCTATAATGGGTCGTAACTGTTCATAAGTAATCAATAAAATTAATATAATTTTTATAATAATAATAAAAACTATCATAAAATAAAATAAATGCATATAAGTTATTTATAAATATATAGAGACATTCTGATGCACCCAGACCCACAGAGCCCAACAGATCAGAGCAAAAGCCCACAAGAGCCGTAAGATAGAAGGACACTAAACCCACTTTATAGGGACAGTTTAAAGAGGTCCTTCCACCCCCCTCTCCCCCAACTTTTTTTTCCAGAAGGACCTGTCCCATTTAAAACTGGCATTGCCTCGGCGCTGGGTCATTTGGGGGCTTATTTAAAGCTCCGACGTTTCTGCCGGGCGATAGCGAACATCTTCAGGGCCAAAAGCCTTTTATCAGCTTAGCACGCTTTCCTTCCTCCCGAGGATTTATAGTATTTGTCCAATTCCTATTCCCTCTTCCTCCGCCCTCTCGTAAAAAAAATCCCTTTTTCCGTTCTTTTTTTTTTATATAACAAAATATATGAATAGATCAATGTGTACAGCGCTGGGTTGAAATCTCCTTCTATAAGATTAGTCATGGTTCTTTTCAAGCAAAAGTGTAAGATGTAGGTGGATCTGGTTGAGACGGAAAAGAATCTTCTTGGCTAAAACATCAATCGTATTATCTCCTGCAATACCACAATGACTGGGTATCCACTATAAAGTTATATTCATGCCCTGTTGAACGCAGTTCATGCAGTATTCGGCAACAGCCTAAATAAATCGGCCCCCTTCCCTTAAAATTATACAAAAACCCTGCGATTGTGTGTTATTTTGTGCAAATCACCTTCTTACACGACCGTTGCCTCATGTACAGTCTCTACGATGTACTGAACATGAGGCCCATCATGGATAATAGTTGTACAACTTTTTTTTTGTATAATGAACTAAAATTAAAACCAACATGACATATAATTTCTTACTCAATACAACTATAATATTATTGATTTCAACCCCTTTGTTTTATTTTATTGACTAAAAAATTACTACCTCGAAGACATTCTCCCACATCGACCGGAAGGCTACACCAGAAATTAAGCTGATCTATGTAATTTGAGACAAATCGATATTAAATAAGAGGATTCACCAGCGGATAAACATAAGCCATTCCTCTTCTCAACCATTGGACTAAATACTAGGAAAATAAATATTACAAGATCGCCCCAAAAATAATGAAGTTGAAGGGCAGGTATGTTTTATAAGTATCATAGAGTATCAATTTCTTATATATAATCTATTTTTATGACTTCTTACGATTCGTATGAATAACAAAAATGAATTATTTACATACTTTTGTTTTAAACATATGTATAAAAATTGACATTTACAATGTTTTGTTTTAATATATGTATAAAAATTAAAATTAAATATACATTGTACATACATATGTTGTTTTTGATAGTGGATCTTTGAAAACGATAAAGGGAATAAAACTAACATTGCTTTCCCTAAGCTTGCTCCTGAAGGGTAATAAAACTTGACCTTACTTACCACTCGCCGTTAAAATTCATCCATCATTCGACAAATTATGAAGAAAATGAAGATAAAAAGGTACTTTCTTTTTGCTACTCGGTAACGACAGTGTTTTAAGCGTAGCATAAGCTCGATGTGCATATTTAAATGAAGTAGGAATGTTGAAGTGTTGTATTATACTTTTGATATTTTTGAACTCGCATCTATTCGCACTGATACGACTAATGTTTATTTCTATAATGGTGTACGTTGTATGCCTTCGTTATTTAGTAAAATTAAGTGACTCTTAAGTATTAACTAATGTTAAATAAATTCTTCTTCGATTTGAAATATGTTTTGTTGCTGTTAGAAACTTCTTTATTACACTAATATCTAGCTCAAGGGTTGGCAACCTAAAATCAATCCGATAATAATAATTTCGAGTGATAAAAATATAAAAATAAATTGTAAAATATAACCATTGATATCGAAGAGAACGTTTAAAAATAAAGTTCATTAAGCTATTTTTGTAATTATTGTCTGAATGACATATTTCTTATTCTTTATTTTAAAAAAGACTGTTTTAATAGGAAATATCTCTGGCCCGAACGTCTGTTTAATACTCGATTTCGGTTAATTTTGATCCGTTACTAAGAAAGGTACTTCTGTAATCCAGATACTAAATAGATTAGCAATAAAAATAATAAAGACTTACATCACTCATTCATAAAATTTGTCATTCATAAAAAAGTCCTACTTATATATCACTTAATACACACTCTGTAGGGAGTATGTACAATAAACAACAAAAGGGACTCATTGGTCTGGGTCTCAAGCATTACTTTTTTTAGTAGCAAAATGTGAACCATAATATCATATACTACACTAAGTAGTGATATATAATACGGATAACATAATACCCAAGTTATGCGAAGAGACTTTTTCTCTTCGCCAAATACCCCATAACCTCCAATCCTGACCCATGGGTTCTAAAATATGCGGAGAACCGCAGGGTGGGGGTGAGACCAGAGCATACTCCGGCCCGAATACATACTCGGGATGCCTCCTGGATATTTTATGGTACATAAAAAAATACAACCCAGGTGGAATGCAAATGGTGGGGGTCTCAGCCTCCGAGGAGGAGACTGGTATAATAAAGATTTACAGCGGAGAAGAAACAGGGGGGTAATCAGGGGATTCGATAAATATCGGGGATTTTTACATCCGCTACCCTCTGAATTTTCCATGACCTACTACATTATACATATACTTGTCTTATGCATAGGATATGGATTGCTCGGAAAGAAGGAATGAATTGGAGATGACAAAAAATAAAGATGAATCTGAAAATCCTGGAGTAAATAGTTGAGAAGACGTTACTTGGTCAATTCGTGACTGCATCTAAAAAAAAGTAAAGAATTGTCTGACAAAATTCATCATGACAAATTTTATAAACAATAATAGTAGCAAAAAAAAAATGTAGATTCGTATATATACAAGGAGGGAGACGAAGACACCATTATATTTTAATAAACCAAAAATTGTTAGAAAATCAGTTATCAACTGAAAAAATTAAGGTATCAGTTCCACAGGTTGTCGCTTCGAGTCGAGTCAAAACACGTTTGAATTTTGATTCTTTTCCTTTTTAATTTTCTATAAAAACACTGATAACCGTGAACTTATTTCTTGATGAAATAATTACCGAAATATACACATTTCTCATAAGTACATTCTTTATTTCATACTAACATTTACGATTATTTATATTTTCAAGGATATTATAATATCTCGAAGCTAAAACGTGCGGAACTGATTCGAAAGTTAATTTTATTGGTCTATTTTTTAAAAGTTCGATAATTAATTGAACTAAATATTCGGAAAAAAATTAGAAAATTACTCGCGATTTTTGGCTATTGGACAAGAGATCCCCAAGTGATTAGTAAAAACTCAAATTACTGAAAATTTTAAAAAAATCTCATAAAGCACAAGTCAAAATAGATTTTAATTTTCAGCTTTTTGGAGAGGTATCGTCTGGGGAAAGTCTATTAACCTGTCATGTCATATGTATAATAATTTTAATAGTAATAATCGGGATTATAAACCATATAAGTATTTATAAATTTTTATAAAATTCCTTTCTTAATTCAATTGTTCTAGATTTCTAGTTCTTGAGTAGGAGATTGACAGTAACCGTTAAATTACCTATTCTAACAGCGGTGAATCGAGAACCTTTTAAGAACTACAGACCTTGATGGTGGTCACCCAATCTTTATTAAGTTTTTTTAACCCTAATTAAGTTTGGGATGGTGGCCACACCACCTCCCTGAGCAATTGTTGGCTTGGACGCTACCATATGCTGAACCCTTAGTGGGATATAGTAACATAAGTTTTTTTTTACTTATTTCTAATTTTTTTTTAAACTTATCAAAATTAAAGTGAACCATCAATAAAATTTCATATTTATATATTTAAAAACACATTGTGGCATAAGTTTACAGTTTTTATTTTTTAATGAAGGCGTAAAGTCATAAAAGCGGAAGAAACACGAGAATTAAAGGGCTGAAAGGGCTCAAATTGTCTAGAAGAGATGTCTAAAACAATAGCCGAGAGAGGGAATGGGACAACTAGAGGAATAGACAAAGTTTTTAGTGGAGTCATTACTGGAGACACCATACGGTATCAGGAGCAGTAGCGACAGCCTGGAGTCGTTACTTTAACAACTTTAACAGTTACACACTGTTCCAAGTTCGTTACAGTTACGTTCGCGTCGTTATCGTTCCCTTCAAGTTAAGAGCTTGTTTTGATTAGGGTAAAGGTTGTCCAGAGAGTCATCGCACGTGTAGTTTAGTCTTATAAGGTAATGAAATTCGAATGAATCTTCATTCAAATTATTTTATAAAGATGATTGACTAAACGATTTTATTTATTTTTAATAAAATGAATGTTATTAAAACTAAAAAAAATATTAGTTACTTTTTATAATGATAAAAATAAAATAAAACGATGCAGAAAAAAATGTCAAAATGATCAAATGATTTGTTTATAAAGAAAGAGAAAGCTATTAGTGTTAAATGTTTTCTTGAGTAATTAATATTTTAAAAAACTTATAATTACGATAAAAATACAGTTAAACATTAACATTTTTATAAAATTTTCTTATAAACTGGACTTCACTCTTCATAATTTATAAATTGGGAAAGACAAAAAAACATTTTCCAGCCATTATCTATTATATTCTTGATTCCTACAAATCATTCAAGACGTTTCGACAGCACTGTGTCATTTTGATTTTGTAATATTATATCGACCATGGAGTGATGATCCCCAAGAGTTTTATGAAAAATTTTAAATATGACTTTAAGGTATCTATCTATATTTAAATTATCGCTAGTAATTTTGGACACTTTATTAAATTAATGTATTTTAGTATAGTTGTAATGTTATAATATTTTAACAGAATTTTAGACTTGTAACTCATATAAAGTTATATAAAGGAAATGTTAATGATGCAGAGAACTAAATTTTAAAAAATTGAAAATGAAAAAGTGCTGTCGAAACGTCTTGATTAATTTGTAGGAATCAATATATATAATGACTGGAAAATGTTTTTTTCTCTTTCCCAATATTTAAACATTAAATTAAAATCGTTTAAAAGCTAAATAATAATGGTACTTTGAAAAGTAGCTGTGCGATTAATAGCCAACACACTAAAAAAAAATTGTCTTACTGTATTTCAATATTTTTAAAACTTAATATATCATTTGAAATTTATGTCTACGATTTGCTAAAAAGTGGAGTTCAAGCCCAAGACAAAGTAAATTTATGTTCAAATAATAACATTAGATTTTTTTTTCATTTAATGTATATTGCAGGTATTTATTTATTATTTTTTAATCTTTAATTTCTTTCAATACTACATTACGTATATCAATACTTTAAGAGCAGTTTTAAGCAATGATATTAACTTTAATTTTTTTTTTAGTGATTTCATTCGAAAATTACTCGATATTATTATCATTACCATCTAAATAATGAAATTAATAAATCTGATTACGTAAAAATTTACATTTTATTTATATATGTACATTTTTATAATGTTTATTTATTATAAACAAATAAAAAAATATTGTTTAATTTAACAAAAAGGTACAAATAACTTGTACTCAATTCCTTGAATATTACTGAAATATCTACATCAAAGATTCTTAAAATAATATTTCATAAAAAAAAACATAGAAAACCACTTTGTAGAAATACACAGAAGACGGATTTACAAAAATCTGTTGGATCATACAAAGAATGTAAATAACTTGTAACATTTTTTCCGAACATTTTTGAATGTTAAAGAATTATATTATTGAAGAATTAATATTATTAATGTTATTATAGAATGTTAATGTTTTCATCACTAAATTATATCGATATATATATATATATATATATATAACTGATCTATTCTTTGGAACTTTTAAGTACACCCTATCTATTACAACTTTTTTGTTTTTACTTCAATGTTTTTACTAAAAGCTAATTTTTTCACTGCCAGAGCATGAGTATGAGACTAACCTAGTCTCGAAACGTCGCCTAAGAAGTTCAAGTAAGACTGAAACTCGATATATATATATATATATATATATATATATATATATATATATATATATATATACATACACACAAATAATATTATGTCATGGGTATAATAAAAATAATCAAGAGCCAAATTGCAAATAAAAGCGAGGAGATAGAGGAGCTCTAAGAGGCCAGGTGCACTGAATTATCCAGGAAGACAATGATAGGGCGGGGCTTACCCCAGAATTAGGGTTGATGTATGGAAATACGTTGCTAGCACGACAGGTAGCCTTCTCCAAGGGAACTATATACTGCTTTATTTAACAAGGCCAGTATATAGTGTTGGATCTAGTCTATAGCCACTATAAATAGAGCAAGCAATATCAACTCCTTTATTATATACTATCAATAATAGGGTGACAGTTACCTGAGATGAAGAATACTCCAGGGGGTGAGAAGTTACTCATATTGAGCAACGCCCGAAGCATACTTTACAGAGGCTAAGTACTATTAATATTGCTATACTTGTTTTCTGCCATTATATATAAATTATACTCATATATATATTCGGAAAAATAAACACATTTCGAGATAAGAAATGCTTCAATTTAAGATTCTATTATTTATTTATTTTAGTTTAGTTTATTATTTTTGTATTATAAAAAAACATATATCACTACAACCCATGTTTTGGGTTCCATTTGTGGTAGAGAATGTACTTCTTCTACAACATTTGTGCAGGGAGATGATTTGATACCCTTTTTAAGAAGCTGGGTGTGCCCCAGGAGGGTCTCCACTCAGCACAATTAAATATCCCTAGCGGGGTTTGAATTCGGACCTTCGTAGCAACACAATGATCACAGTTGTACTCACTTTTTATAGTATCTGGAGACCTTCCCTGGGCTCACCCAGCCTCTATAACAGTGGTTCCCAACCTTTTCTCCACCCCTTGTTCAAATGAAATCCCTACTAAGTCTCCCACTCGAACAATAAATTTTATGGACATAGGAAAAAACATAACAATAACTCTTACATTGAAATCAAAACTTTTAATTTACTGTCACAAGATACAACATTATAAGCTTCAATTTAAGGTAAAGAAGTTCTGGTAAGAGAAAAATAACTAAACTTAAGTCAGAATTATTCGTTTTCAACTGGCTAACCCCCCCCCCAACCCCCAGGTTGGGAATCAATGCTATATAAAATGGTTACTCTTAATTGGGGGAAAACTTAGCGGGTGATTTTTAATATTTTTTGGTCATTTTAATATTTAAATTTTAATTGGTTATATGAATAATCAATTTAAATTAAAATTAATATTACTTTAATAAACGATGTAGTTTAATATATACGAAAACCTTGGAGCATGAGAAAAATATGAAAAACTTTCACTCTTCGGAAGTAGCTGGTAGAAAGGACATGAAGTGAAATAAGACTGTTTCAAGTTGCAATATGAGAAGGTATTTTATAGATGGCGTTGGAGAGGCGCGCTGATTCCCTCCGACAAAGGCCGCTTCCGCCGAATCTATCATTCATATCCTGGGTCCTATCTGCGGGTTCGGTTCCCGACCGTATCATCTCTTCTGACAGCATTCCTCCAACTTGGAAATGTCTTTCCAAAAGTAATCCCTCACATGACAGGCTTTTTGACAAATCTTACCAACTATTGGGGAAAGTTTTGTTATTATTTTTCTTTCGATTAGAAAGACATTTTTACTTTGATCCTCTTCAATCAGTTATGAATCTGGAAGTTTGAGAAGTATTTCTCCGAGATTTCTAATACTAAAGTAAAAATAGTAAACTCAGAATGATGACAGGAGGATGGAGGGAGGAGAGAAAAGGAGGGAAAATGGAACTATATTAAGCATATCGAATAATTGTCGAATAGACAAAATAATCTCCTTTCGGTTTTTACTAAATATTATAATTATAAGTAGTAATGTATTTATGTAAGTAATGTAATCATATGTATTGTATATGTAAAATAATTAAAAATTCGATCACTATTAAAAATAAACCATATATCCAAATCAAGCTTATGATCATACAATTGGTAATAAATAGTATTTAATCTTAATTTCATTTAGTAAATCTTAATTTAATTTGCAACAATAGTTGTAGATAGTTAAACCCAGCACAGTAAAATACAATTCTTACCTTAAAGTGGAAACAAAGTTTCAAAAAAAAAAAAAAAAGCAACTCACCTGAAAAAAAAAGAAGAAAAACATTAGATGAAAACATTATTATTTAATGACTAGAGTATAACATACAATTAAATTATATTCTACGAACAACTATTTCTTGAATAGAAAAATTAACGGGGAAATTGTACAACTGTTGTTCATTTAAATGTACTGCTCGTTACTAATATTGCATAATTGTTATTTATATGTATTTTTTAACTCAGATTGAATAATTTGTAGGAATCAAGAATATAATAGATAATGACTGGAAAATGTTTTTTTCTCTTTCCCAATTTATAAATTATGAAGAGTTAAGTCCAGTTTATAAGAAAATTTTATAAAAATGTTAATGTTTAACTGTATTTTTATCCTAATGTTACGGGCTACTGGGTATTAAAAATGAATTAAACAATTCCTTAATCAAATATACTAATATTTATTAACAAAATGATAAAAAGGATACAATTAAACTATTAACAATTAAATTATTAAACTAATATAAATTTATAATGACAATATTCTAAATATTATAATCTAGGCCTAACTCCTATTTAATTATTACAATAATATAAGATATTACTAATTCTAGATAGCTTAACTAGTTACAATAGTTTCTATGAATATTATAAAATTACACTACAATTTATAACTAATAATTAACACTTACAGTTCACTAGTCCACCGACTGTAAGATTCTTCAAGTATCACAAACTGACACACAGTAACAAACAGAAACAGTTTATTACACTCGCGAGACTGTTACAGTTCACTGATACACTTATTACACGGGCCGGTTCAACACTGACTAGTTTATCACACTGACACTCACTTATCACAGATCTTGCGTGGTCTACTCTCAGGCTAAGACTGACTGGCTCGAGGTGAGGGAAGTATTTAAGTAGGCAAGGCCGGACATTCTAGAACACAGAGGGGCCAGACAATTCCGGAATCTTCTTAATCCTTTTCCGACAAAAGGAGACGATCTAGAACGGTCCTAATCCTATTTTAACTTCTCCCGCCGACGGATAAGCCGCTAATCCCCTTGCTTCCGTCTTCCTGCCGGCGCCCGTAAGTCATAGTTTTTCTTTTTTCATATTATTGGAGAACTTCAAAATCTTTCGTTTTTATATTCTACATATTTTTTCAGAAAAAAAGAGGAAGTTGAAAAATTATGGAAAAGAGTACACATACAAATTCCCAAACCTAACCGGAGTAATAAGCGAAATTCAAGGAAGCAAATGAAAGGAATCGGCGATATTAAATATTAACGATGCTTTCAAAATGATTTCAATCAGCATTCCACCTCACGCAGTGGCCAACGCACGCAGAATTTTTGATTAACTCTCTCTCGAGCTCTCGAGCCACCCCCTCCGGAAGATTGTTCAGATAAGGAGAGGGTGTAGAGACCCGGGGCTGGGAGGGATTGGAGGAACCCGAGGCAGCATCTCCATGCAAATCGCGCAGTGACTGGATCCCCAGGACAGTAGGGAAGAGGCGGGAGGAACTATTGATAAGGCGCTAACTGCCCGGCCCGGCCGATCTTATCACTCCGAGCCAGTTCTATTTCAATGTCGGCACCCTTCAGTGTCATATCAGATTTTAATAAATTCACCATAGCCCTTGGGAGGGGGGATCCAATCATCCTAAATAGGGGGAGGGGGAGGAAGGAAGTGGAAAAATCAAAAGGAAGAATATCTAGGCCTCTGATTGAATTTTCAAAATCTACACATTCTAATCCGATTTTTAATCTGAAATATATAGAAAAGAAATTCTAGATATAATCTGAAAATATACCATCTTCATATTGAAATTTATAATTCTTATTTTAATATAAAAAGTACAATAAAGATAACGGAAACCATTAAATTTCAACAATTTTCATGACGTAGTCCTTTATAATATAAGGCTGTGATAAGATGAAAAAGAAAAAATAGGGGAAATGGTTTTATAAACTTGTTTTTAAAGCACACGACAATATCTTAACATTTAAAAGAAAAAAAAATATCAATCATCAATCATATTTATTAAGTACAAAGTTATCTAATTTGAATTTAAAAAAAAAAAGGAAGTATATAATTGAAATTTGTAATTGTAATTTAAACATGACAAATATTGATACACATAAAGAAAAAGAAAAAAACTCTTTAGGACGTTTTTCCTTGTATAAAGTTATGAAAAACTGATAACGAAGGAAAATTGGGAGAATTAATTGAGGTTTTAAGCTCAATTTTTATATCACACGGTTTATTACAAAATAAAAACATATAGTAAATCTCGTTCATTAATAATATTTAACTAATTTTAAAATTAATTGAGTTTTAAAAACTATCCACCATCAAGTCCTAATTTCAATAAAAATTATTCTACACATAATCTGACAGCTTATAATTGTCTTATGGAGATAGATAATAGCCAAACTTGAGTGTGTTTATAATATAATAATGTGATATAATAAGAAACGAATTTTAATATGCGCTGAACTCAATGGTAAAGGATCGAGGCGTAAGTATTAGCATATTTAGTTTATTTCAAGGAAGAGAGTAATTTATATTAAATTATTAGCATAATTATGTTAAATTAAGTAAATAATAAATTCATTCGTGTACGTTACCAAATACTTTTTATAGAGTATGAGGGAGCCAGATTCTTTAACATTAACACCCTACTTTTATCACGAAACTAGCAATACTATTAACCACAGGCTCATAAAGACGACTATAGGATTACCAAGGAGTAATAAACGGCCAGGGTCTTCCTGAGGGACTTTGGGAAGGAATATCCTGGATGGAATTGTCTTGAGGAAGATGAGGATGTTAACCGATCCCAGGGGAAGACACGGAAGACCCAAAGCGCCTACCTGCCGTTCCCTCAGGATTGGGAGAGCAACTGCAGGGCCGATAACAATAAACACCGGGCGCCAATTCAGCTCTTTAGGGATTCTCTTCTTATTTATATAAGCGGGTCTCGAAACCAGCTCTTTTTCTCTAGAATAATCAGGAAGCCGATAAAAGAGGCTTCGATTCCAATAACGTAAAACCTGAAAGTCCCAGGGAATTCTACCTGAATTTTAAATCGAAAAACGATTTCGTGAATAGGTTTAGTCATTTTTAAATAATTATATCAGGCAATCCACAGGTAATGTCAGCCTACACTTAACCATGTTGACTTTTAAACTTCAAAAACCAGTCAACAAACTTCTATAAATAAAAATTTAAAAAAATTGTACCACTACAACCGATGGAGGGTTATAGTGTCAGTAAGTGGTAATAAATCACGCTCAACCACCAGCTGTATAGAGGCTGGATGAGCTCCAGGAGGGTAATGGATGAAATAAAATTCTGCAAGCAAGCGAGATTTGAACTCATGATCTTAGTTCTCTAGCACTGAGTCAATCCGCTCCCTAACGTATATAAATTTGTAAACAAGAATAAAAATAAATATACATGCATACAAAAATTAAAGAAAATTATGGGAAAGAAAGAAAAGTAAATTACTCAATAAATATTTCATTAATATGATTGATATTGTAACTTAGCAATCCGATAAATGTAATGGGAGTCAGGCAAACGTCGTTGTTTATTCATTTTAGTTAAATTTATACTGCTATGGCTGTTCGGAAGGACCTAACCTAGTTGGAATAGGGTTCTTTAACATGAGTTCCTGACTTAATACAGGATTGGGACCCTTATTTCAATTCTCTTCAAGAACGATAACGAGGAATTTTACTACCTTTAAATCCTAGAGCCAAATGCCAGGCTGCGAACCAGCGATCTTGGACGTAGAAGGTTGTAATGCAACCAATAAACACAATACCCCCCCTATACACAATATTTTTAAATCATGGACTGCAAATTACAACAATTACAATTACAACAAGTCTAAATATCATAAATTGTGTCTTTCAATTTGTGTAACAGGTATAATATTTGTCTATTTATTATCAAACGATTGATATCAGAGAGTTTAGTTACTTTTTAGTTAAATACTCCCTTGAAAATAATTCTAGAGCCAGCTGCGTAAATGTGATCTTGGGCAAAATAAGTTGTTACCAAAGGTGACCCTGGAATTTCATTATAATTATTTTTGCTATTTAATTGACGTACCCAGAATAGCACTATATGTCTAGCCTCTCTGAGTTTGTTGTCTATTGTTTAGTTCCAGTTTACTTATCTCTAACTGCTTTGTCATTTTAGTCAGCATTTCTTGTCACCTTGATGTTTCAAAGGATAATTAAATATCCTCGCTATTATTTATAATCTAATGGCACTCGGTCGTTAGTATAGAAAGCTATTATAACTGTAACTAAATCATAGCCTCTAGCCCGGCGCTAACTATTACGGTGGAAACGCTTAAACAAGGATCTCAGAAGTTGAGAACTGGCCTCTAAGCACAATATCAGCCATAGTTCATAGAGGCTTAGCGCTCCCTTAGTTTAGGAACTTAGTATCTTTTATGAGGCAGCTTACATTAAACTGTTAGAAAATTTTTTGTTCGAATATAAGCAGTATAGAAATATTTTTGAATTATTTTTTATTAGAAATATATTCTTTTTTTTAATTCGATATTCGATGTTGTTGCAACATATACGAAACTCCCCAGTTGATCCTGCCAGTAGTCATATGCTTGTCTCAAAGAATAAATCACCTATGACTTGGCACAACACACTGAAAATTGAAATGAAAAATCACTAATCCTGAGGATCTTCAGAAAAACATATTAAATTATTGTATTGTCATCGGTTCCTGAGAATTGTTCAAAGTTTCAGTTCAATTAAATGTTTTCTATCTAAACTAAATCAAAAAATAGTTCAAATACTCCGTTATATACATAACATACAGGCGAAGCTAATAAAAGCGTATGATCAGTCTTGTCTGATTCATGTCGAACACAGAAGAAACAAATAACGGTTGATACATACTAATGTTGTCTGGCCAATTATTCTAACTTTACAAACCATCATCCTTCTTCAAACCCCCTCCAAAAAAAAAATAAAAAAATAACAGAACCAAAACAAATCCCAAATACAAACAAGAAATGATTAACTGTAAAAGGCTGAGAAGAAGCACAGCCTATCTTATCATAGGACCGACGCAGCTCACTCCCTCGTTCGTTCCTTCCCTAATTGAAGATAGGTCTGTTTGCGCCACAAATCACTCAAGGGACTCGCAGAGATATCTGAAAGGGGATCCTCCTATTTAACAATTACAAAAAATATTCGAAGAGCAAATATTGTTGAGGGGAATCGAGGAAGGGCACGTCACTCAGAAGATGGATAAGCTACCCCCTGCTTAACTTAAACTGGCGAAGAATAAACAACCCGTCTATTTAAGCTGAAAAGCTTAAATTTATTGGTTTGCTAGGCTTTAATTTAATAACATTTCTTCCTACAAAAGATTTGGGTATATGTAGGCTAAAATCAAATGAGGTAATTGTAAACCAGTTTCTAGAATAATAATTTAAATATGGTATTTATTACTACAAATCTATAAATCGACCTCCTTTCCTACCCTATGTTACTCTTCGGAATCGTGAACATTGACCTCAAAGCACAAAACTCAAATAAAGCTATTAAAATGTAGTACCTGCGAAAAGTAGAAAGGAAAACTAGGAGAGATAGGATACAGAACACAAAGGCTAATCACGATATTAAACCGGCTGATACTATCCTGGAAGAATACACTAAGGTCATTCGGACACCTCCTTAGGATGGAAACAGAGACAATCGCAAGGAAGACTTATACGAGACCCGTTCAGAAGGGAAAAGACGCAGAGGAATATCTCGCATTTTCTAGGTCATCGTAAGGGATGCTTTCAGAAGGAGAGGAAAGGACTGGAACCAAAGGAGAGAATTGGCTCAGGAAAGCGATACCTGGTCCAGACTCTATCACCAGGGTCATCACACTGCACAGTGATAGAAGAGGAAAAGATTATGATGATGACGATTTATTACAAACTTTTATCTTTATTATTTTCGATAAATAAAATAATATAAAAAATGAAAAGTTTCTATAATCTGTGGTTTATCGCTATTATTACTACTAAAGATCTCGTTTCTTCAAAAGAACTGTCATAACTCAAAAAACCTATTTTTTCTAAGTATATAGTTTTTGAAATTACTGAGTTATTGGTTACTTTACTGAGGAATTGGTTTTGCTTTACCATTACAGAACTATTATACTTCCAATGGTTCTTAATGAATGTGAAACGTGGCCGTAAATGTTAATGCATTAAAAAATAAAGGATTCCATGGAATATTCAGTCCGAAAAAGGATAAGTTATAACTGGATATGTGAACAGAAATTGGGATAGAAGAGTCAGTAATACATTTTATTTTATTTACATATCGTTCCTTCAAAAGAACTATGTCTTAACTCAAAAAACCTAATTTTTTAATAGAATTATTTGAAACTTCTATATCAGTTTAAATAAAAATTGGGTATTGGTAAAGCAAAGCATCGCTATTGTAATGATGGAATTAAAGTTCTTTTATTAACGCTTAGACAATTTTTTAAAACTTTTTTATTTTAACTTATGCCATTATTCTCATAAAACTTCAAGTTCAAACATGATGCAACTCCAAATGAATGAATTTATTTTTTTTAAAAATTGAAAATGGTATTCTATCATATACGTCGTTAAAAAAAAAAAAAAGCTTCAATCAAGGATTGCTACTGAAGCTCAAAAAATTGGTATTTTCGAGTTATATCGTTGTTATTTTGAAGGAGTTATTTATCATAAATACTATGGAGTGCACTGACATCACTTGTTCACAACAGCCCAATCTCAACCTGACAACGTTGAATTCTATTAAAGCAAGAATAACTAAATCTAAACCCTTCACAAACTACTTGAAGAACATTCAAGTAATAGTTTAAATTATTAATTAACGGCGCCTAATAATATAGTTATGATTATGTAATTTAACAAAGTATATCGTTAATTATATCTTTGGAGGGGTTGGTGAAACTATACAGCTGGCTGAGCAACTGACTTGACGCCCGTGTCTGTTCGCAAATACCTCATTATAACTTGACTAGCCCGAATTTAGTCTGGCGGCAGGCATTTTTCCTCACTTCAACCGCTTTCCAATTAAAGTTCTTTAAAGCAGAAATTTCAACTTATGAGTTAGATAAGAGAAGAAAAATAACATTAAAAAGGAAAAGAAAGAATATCAGGTTCCCCAGCTTTTCCATTAAGCCCAGTGAGTAATAATTAAAAGTTACTCTAACATGTTGATAAAACCGTAAATTCTTGAATTTCAAATAGTATGTAATAGCTAATAAATTAAATTCATATATACTTAAAAATAAACATAAACCAATAAAAATTAAAGTATACATACATATATATATATATATATATATTGTAAATAAAAGAAAAGTATTTATATGAGAAGCGGGCTAGCTCAGGATGTAAAGTGTAGAGTTGCTGTACCAAAGGGGTCGCGGATTCAAACCCGGTTGAGGTATATAAATTTAACTCCCCTCCCTGTACAACCCTTGTACTAGAGTTATAAAACGGTGGACAACTTGTAAGAGAAATATATGTTTATTGAGATATTAACAGATATAATGTGATATTCAAAATCTATAAAAGAGACATTCTTATGAAACTAACTTGTAGACTTATTGACTATTGACTAACATTATACCTTACGGACTATGGAGTACATCTAACTTAGAGACTATCTCTTGCATTCTATAACTTATCAACTCGATAACTACTGTCTACCAGTTTATAGTTTATAGTAGTCCCTGACAACAGGGAAGCATTGATGAAACTTCCTTGTTACGACAACATTTTATTTAGCAATTCGCCTAAAGTATTGACCAATAATCTAGAAGCAGTATAGACTCTACCGCCCACTAAACTCGTAAACGTAAAAAGTCCTAGCAAAGAATAAAAAAATTAATATATTTTTAGAAAAATTTAAAGGATCTAGTAAAGTTCGAAGAATAATTGATTAATTGGAATGATATACGAATCATTGTGTAATTAATACGAATTAATGTGTAATCAAAATCAGTGTGTAATTAAAGGGTGTATTTTAATAATGTGACTTAAGTAAAGGAACTATACTACAAAGGATATCTCAATGCAGAAAACTTTATGAGACATTTAAAAGTGTCCTAACCAAGGTAAAACTACGAGGAATTCTATAAAACTAAAATTACCCTACCTTGAACGGTTCTAATATTTCCTTTGAGAATTGCTTTTATTTCGAACGTAAAACTGTGAAAATCTTAACTGATTTTTGAGGAATATATCGTCAAATGTTTTCTTGCATTTAAAAAAGTTAAACATTCATATTCAATTTGAACCCTTAAGAACGCACACGGTGACGTAATTTTACATTAAAGTACATGAAAACAAATGTAGGCATTTAAACAAAAACCGTTTTTATAGGCCATAATGATTATTTTTATTTAAAAATGAGGACCAGTAGTAGAGCCGAAGGAATAAGTGCACATTTTATGAGCATTGATCCTGCGGTTTTGTGGAGCCTAATTGTTGTAAAACGGCATATAACTCGTCTCCTTCTGCCGGCCTAGGACATTATACCTAGGAATTTCTTTTCTCAAGAATAACCCTCAAAAGACGAGGGCCATTGTTCTAATATTTGGGCAAAGAAGTCTGTTTCTGTTAGTCCTTCATTACCCATTTCTCCAGTTTTGTTCTGTACTATTGGTATACTTTTCTTTGTATTTAGCCTGTTTGCATTATGATTTGTTACATTAGTATATAAACATAATACATAAATTTTTTTATTGCTTAGATCGCAATAAGCCTCCGTACTAATATAAAAAAAACTGTACCACTACAACCCGTAGGGTTCAGTATATGGTAGAGACGGTACTGTTTCATGGTTAACTGTTCTGCAAGGAGGTGAGATATCCTCGGTCACGCTCAACCGCCAGATTTTTTCAAACTTATTTTGGGTTTTCTATTTTTATAAAATTTTATAGAGCCAGGGTGAGCCCCAGGATGGTCCTCGATCCTGTATGATCCATCTCCGGCTGCAAACAGACTAAATAAAAGTCTTGCCTGCAGCGGGATTTGAACCGGAATTTCCGGCATGAAAACTCAGTGCTCTCTACCACTGAGCCACTCCGCTCCCAACTGAAAGATAACTATTTAAAAAAAAATGTATTACTACAATCGATGGAGGGTACTGGGCTCATTACATGGTAGAGTTAATTCTAGCCCAGATAGCTTCTCAACCCAGGTTTTCAGAGAATGAGTGAGCTCTACTGTTGAGTCTATGGAATCTACCGATGGACCATTGCGTTTTCTCGTAAAAACCACCACCCTGCACAACCGTTAATCTATATTAAGGACTTTCATATTTTATATGACGATGATTTTATACGAGGGAAACGGGGCTGATCAGTGGGTAGAAGAACCCCGTATGACTTGCTATGCCAAAGATTCCGGGTTCATCTCCAGATGTGGCAGGTTAATTATTTAATCTGATTATAGCAATGGTTGAATCCTGTAAGATATCACGACCCTCCTGTGGCTCACAAAGCCACTATAAAATGGACACCCTTAAGTATGGATAAGAGCTAGCGGTTGGGAGTGATTCCGGAAAAATCACGTCCTTGCACAACAGTTGTTCTAGAAAATGTGCAGTCTCGACCATGTACTGAACTCTGAGACCCTTCATGGGTTGTAGTAGGATAGGTTTGTTTATCTATCAAGGCCAGACTCGTATCTCAGATAGGTATATTGAGGTTTGGCTGAATCGTTGATGGGTCTTGGCATTCCAGAGGAATGAAAGATGTTTTGTGAAAGCCTATAAAAGCATAAATTCATAAATAAAATATATTAAAAAAAAAATTGAAAATGATTCCACGCCTAATATTAGTGAAACTTGCAGGAACCCATACATTAAAATTCTGTAGCAGGTCGAAAATCACGCTGACAACAAAACATGCTATAAGAAACAATACATGTTATCCTCCCGTTTTGTGTAGCAGCAAAAAAGAACCCTCATTTTCTAAAAATAATAAATTATGGATAAATGGGGGTATTCAGGAGAAATGAACGGAATCCGGCTTAGGAAATTAAGATAGGTTTACATATCATGTCTCCCGCTATTGTGGCGAAGGGCTCTATAAACAGACGTCACAAAGGACTTTATTAAAGTACTCTATATAGGGTTTATATATTTATAGGTTCTACCGGACTGCGTGTTAGCATAAGGCTTCCTACCCGACGCGGGCGTCCTCTCGCTGCTGAATAATGTATCAGTTCGGTTAGCCTCATCAACTTAGTTTGTAGTCAGTTGTCTCTACTTATTTCACAACCTTAGATCAATGTTTTACCCTACAATATCCATTTCAGAACTAACACTACCCTTAATATACGCCAGGTTCAAATCTTAGTTTTGTAAAAAAGACATTCGGCTATTTAAGTAGCATATCTTAAAGTGTATCAAATGATTTATTAGGTCTTTTTTATTAATCGTTTTAATTTTCAAATATTTTTATTTTGAAGAGAAAAGATTTGCCCTGACCGGGATTCAAACCCGGGTCGTCCGTCTCTCCGTGACAACACTCTACTATTTGAGCCACCAGGAGTCGCCTCACAGTCAGGACAAATCCGTTCTCTTCTCCGATACCGTATCCCCGTTTATCGCAATTTTGCGATGTTCACTGTTCATGCTGTTATTATATTTATAATCATTTTATGAAAAATAATAATATGTGTGACCTAAAATTATAGTAATGTTCAATGGACATTCTTCCTCGTGTATACATTACTCTATCAACACTATGCCATCAAATATGATCATGAAAACACTCGATTTTCTTGTATTTTTTTGTATGTGCCTTCTCAAAAAAAACCTAAGTTGTAAGTTCAGGGGGAGGATGTGGTAAGGATAGGACCATTCTCATATAGTTTTGCATTATTTGAGCTAAGCCTTCAGGAACGAAAGATGTGATATTACATTTCCAATATTTTTTTATAAAGTCTGATCTGTGATGTTTGAACTTGACGCTTTATGGAAATAATGACATGAATTATAATTAAAAAAGTGCCTAACTTTTAAAAACATTCTAATAGTTAATAAAGGAATTTCAAAACCGTCATTACAACAGGAATATTTTGCGTTACCAATACACACATTTTTAATTTTTTAACTCACATGGAACTTTCAAGAGGAAACAAAATGTATTTGCCAGCACAATATTTTTACTGCTTTAAGAGCTCATGCCAAATTTAAAATCAACACTTTATTAAATATTCTTTTAGGCTTCCACGACCACTATTATTACAAAAGACTTTATTGTTTTGAAAAATATTTTTTTCTATTTTTAAATTATTTGAATACCATTATATACTAATCAATTTTATTTCTAATTAAAAAATAATAACGTAACGTTTTTAAAATGATACTAATTATTTTATTTGTTTTCCTATTCAGTGGTTGTTACAAGAGTTGATTTACTGAGAGCTAACTAGGCCTCCTAATCCAGAGAAGGTTGAGTTATGATTTAATCGCCACTGAAAACGAGAGAGAGTAAGAGAGTGAGAGGGAGGGAGATACAGCGGTCGTGGAATTATTGCTGAGGCCCCCTCCTCAATGTAAATTAATTCCTCGCCCCCCCCCCCGACTGTAAATATTGTCGACCGAGAGCAGACTGCCTGCATAAGAAAACCCTTCAGCCCTTTTAGGGCTTATCCGAATTAGAAACAGAGGAGGTTAATCTCTACGCCCTTAATGTTCTCTACGTGCTTCTCTTATCAGGACAACTTTCTCTACGGGTCGAGGAGCGTAACCCGCGCGAAAACCCGGCCGTATCTAGGGCTTTGTTTAATTTATCCAATTATTAGGAACGGTTAAATAGATTGAAAATAAAGTGCCGGGAGAATTATCAGAGCAAATAATCAAAAGATAAAACCTATTTGATACACTATAATAGTCTGAATATTACTATAGTCATATTCATAGTACATCCAAACCAAATATTTACGTATTAAGTTTATAAATAAAAACTGCTAATATTGCAAAACGACTATATATATCAAATTTAGTGGTATTTATTAAGTATGACATTGTTATAAGACGTTTATTATAAACTATAATAAGCGGAGTGGCTCAGTGGTAGAGCGCCTAAGGTTAGGGGTTCAAAGCCTTTTTTCTCTGTATTTTTTTTACTGCAGGAAGATTTAGTTAAAATATTTTGAAAAATAAAAGGTTAACACAATCATTTTTGAAAACACTTAAAACTTTGCGTAATGTCCTATGATATTAATTGAAAGTATGGGAAGAAAACTTCTATACATTCATGCATTTCAATATTCACTAACACTTTTCCTTTTGGTACTAAATGATTGATACAATAATGGTGAATCCTTCTTATCGTATCTATACAAATCTTCAAGCCTTACTGTGGTACAATTAAAACCGGCTCGACTCGCGCAAACAATATTCAGAACTGTTCCACCGAAGATAGAACTGACAAAGCTCGTCAAATTTAAGCAGTGCTCGGAATAAATCTCGAAGAGCAATTGGATAAAATGTAGCGCTGTCAAGGTTTTGATGGAAGTTTTGGCAGAGATGGAATATTAAACTGCAAAGGCTTCCAGGCTTCCAGCAGCTCCGATGGCTGGGAGAATAGAGTCAATGAAAAGGGTTCGTCACAGTAATGTATGAAGCATATATTTGTTATTTATTTTAAAAGTTATATAACTTTTTTTCCATTTAAATGCAGGCTTATTCCAATAAAAATAAAAAAACATTTTTCATAGTAGGTAAATTTTCACTAATTTTTTTTCTCTTTTAAATGCACGTCTATCTTATCTTATTCTAGGAATGTCGAGGGATTGCAATGGAACGTTAACAACATGAATATTTCTAATTGGAGCGGTTTAACTCAGTGGTAGATAGCTGAGTTGGTATGCCGAAGGTTTCGGGTTCAAATCCAGCAGAGGCTGGTAATTTATTTAATCTGTTAACAGCCGGGTTGGATCCTGGGATGTCTGAGACCCTCCCGTGGCTCACCCAACACCTATAAAGTGGGTAAGTCTAAATTTAGGAGAAAGCCTGGGGGTATAGCGTGATCTAGGAATCACCTCCCTACATAACCGTTGTCATAGTGACATGAGTAAAGTCATTACCACATTTGTAGAGGTAAAGTCATTTTTTTAAACATAAACCTATTTTATCCTCTCCGAAATGGTAAGGCAATGGAATAGGAATAAGGTGCCAACATGAATACTTCATAGCAACTTATTGAGCATATATTATTTATTTCAATAGTTTTAGAATAAAACATATGAGTGATCTTGGTCAAATTTCAGTGCACCATTGACTTTGATTATAAGGTTCCATTTTATTTATCCTGAGTAAAAGAGCATAGTAATTACTTAAAAAAGGAATGAAAATTAAGCTATTAATTAACAGTGGGCGTAATTTCAGAGACAACAGAGTCCATCGAGAAGGAAGTCGCCAATCCAGGATAATTTAAAACTCCTACAACTGACGTCAAGTTTCGTCCAAGCGAACAATTACAGAGGCAATCATACAATTGAAGAGAGAGAGAGAGAGAGAGAGAGAGAGAGAGAGAGAGAGAGAGAGAGAGAGAGAGAGAGAGAGAGAGAGAGAGAGAGAGAGAGAGAGAGAGAGAGAGAGAGAGAGTGAGAGAGAAGAGTGATATAAATTTCAATATTTCTCAAGACATGGAGGGAAAGATCCCGCGGGATATGGGTCGTGGTTGGATCAAATGGGATTCCGGCGACAAGTTTATGCATGGGCCATCTTCCTATCTCTACTGCCCCCTATAATATATGACATTTTTATTTTGTAATATACCCTCCAATATTTATTTACACGACTAAAATACTTTCTATATATATATTTTCTTAACTAGATTTTAGGAATTGTTATTTCTACCCAGAAAACTAATTGAAATGGATAGATTAAATTATCTTTTAGAGCCTCGAAAAATACCTGCAATAGATTCCAGAACAAGGAAAAAAATAAGAAGAAGAAGAAAAGCACTTCAAAAATATTTATTTATTGGGGTTTTAGCAAAAAAAAAGAAATATACCAAATATTCAAGAAATAAAAAGATTAGTAGGTATTTTGAACAGTATAATTAATTGATGGTAATTTTAATAATTGAACAAAAACGTATTGTAATAATAAGGTTAAAACTAATAATATAATATAATAAAAATATTTGTTTAAGAAATCATACAAATGCCATTATCCACGAGAACCCCACTGAACATGTGTCCCATTGAAGGCACTCCTAGCGTAGTTCATCTCATTGTAGATAACTGCTCCAGAGACGATTCAGCCTCCTTGTTGTATTCTGTCAGTAATTATTGTACCAGTAAGTTTGGGTGTCCAGCAAGTGAGTAATGTAATTTTTTGTAGTTTTTCTTGATTATTTTAGTCACGAGTGGTATGTTGAGTCTTATCTTAAAATGGTCTGCAAATGCATGTAAAAGGGAGTTTAAGGAAGTTGACAGAGCTGACTATAAGGAAATAATGCCCTAATTTCTTGGGATATAAATCCGTATTATAAACATACTTCCTTAGGTCATGAATCCATTCGATTATAATATATATTATTTTTATCAATATTAATATATTATTTATTTTTGGAACTGGTTGCCATAAAGAACTCTGGTATGGTTCAAAGTTTAGCATAATTACTCAAACGAAGTATTCAAATTTCCTCTAACTTTCTCAAAACCTTTTACCGTTATAAAAAAAAAACTGAAATTTCTGGGTTAACGTTTTACTTTTTAAAATAAAAAAGCTTAAAATGAAATAAATAAAACATTAAATTTATTGCTACTGGGTTTCTACATTTCTTAAGTTCAATGCCATTATGCGAATAGCATGTAAAATAGTAATAACTTTTATTAATTTACTATATAGAAAAAAATAATAATGCAAGTCTATTGAATAGCATTAAGCCAAAAAACTTTTGAAAATATTTGTTAATTTTTATTTATTTCATTAAAATTAAAATAGGAAAAAAAGTATTTCATTTAAAAAGATAAATTTGATGAACTGAGATTTTTTATGATGAGAGATGATTTTTTAAATAATTATGTATTTACCCAATTATTTATAAAAATTACACACAATTGCAACTTTGATTTAAAATAATTGCAGAAAAATCTTCATTATCATAGAGTTAATTAGTAATTAAGAGGATAGAAGATAGGATCATGATTAAGAATCAAGACAGGGCTAGAAGAATAATAGCAGGCGCAGGATCTTCCATAAATTTATGGACGTAATTAAACTAAAACTTTATTGTTGCTAAGGAACGAGGTCGGGTAATTATATTTCTTTATTAATTTATACACTGCGGATTATGCTAGGATCATCACTTTATAAAAAACTTTATTAATTCTAAGCTTTAATATTCTCAAAAAAATTGTTGTTTTAAAAGTATATAAGTATAAGAAATAGATTCTAATTCTTATTCAAAGAATAAGAATCAGTGGATCAATAATACACAAACAGACCCAACGAAAAGGAAAATATTATGAAGATTATCAAGTCAGGGAAAAATTCAAAGATAAGATAAATAACTTAAAGGGATATCTAGAAAATGGATACAACAAAGTGGAAAATTTTTCACTCACGAAGCTAGAGCAGATTGCTTTAATGAAAAAATTACTGGGAAGAAAGGAAGAATAAATAAAAACAAGAAAATCCGTAATCTATTATGAGTACTTGTTAAGCTGATCCAAAGAAATCGACAATAAAAAAATGATTTGTCAAATTTATCTTTGATTCTTCTTTTCCACTCTATCATGTTTCAGACAACTATTAAACTATCAAAAAAAGAAATTTATAGTGTTTAATTGTTTGATTATCGGCTTTTAAATAGTGATCGGATTTAAATTGTCTGATATCAATTGCTGTTTCCAATTCACCATCAAATTAAAATAATGAATAAAAGTTATTTTGTACTCGGATATCTATGGATTTCTCAGTTTAAGGTCGTCTGAAATCGATAAAATTATAAAAACAAATGTTTATATGTACACTTTTAAATGTATGTTTATTCATTTAACGCCACTTTATTCTGCTGTGGCTAATCGGACGATGCTAGAGGGAGTCTTAATTTTAGCCTATCAAAAGAGAATTAATACAAGGGTCATTAATGTCAGGTAATTGTACAGGTTCGGGACCATTTTTCGTTATGACAAAGATTTTTCATTCCCTCCCTTTAAAAAATCCTAGTCAGTCTGCTAACTACTTTATCTCAAATACTGTTGGTTGAAGGTATAAGTTTATGGATGGAAAAATTCAGGGTGATGGCATATAATATAATAATAATTATTATTTCTACATCAAAAAGGACCATTTTCTCCTCCATAAAATGTATTAGTCCAGGATCCCTGGTACATTTTTGCACTTGATTACTATCAAGCTGAATCTTTGCGAAAATTCTCGATTGTGGTAGCTAACAGAGGTAGCAAGGATAAAATATGTAGATACATGTTGATCGATAACGAGGTCATCAAAAATGATTACTAACCAGCTGATATTTTTTTTTTTACTTAGTTAATATTTATATAATTTAACAGTCATATTGTCCTACAAATTGCGTTGTAGGTTATCCTTAAATTTTGGAGAATCATCAAATCGACATATTTTATCCTTGCTACCTCTGTTAGCTACCACAATCGAGAATTTTCGCAAAGGAAATTGTTGGGCGTCTCATCAAAACGAAGCTATTCACGAAGATTCAGCTTGATAGTAATCAAGTGCAAAAATGTACCAGGGATCCTGGACTATATATAAATATACAGTAGGAAAGGTTTTCCGAATGCAACATTATTTATTTATTTTTTTAAGATTAATTTATTGATATTTACAACTGTAATAATATCACATCAAGTGAATTTGTGATATGAACAAATGACATGAAAACAGTAAACACTTGTGGAGAAACTACCCATCGATAGCACTCCAATAGCATTATTTATTATACTCAAAAGACATTATTTTAAAAATATTTATTTACATTTCTGAATAAATAATGAAAGCAAAACCACGTTGTTGTAAGGCTAAACTTGTTTAACATAATGAGGAGAAGAGGGTTGGTGACATATGGTAATCCGATAGAGACACGGGGACAAAAACAAGAGCAAATTCAATATTAGGTGAAGACACCCCACCCTTAGGCTCCCGACGTAGGGCGGTCCCCAGAGGTTGGTCCCTGGAGGGTACGAACAGGTAAGAGCATTCCCAACACGTACCTTATATGTGATATTGTCTCAGCCGCTTCCACCACCTGATTACATATCGCGGATTAGTTGTAATTGAAAGGGCGACTGAGCCACCTGATTCCTCTAACCCCACTTCTTATGGTCAAGGGTTCGGTCCTGTCCGGAGCAGGTAGCAAGGTAAACGGTAGGGGAGCAACGGAAATATCTAAATCATTGGACGTGAGCGTATCTATACTCCGCTAGAGGATCTCGAGAGATGTGTGTAAAAATCTTCGTCATTTTGATATGTTCGAGGTAAGATAATAAAAAAAGGCTTCGTGAACTAGAAGACACAAAGCAGATATTATGGTTTTGTAATCACTTCTACAAGCTTTCGTCTTTGGATTACGGGCATTACGCGGATCTCATATTCAGGCACTAACATAGCTTGTAAGCAATAAATCAATCACAGAGAAGTTGTCCAACCTAGCCGCATACATAAGAAAGAGGCGACCAAAATTTTAGGTTTAGTTTTATGAATAGCCACCTGAGCAGAATCCCACAAACCACACACACCAACAGAATTCTTGGATATATAAGGAACCCAAGAAAACTAGATGATACAAGCCAACAGTGGCTTGGAAAAATCCTAAGTAGACTCAAAGGACTCACGGGCAAAAGCGTCTTTGGACACTAGGAATACAAGTGGGAAGTGATGTCGGAGAAGACAGCACTAAAACCTATGCGGATCTCAAGAAAGAAAGACGTCCTTAAGTGAACGAATGAAGGAGAACAGGAAGATCAGGAAGAAAAAGTAGTCATGGACCTTTCGCGTGGTTTAATAAACGACCTGTAACCCATAAAATATTTAATTTAACATCTATGTACTGAGATAGGTAAATAAATATAATAATTAACAGGATAAAACCATATATTTCATAGTTATACTAAAGAAAGTCTGAAAAGTAAGACATCCGAATATATCAGAATAAATAATACGAACGATTGTTAACTTCAAGTTGTGATAAACAGGAAATATTGAAAAATAAATGGCATTATTTGATAGCAATAACACAACCAATTGTTCTCAGGTTTATAAGATTGACACCAACGGATGCAGTTGGCAGTCGGTTGTTTGGGAACGTGTTTTGATGTTTTTCGATCGGCTGTTTAGCCATGTAATGGGAAACATATTGGAAACGAAAAGCAATTCTCCCTCTACAGGGAACAGATGTCAAAATATAGGCAACTTTTGACAATATGGTTCTGGTGCTAAATTAAATCATGGATTTCCAAGTTGGAATGTTCTAAAAACTATTCACCCACAACACATTCTGTAACTTACACAAAGCCCAGAGACTAAGTTATAATGTTTCGGATTATCGACAAAGCTAATATGATAAAGATAAAATGTAATAATAATATATAATATTATTATATTTTTATAATTCATTGGTCGTTTCATGTGAAGTGTCCGTTTTTATTACTTGCAAAATTCAAAGTGGGATTTCTATTGTATACTACACTTATGCTTACAGATAATATTCACTATCGCCATAATTGAACGAATTGTTTATTAGGCCGTCAAATATGACCATGGAAACACGCGAGTTTAGTGTGATTATTTTTTGAGTTAAAGCGAAGACAGTCTTTAGCCCAAGCTGCAAGAAACATTGCCACTGTGTTTGGCGAAGGATGTTGTAACCAACAGACTCTATAGTTAATAAATATAAATAATGCAACAAAAAACAACCAGCAAACGACAACGCCCTGTTTCAGAACCGACTTAAAGATCTGGGTTAGGAAGTCCTTCCACACCCGCCTTATTCGCCAAACTTATCTCCGACAGATTTCCATAATATCCATCTGTTCAGAAATGATAACAGTTTCCTTAATGTTAAAATTTTTGAAAATTATTCCCAATTCAAAGAATTTTTAGAAATTGTTTCATCACAAAATTCTAAACTTTTAAGGTTTCGGATTCAAAATTTGATTTCATAAAGTTGCTTTACTAAATAATCTTCTTTGGGATTTCTGTAAGTAATTTATTATATATATTATATAGCCTTCTAGCCAGATATATATATATATATATATATATATATATATATATATAATGTTTCTTTTTCTGTCCATATTTGTTATTTTGATGGGATCTAATCCCAGAATAATGTAAGTTTTTTATTCTATCCTACAATAAACAATTATTGTTTTATTCAGAGCAGATATCATAAATATACAAATCGAGAACGGCCCTCAAGATAAAAGGACAGGAACCCTCCCCATTCTCTGAGGGAAGGGCTGTTTATAAGAGAGACTTCGGAAGGGGGCGACTGTCAAAGGGCCGTGGGACGCAGGGAGCCCTAATGCGCCCCGTTATTAGTGACCACAGGCACGTTTAGACCGCCCTAAAGTTAGCCTAAGCCAGGGGCCCACCTACTATCTTTATGTAATGAAATTATCAGTAGCTCATTACTTAGTTCTAGCACTTCCTCTCTCTCTCAACGGCTAACTTCATTACAACTTAATACTGCCTTCGAGAACTTGTCCCGACATGGCTGAGGGTTATAGATTAGTGTCTAAATTTTTGATAGCCCCGTATATAGCTTGGAGGGCGTTAGGGGCAATCATGGGGAGTAGCTATGTACGTTTGACTTACCTAGGGTACATATATTCATATATCTTTTTAGAGGTAATGAAAGCAAGATGCTTTTTCACATACTTTAGAATTTGGCACACATATTTTATCCAAATAATTTGTGAGTGCTCATAAGTTATTGTAAAAGTGAGAAAAACAGCTGATTGATGATCATTATATTCACTTCCATCAACTGATCTATTATTATATTTTTTATTATATAAGACATTTAGGCGACAATCATTCTCATCTGCCAAATCAACGTAGATATGTTCACAATACTATCAATCATATTTATTTTTTAATCATCAAATTCAAGTTTAAATACGTTAGTAGTTATTACGAGTAGTTAAAGCGCACCCTATCACAGATGAATTGATATATGCATACATACATACTCATATATATATATATATATATATATATATATATATATATATATATATATATATATATATATATATATATATATATAATTACTTATCCAGTTGGTGATTAGTTATTATTTAAAAAAAATAAAAAAATATTGGTTAGCAAAACTGACGACCCACGAAAAATACTTACATTCTTCATTACTACAGAATCGAATTTCTGCCAGCGGATCCAATATTTACAAATTTGGGGTTAAACACATTGCTTTACATAAGTTATTGGCTAAGATTAGCATACAGCTTTTGTCATAAATTCACTCTTACAGTCAAATATTATTTATCGGATGGTGAATGTATAATTTTATAAATATATAAGCATAATCATATATATATATATATATATATATATATATATATATATATATATATATATATATATATATATATATATATATGTTTGCATTATATGAATATATTCAAATAATCACTTCCAGATTATGCGATCAAAAAGAGTAAGCTATGGACGGATTGTATGACCAGAAGCGAACAGACAATCCAAGCTGGAAATGTAAAAGTCATTAAACACCTGGTGCCGCAGCAATTAGGGATTCACTTTACGAGCCCAAACCAAATGGTAACAGACCAAATGGTAACAGACCTAAATTAGTGGTTCCACGACCACACAGCGCGCAATATCAATTCCTTTGATCAACGGCCAGATAGTTCTACTCTTGCTCCAATTGTCCCCGTCGTAAACGGGCTGTTAGCAAGCCATTGAAGGAAATAGCCTATATATACATACACACACACACACATATATATGTATATATATATATATATATATATATATATATATATATATATATAGGCTGTTTCCTTATATTATATATTATAGTAACAAGCCCTTAGACCACCTTGACGGTGGACTAGCTTGCAGGTTGCAGGTTGCACGTTCTGAGATTGTCTTATCTATCTTCATACAATTCAAGTTATTATTTTTTCACGAAGAATTTCATTCTCCACGTTATTATTATAATTTCTTAAATATAAAGTTGCTTTGATGGAATGCATGGAGAAGGTCATTTAACAGACGACACAGGAAACTGAAAAAAAAAATACCCCAGGAAGAAGATTATGCATGTATGCACTGAGGTGCAGCACATAGGAAGGGTGCATGAATTTAAAACTCTTGAGGAATAGAAAAGAAATGGTGCGATTGAAGACGAGAAGCAAGTCGCTCCAAAAGGAAGATGAATTGTGAATGTATGCGGAGTCTTCTGCCTAACAAGCTACCTTTGTTTATAAAACTCCATCTGCTGTGAAAACAAGAACTGAGGTTTATTTAAAACATTGCGACCCTCCTCCGTCGACATTTTATTTGTTATCTACCAAATCTTGGTAATGGCAAAAAGGAAATTGTTCAAGGACAATTTCCTTTTCATTACAGCATTGCTTCAGTACTTGTCTATTCATTTTACGTCAATGGCTAATTGGACGATGGCTGAAGTCCAAAGTTTTGTCTATTCATAGTTAGGATATGGGCTCTTTAACCATTACCTGGCATCGTACAGGCAATGTTATCCACGGTGATGCTTGGATATAACAGAACTCTATTCCAAACTGGACAGGAAGCCTTCATAACTATAGCTCACACAAAAATAGTTGTATTTGCCAAATCCCGAAACAATAACCAAATTTTGCAAAAAGACACTAAGAAAGTTTCGTAGCGTTTTGTAGCATGATATTTGTGTCCATATGCGCTAAAAATAAACCAATACCACACAACAAAATATCCTAGAAAACGTATTAAGACTTATAATACTGTAGTATGAGTTAAAGTTCCTTTTAAAAGAAAATTGAAAAAAAATACTTTTGTGAATGATCCAATTGAATCTTAAGAGTTTAAACGATAAAACTCTAAGTAAAATGCGATGCCACAGGTATGGATCATAGCAACATGAAATTGTGATTAACATAAATGAAAAAAAACCTATTTTTTTTTTCTGTAACATCACAACCCATGAAGGGTATGAGGTTCAGTACTTGGTAGAGACTGCATTGTTTCTTTGACAACGGTTACCCTAGATCACGTTCAACCGCCAGATTTCCCCCCTTATTTTGGGTACCCTATTTTACAGAGGCTGGGTGGGCCCTTGGAGGGTCTCGTATACCAAAATATTCATCCCCTGTCGTTAACAGATTAAATGAAATCTTCCAACAGCCGGATTAGAACGTATTAAATGTACCTGAATAGAAAAACTTTATAAAGACATTAGAACAATCTTAAATGATTTTTACATCTTCTATGTCTGTTACAGATATCTTGAAATGGTAGCATTTCACGTGGTGGTCTCCCTGTTCTCCCTGTTCAGAACCTCTTGATAATAATTAATTTATTTAAATATTTAACTGACTCGTAAATTAATGGCTTGTGCCAAACACCTAACCCCGTCGGGTCGGGACCGTCAGCTGCTGGAGCGATAACAATTTTCCAGACCAGGGACAAGGATCAGAGAGATGATTAGCGACGCCTTGGGACAGAAGGAGGAGACGTACCCTAGCGTTCAGGACGAAGAGGAGGAAGCCTAGCGCTCTGGAGGAGGAGGTAATCAAGGGGAAAAGTAGACAGCGCCTCCAAGAGGAAGGCGCCTAAGACCACACAAAGCTTTGAGTTCGTCTTCAGAGGAGTCTCTCAACCGGATCCTCGGAGGGCAAAGACAATCGTTCCGCCTCAGGACTTGAACTTACTAATTAATTAATCATTACTTTGAATTGGAGAAGGCGAAATGAAGTCTTCACGCGGTACCGATATCAAGGGGAAGCGTTCAAGTCTTCTGGGCTAAAAAAAAAAGTAGCTAAGTTCTGGTATAAGTATCACATGATTGAATGCCATGAAAGTATCATTGAAAATGGCATCTAGAAAGGTACTTTATGTTTCGTTATAAAATTTGATTTATAAGGGTCAAGTCTTAGGCAAGAAATACTTGTAAGCTTGTAATAATTTGCAATATAATAATAATACTTGTAATAATTTGCTGATTTTGAGATTTCAACGACTATATCTATTTAAACTAGTATCTTTTGGAATCATAATTTTTACGTAAAGTTTAAAACCAGGAAGCGATTTATAAAAGCAATTATTCAAATTACGTAATCTCCTATATGAGATGAGGAGATAAAAAAGGGGGTAAATCCAAATTTGTAAATTTTTCAAGAAACACAAAAATATGCATAATTCAGGTGATTATTTATTTGAGAAAATTATTTTTGGATTAACTTTTCAAACCACTTCTGCGCAATATTGTTCAGATTTTCAAAATCCTAAATTTTTAAGCAATTTAAATAAATTGGATTTATCCCATTCTGCAAGGGAAAATTTAAAATAGTCAATGAACTAGGAAAAAAAGCTAATGTCAATTAACTCATTATAATTTTTTAATAATTTAACAATGAAATAACTTCGATGAAAAAAATTGTTTGATGTTTTTCGGTTACAGCTAAATAGTTGCCAGAATTTACAATGTAGATTCTTTCCCTACGTATCAACATATTATTATGGTTGTCAGTTTTTTTCAAGAGGAATCTTTTTGTTTCCATAAATTTGAAATGCCACTGCGCAGGTGGTTTAATAATTTTTTCTGAAATTAAAGGATATATAATAAACTAATAACTGACATCGTACAGACTCGGAACCTTCATTTTGCGTTCCGAATGAAGGAATAATTAAGGACTTTTTACTTTTTTTTATTCATTAAAAAATCTTAAGAAAACAATCAGAATATCGGAAAATTGCATCAGTAGATTCGGATTTGATAAGCATTATTATTATTTTAAAAAATCCTACGACCTCCAACCGGGCTACGAACTTATCTTGGGTAAAGTATGTTGTTATGCTTACCTCTAGATCACAGTCGATCCTATTTAGATGAAACATAATAAGACCAAAAATACAAAAAAGAAAGAGAAAGAATATAGTTTAGTTTTGATGTAACAATTTATTTTCATAATAAAATATTAAAATGAACTGAAAACGTTTATTTAAACTGTACGATGCAATGGAGTATCAATTAAAAATAAGCAATTCTCTTTGAACTGT
The DNA here is from genome assembly GCA_037127475.1 of Arma custos. Lineage (NCBI taxonomy): Eukaryota > Metazoa > Arthropoda > Insecta > Hemiptera > Pentatomidae > Arma > Arma custos. Next base: position 20,310,294 of record CM073763.1, read on the forward strand.
TTTGCTTTCAACTTTCTTGGAAATCACCCTTCAAGGATATTACATAACCCTTTTAACTCTCCGAAATTAATAGATAATTTATCAATTAATAAAGACTTTGTTTTCCAAGGCAATTAAAAATAATTTTAAAATGGATGAAATTAATCAAATTCTATCTTATTTTCTAGACATGAGAGGGGAGATAATTTTTTCCCTAAGGACCCAGTTCCAGAGGGAATTATTGGAAAGGGTTGTGGTGAGGGGCCCTAAGCCTCATAAAAAAGGGGAAATTCCCCCTCGCATTTTGACACCTGGCCTTTTAAACGTAGTGGCATTAATTTCTTCTCAGTTAATTACCCCCTCTATAAATCTACTTTCGGATTCCTTATTCTTCTTTTTTTTCATTTTCTTTTTACTTTTTTTTTCTTTCAGGACATTATACCCTTGTGCATTACTAATTATTATCGAATTTCATCAGTGCGATTTATTAGACCAAATTATGCATAATTTACTTAACTGTGGGTTAGAAGGAGGTGATAAATTTACAATTCATTCAGTGATAAGGTCAGCTTTTTTAGTTTTTTATATCGAATTTATACCAGTAAAGGATAATAAATAATTGTTCGATAGTTAATTAAGTACTCAATCCAATATATTTTAATATATTAGAGAATCTATATTGGCCAAGTATTGAGAGATAGTATTTATAGCATCTCACCACTAAATCAAAATACCTATAAAATATCTATGTAAATATTTCATTATTATCGATGTATTAGTGTTCACTATTTGTATATTGTTAATAAGATTTTGCAGGTATTTTAATTGAGTGATACGGTGGTCAACATTTTGTCATCGATTTGAAAGTAATAATTATGAATTATTGAATGAATGAAAAAGTTTCAATTTAATATAGTTCCTTAATATTTTTTTTTTTCAGGGGATGCTCATGACAGCAATGCGGTCTCGAAACGTCGTCAAAAGATAGATCTGCAATCTGCTAATAGTAATGGACTCATTAATAAAATGGTAACCAGTCCGTAATATAATTTATTTTTATTAATTGCTAATTTGATGGTGATAATTTTTAAATATTTTTGTTTTGATTGGAAAAGATTTGTCCTGACCGGGATTCGAACCCGTGTCGTCTGCATCTCCGGTGCAGTGCTCTAAGCCACTGAGTTACCAGGGGTCGTATCCAAGCCGGATAAATCCGTTCTCTTCAATGATCCTATATCCTAGTGATCTCGCAATTTTTGTTTAGTGAACATTACTTTAATTAGGATCTGGTTGATTTACGTCAATTTATTATTTATACATCGCAAAAATTGAGAGTACACGGGGTTATAGGATCGGTGAAGAGAACGGATTTGTCTGACTTGGATGCGAACTATTAGGACTATCGCATAAGGAGTACTCCAAGATTCAGTGTTCTCTCCACTACTATAAATTTCATGTATGAACGGCATTCCTCAAGACCAATCACAAAATGTTTCTCATCAATATTAAAAGTCCAACTAGTACGTACAGAAATATCTAAGACATATCCTGATTCTACTCAGCGAGTCTTTTATAGACTGATAATCTGAATTTATCTAATATTTTCTTTATCTTGTTCAATCAGGGACGAATTGAAAGGTAGATGCTGAGAAACTGAGGGTTTTCTGTAGCTTTTCCAATTTTTTTAATTATCCTATTATTATAAATATCAACTTCTAGTTAATTAAACGGAAGCTACTTAAGTTAATAGAAAAATTGTTTAAATTTCATATTATATAAAGATTAACCAATAATAACCCTCCACTCTAAATGATTAAAATCAATTTCGAATACACTTTACAAAAGAAAAATATTTTCTTTAGAGACTAGGTATTCCTTTGTTATCCCCTGAAAAGAGATTAAAGGAATGGATAAAGAATAAAGAATATTAAAAATTAAAACGAAAAGAAAAAAAAATTATAAAATAAGAAAAAGAAAATACTCAAAAATTATAGTAATGATTAAAACGCCAAGGGGGTGCCCTATGCCTCGTTTCCTCGAACAAAGACTAAGGCTCTTTGTTCTCCAAAGGTGTTGATTAAAAAGAGAAAAGAAAAGAAAACAAGAGTGGCAAGAGGAATAAGAATAAAAGAGAATGGCAGGAGAGGGGTGGAAGGAGGGGAAATAAGAATGAATAATAGAGGGAATAAAGGAAGAGAAAACGGCATTGATTCGTGGACCATAAAGCTATCATGTGTTGCCCATTTATTTGGAGTGTAGCTGCCAACGTGTGATCCATCACACCATCATTACTCATGCACTAGAGTCGTCATTATTCTTAATGCTTTTTGTTTTAATTGTTCCTTCTTTATGAGTGGTTTTTTTTATCATTGTATACATTACGTTGATTACCTGTTTCGTGGATATTTATGAGGGTATATATTACATACAACATAATTACTGTTGGAATCTTTCTGGTTATACAACTTTGTTTGTATTAATATTATCCAATTTATCTCTATGCGCTTCTTAATTGCCATTAGTAAGTAAATGAATTATTTTGATGCTTTCTTAGTTTTTCATTGTATTTTCATTCAATGGACACATAAAATTTACTAGAGAAAAATCTTTAGGTCTACAACCGATGAGGGGGGTTCAGAACATGCCAAGGATCATTCTACTTCTATGACTAGTTGTATTATCTAATTATATGAACGTAACGAGATCATAACTATTTTAAAAATTATTCCGACCAGAGTATACCAAAATTTTAGTATATATGCTATAATTATTACAAGAAAGTTCCCAGTGCTTGAACCAAAAAAGGTCACATCAAACCAACGGTTTCATATTATTCGCTACATTCATGATAGAACATGGCATAGCTTCCAATATTGAGGGTATGCGAGGAGTCGATTGTATGTACGTAACGAGATAAGGACTATTTTAAAATTTATCTACAACATACTATACCAAACCTTTAAGTATAAGGGCTACAATGATTCCTGGACTTAATCCACAGTGTTAGAACAAAATTGGTCCTGTATTACGTCATACAACGATTTCAAATCCTTGATTACAGTTATGATATTATATTACAAACTACTTGATTAGTAGTTAAAAAAAAAAGTAATATTACAGCACATAAAGGTTCTTGGATTCATTATTGGGGAGAGACTTTAATGTCTCTAACCCAAGGGTTGTGCATGCAGGGGATTTGGTACAGATCAAACTCAACCGCTGGGTTTTAGTATAGAGGCTGGATAAGCTCTAGGAGGATCTGCTATCCAAAGGATTGCCACAGGATTCACATATGACTGTTAACATACTAAATAATTTATAACCACAGCTGGATTTTAACGCAGGATTTTTAACAATGCAACTTAGCGCTCTACCCCTTGTTGAGCGTGGTAGCCTCGTAAGAAAAAAAATTCAGTGTAAACTGAACATGATAGTGCTTAGGTAAAAAAAAGAAAGATTCTTTGCAACCATCTAAATTGAATTGAACAAGCTTTTTTGTTTGGTGGGGTGTTTTTTTTTTTTTTTTTTTTTTTACAACAAACTAAGTATTTGCTACCCTTTATGTGATTATTCTGCTTTACAAGGACGTGTTTCCCATTCACTGCAGGTTATTACCACTCTTCTTCACCCGGGGATCATTCCCGAGCCTGAACGACCCTCGCGAACCCGAACCCATGAAAATGGGGTGCAACCCTTAACCCTTTTAGGAGACCTTTGAAATTCAGAGCTGCGGGTAACAGCCCTGTTAATTGAAAAATAATTTGAGATATGAAACGGCCCGGGATGAATTCTAATGCCCCCACAAATCAGATCCCCCTTTACTCCCGAGTGGCCATATTAACGAAAAGTTTGCGCATTAAGGGGCTACCATTGTTCTGAGGGTTGTGCGGCGGATGGGGGTAAAAATTACGGGGAAAAGAAAGTGGGTATAAATCAGGCCTTTGCCCTCTTCATTAGCTCCTCACTGTTAAAAATCCTGAGTGCACCCTCGCACCTTAGTTTTGCCGACTCCGACTGATTTGTGGCCCCCTGGGAGGCAGAGAGAGAGAGAGAACTAACGGAACGACTAAAAACACAACTCCCGACCGGCATGTTGGATTAGTAGGGCGGCAAAAACGGCCAAGTTCCGATTCATAATTAATTTTTTGCCACCGATTGTTTCGGTCTAATCTGGGATTGTGTCGCCTCCGGTTGTTTAGTGCTGTTTCTCGTGCAAAGCCATCGTAAATCCTTCGGCTAAATGATATTCTGTTTGTTCTGAAAGGTTTATATCCACCATTAACCTGCGTACTGCATGAAGTGTAAATTTAATGAGGATTGAATAAATACTACCAGCTCGAGGCTTAACACTAGAACTTACAAAGCTCAAATTCGTCTGAATATTTAAAAATAAAAAACATATGTACTCTAAGGTATTTCACTGTTTCGCATTGTAAGTAAAAACATTTAAACCTAACATAACAAAATATAACAAAAATTAAGTATAAAATTTATGGAAAAACAAGGAAATAAAATATGAACCACTAAAAGAACAAAAAAATGAAGAAGTATATTAAGTGAAGCGTACGGGATCAAATGCGAATAACCACATTTCAAAATTAAATCATTAAATCAGAATTAAGGAAGCAAAGTTTTTTGTTGGACGATATTTTTGTCATTTACTCTTCTATTGTCATTGATTGTAGTTCTACATTTTCTTGATCTTGATGAAGGCCAACATCTCATATTTTCATTTAACATTCTATTCTATTAATTTGTACATCGTTTATTTTACTTAGCATTTTCATAACCTTTAAGTGACTTACCCGGCTGCAAATCCGCGATCTTTGACACAGAAGTATGTCAGGCTAACTACAGCACCATAGATGATCCTTTTCCTATATGTTGATGGAACAGATAGAAACAAAAATTATAGCATCTCAGGTATCCAAAAGGATTTACGGACAATGTGGTTGAAATACAAATCATTACGTTAATTGAGGCTAGAATCAGAACATTTTATTGCAACAAAGTCCAGAGTATATGAGGCATATGAGGCCCGTTCATCCTTTAAACGGGCCTTACATAATTGATAACAATGTTTTTTAAATGTTCCAAATTCGCAACATTTTTTTTTAATCGAGATTCTTTTATCTTGACAATATCTTGTTTAAATATCATTGTTATACAGTTACTCTGTAATGAAAATTTTAAAGATTTTCTGAGTTTGAATGATGAATTTTGTATTTAAAAAATGAATATCGCAGCGATTAAGGTATCGAAGAGTTTTGTTATGTAGATTCAAGCCTGTGCATTTATGTTATCAACTCCCTTTACCCTTTACTCACAGAGAAACATACACATATGCCTGCGGTTAAAGGAAAAGGGTAATCACAGACGGAGGGAGCTATTGCTGGAAGATGATTGGTCGGCAAGAGCCCTAGCTATCTCCTGATTGGTCCCTCGGGTATCCTTGTCCCAACTCGCGCCAAGGGGAGAGCTTTCTTAATCAGTAAGGCTTCCCTTTATATGATCGATTGCTTCATCCAATAAGTCTTCTCTTGAACAAAAATATTCAAGGAGAAATTCATTTTTGAACTATAATAACAATAAATATGATAAAAAGTTTCAACGGAGGCTTGTTACCAGACTGTACAAGGTTCACTAACAAGGGGATCTCTTACCCTGTATTCCTCAAGCGAGGAGGTACCTGCTTTTTTCTTTTTTTAATATTATTATATCATTTTCTTCTTCTTGTATATAAATGTATATATGTATATTATGGTTGTCAATATTAATATTATGGTTGTTCGGAGCAATTCTCATTAATCCATATAAACAATAATTGCATAGGCAAATTTGTATATTATATTGGCTATATGTGTAGCGATATGATATACATGATTGCCTTTAATTACGTCAGACAGATTGATAGATAATCTACATATTGACTATGTTTCATCTAGCATATACATTAAACTTACTACAACATCGTGTATGCAATTACATTCGTGCCAACAAAAACAAAATTTTGAAACATCACTTTATTTTAACGGCAAACAAAGACGTTATAAAATAATTATTTATAACGTAATTATAGAAAAATATTGAATGGATGTAAAAATAAAATATGATAATATGTAAATTATGATACAGTTTAGTTGAATATTAAAATAATAATGAAAACTGTCATAGATATATTATTTAATCAAATTGGGTATGAATATATGTTAGATATTTTTTTTATTTTAAGAAACTTATTCATTAAAAACAATTTGTATTTTTTTCATTATTATGATATAATTTGAAAAAAAAAATTATATATATTCTCATAGTTTATATATGTATATGTATATATGTATATTTTTCGTTACTTACATATCTGTATAGTGCTTACATATTATTATATAAAAAGGGCTGATATAGAATTTAAACAGAGATGGCTCCCTAATTTTGATCATAAATCAAATTTAAAATATAGTACATAGTTTTTAACGAAATGTCTTTATTCAATATTTTTTTAAGATACCTGAAAATGGCTCCATGTGGATGAAACGTATTTTTTTGTAATAAGTGATATATTAACTTTTAATTCATTATTTTATTTTGTATAGCGAGTAATTGTCTACATGTTTAATCTGCATTTAATCGCTACTTTTTCAACTATTTATTAATTTGTTGGATTCAATTTGCATATATACGCTATTCAGTACTTAATGTTAAGTTAAAAAGATTATACAAACTGGATATTATTAACATATTTTCAACCTAACTATAAAATCTACAAATAACATAAAAGAAGATTTTAAAAAAGAGGCAAAATTCGAAAATAGTCAGAAATAAGTTAGTCTTTTAAGCCTAATCATTGTTTGTTTTTGGATAGACCACGATTGTATCCTGCATTCAATCAACAAATTCTTTAAGATTAATTTTTTTAAATTCATTTATTAAAATTTACAAGTATAATATAACAATACGACAATTATAATTAATGACACATAAGAGCACGGATAAAGGCAAGTAGAGAAACTACCTAGAGGATATTCAAATAACAAATTCAATTCAGAAAGTCAACGAGGCCATCTTTTTTCAGATGCACCGTAGGATCATTGGGAGTTGATGAAGGAGCTAGGTTTAAAATTAGTGGGTTTGTTTTCATTAAACATTACCAATAAACAATTTTAAAATTCTGGCTGCGATATTATATATGTCATGCATAGATTTTGAACACATTTCTCCATATTCCAATAAACAATTACTCGCCCATAGTTTCTCTCAAAACAAATTACCAGTAGAAGCAAAGCCTAATGAACAAACAAGCGCTTGTTTGGCAACAAAAGCTAGGGCCAAACCTACGCAAGCCTAGGAAAGCCTTCCCAATCGACTTGATGAACCAATCGATCCGTATTAATAACATTAGCTCCTCGTAGGCCGAACAAAAATACACTCTCGATGTACACAGAGATCCTTTATACCAGGAAGGAGGAGGAAAAGAGAAAAAAGGATAGGTACGAAGAAAGGGACGGTGAATTATGAGCTATCTATGTTCCTCCGGGGCTGATCGAGCAGCCCAGGTGATTTGTCTTATCTCGATCGAGGGTAGTCGCGCCGCAAACCGCCATTCTGCAATTATTCATAAGCCATTGATTTCGCTTTAGGGATTCATCCTAAGGAGGAAGTATAGTTGTTAAAATTAATATAATAGGAACGATAAATTAAAATTATTTTGGAATGTATAAATATGCGATAATGGTTAACGATTCTCTACTTCAGGCACTATCAAGGCCGGGAAAAGAAATTACCATATCAATAGCTATATCAATAGTCGAAGGCTAGAACAAATAGTTAAAGTTTCCAAAACTGTTCTAATATAAATACTGTTCTGTATTTCAGTCCATAATGTCCGTGAATCTTCTATGGTATCTTAGAAACTAACATCTTTGTTCCTATATTTTATTTATTTATTTCTGATTTTTACAATTGTAAAGTACAGAGAGAGTTTGGTCAGAAGTTTTCATACAAATAGTTCATACAAAAAATAATATAAAGTAGGTAATTATAATACTAAACATTGTAATGAAGCTAAAATAAAAAATATGGCGATGAGTCAAATCTACATCAAAATATGGAAAATTCTTGAATAATTTATATAAGTTTATATAATTCAAAAGTATTATTTTGTTTTGTGGATAAACAAACATTATATATATGTATATACATATACATAATGTTTATATATATATATATATATATATATATATATATATAATTGATACATATATGTACATAACATATATGTATATACATATATGTTATGTACATTATGTATCAATGGATCAGAGCTATTCTGATACTTCGAGCTTCATATAAGAAGTTACAGAGATTAATTACATCATTGTTGTGCTTGGAGTTCAGTACTGTATAAATATTGTGATCGTATGAACTAATATATTAATTACTGGGTTCTGTATCAAATGGACAGTCGAGAAGGATGTGGTTTAGATCGTCACGTGATTCGTTTACGCATAGAGGACAATTGTCTTCAGTGTTAATTCTGTGAGTATTTTAATTGTAGTATAAAACTATTTGTTTACTTGGGAAAACTCTGATTTGGCTTAGGAGTGTTATTCTCTCAACGGGCAAATCTAATGTCAGGCATGGCTGTACTAAAGATCTACAGAATAAATTTCTGTACAAAACATTGTACTGAGAGCACATAGCCCTGTTTACATCTTGATCGTATAACATTTCCCCATATTTATTTATTACTTCATTTTTATGTTTCAGCACTAATTGGAGGTTTTGCTGAGCCCACAGCCAGGCATATCCTAAGTCAGATATTATACTCTCAAGTTGACTGGCCCAGTTAAATTTGATTAAATTAGTAGATGACTTTTGTGCCGATAACATTTTATCAAGGCATATCTTAGGTAGTCTATTATTACACATTAGTAGGATTTTTAACCACCCGTTTGTTTCTATATAATAAAGTATATAGAATAGGGCCACCTATGGTGCAGTTATTAGCATGACAATCTTCTCTGCCCAAGATCGCGTTTTCGCAGCCTTCCTTCGAAATGGGCTAGGGTTGCCGATCCTGTGCTATAACTAAAACCTGTACTAATACACCTATAACTACTCCCATGAAAAGTATTCGGTTCTGGGCGAGGTAGAGACTAAACTGTTTCTAAGATAACGGTTGTGCAGGGAGGTATTTGCCTTGAACACACCCTACTGCCAGGTTTTCCCTGATTAAGGAGATCCCCAGGTTATAGAAGCTGGGTGAGCAGGAGGAGGATCTGCAGCTCCCAAAGAATTCATCGATAGCAGATTAAATAATTTATCTGCCACATTTGGACTTCATCACAGCAACTCAGCACTGAGCACTCTACCTACCTACTCAGCACTCTATCCACTGCACTCAGCACTCTACCTACCTACTCAGCACTCTATCCACTGCACTCAGCACTCTACCCACTGCCCTCAGCACTCTACCCACTGCACTCAGCACTCTACCCACTGCACTCAGCACTCTACCCACTGCACTCAGCACTCTACCCACTGCACTCAGCACTCTACCCACTGCACTCAGCACTCTACCCACTGCACTCAGCACTCTACCTACCTACTCAGCACTCTACCCACTGCACTCAGCACTCTACCCACTGCACTCAGCACTCTACCCACTGCACTCAGCACTCTACCCACTGCACTCAGCACTCTACCCACTGCACTCAGCACTCTACCTACCTACTCAGCACTCTATCCACTGCACTCAGCACTCTACCAACTGAAACACCTGCGCGATGTCAGCTTCTCGCTAAAGATCCCTAATATAATTAAACCTGGATTTAGAGGTCCTACGGTGTAATTGTCCGATTTGTCATAGTAGCATAAAGTAACGTTAAACAAAACAAAAATATGTATAGGAACAACACAGCAATTCGAAATAACAGAATAATATATATTTGTAAGCCTACTAAACCAAATTGATTTTTATAAAAGATTTTGTAGACTGATTATAAATCGATCTGTATACTTTATTTGGCTGAGATATAAACATAAAAAATCAGCTGAAATTTTGAAGCGAAAATTCTAATAACAATATCGTGTTTTGAGGATAGGCCTAAAATGATATGTTATAGAAACTCTTACGAAAATCGGTTCAGTAGTTTCGGATTAATTTCTTACACAGCGGATGGGCTATTTTACTATATTCTAAGTATCTAGAAACTATCTATGGCAAAAGTTTATTGTTTAAAACCAATAAAACAAAAATATGTACCACTTTGTAATGTGTAATAATCATTACATAATTGATTAATAATATTATTCAATTATTATTAACTCCATTAACAAATCCAAATGGAGAAAGCTTGTTGGTTATTTAAATTTGTCAAAACTTACTCTGCTCGTTCGCAATGCCGTGTTATTGTTGACACTTACTCGCGTATTCAATTTATTAAACAAAACACGGAAGATATTTCGCACAGCGGCTATTTCAGTGAAGGGAATTATTTTTATTATGATGGCAGGCCAATGGAGGGAACAACAACAGTTCGAAATTGCAGCCCGCACACACACTAATACACTCTAACGGTAAATAAACCTAGAGCTCAGTTTCCTATCTCTTTTGTTTTTTGAATAATCTTCATCTCACTCTGTGTTTATCCCCATGTTAGTCATATATTTACGACCAAAAGAACAATTTTACACACTAAATTATATGTTGGAGTAATTTTAATTAATATGAAATCATTAAAGACCAACAGCAAAAACATAGCCTTAAGTCTCTAAAATCCTACAAAATAACTAACCAATTTTGCCATGAACCGGTAAAATTTTAATTACCGGTTCAAGGCAAGATCCCAGACATTCGAAAAAAATCATTCAAGTATAATATGTAAAAAAATATCACATCTCACATCAACACACTAACCAGACTAATTATTCAAAGAAAATCAGCCTCACTCCAAGACAAACAATCAAATACCCCAATGATTTAATATAAGCTAAATATTTTTTTTTGAAATAATTTATTCATTGAAATTTGAAGTGAAGAGAATGACTTTGTCTGGCCGTGTTACGAGCCGACTTAGAGTACCACGCTAGAGACGTGGGCAACTCGAGTTCCAATCCCGCCCTGGACAATTTTTTTATCTTCAAAGTAAAAATATTTAAAATAAAATAATATATGTTCTATTCTGAGATAGCGTGACAATAGGTTTTGCATAAGAAAGATATTAAATCCTTCAATTATTTTTTAAAAATGTTTTAAGGAAACATTTTTTTAAATCTTAATTAAATTACTATATTATATTATTATGATTTATATGGATGTTTGTTTTCTTTATTTTGTTTTACATACATTGTATTACACCTAGAATCCAGAAGCAGTTTTTTTTTCTTTTGCCACAATATTTTCATTCTGACACTTAGTTGCTCCTACATTTCTTCTGTACATTTTATATCAGTATTGGACTGTTCTTTTTATGGAAACCTTCTGATGTAGATTAACTAATTTAAATTTGCCTCTGTCCTTTGTTACACAGCAATTTCTAAACTTGACGATTTAAAGATTTTTTCAACATTTAAGATCTTTATTAACTTCTGAGAACCATTTACATTTGGATTTCAATCAAATTAATGTTTTGTTTTCGGTCTATTACCATCCGTGTTATAAATATGACCAACAAATATTCTTCTTTTTTAATTTGTATTACGATAAATAGTTACTTATTATTATTGTATGTTCAAATTCAGCTGGACAGATAAATTATTTTTTATGTTAACAATGTTGGGACCTGAAGACAATACAAGAGCTCACAGAGCTTCTACAGATTTAGATACTTTAATTGGGGATACCACCTGGCGGTTGAAAGTGACTTCTGACAAATTACTTCGCTGCACAATCGTTGTCCTAGAAACAGTACAGTCTATACCGCGTAACGAACCCAAGACCTTTTATGGGTTGTATTTGTACAGGTTTTTTTGTATATTTAAACTTATATATTGGGTTGATAGATTATTATGAGATCAAATGAATATTTACTAAGATTTTAGACAGGTGGCCCTAGGATTTTTTTAAGGGAGTAAAAATCCTTAGTTACGCCGTCCTTCGGAAGGAACGTTAAACGGGGGTCCCGAGCCTGTACGATGTCAGGTACTCGTTAAAAATCCCAATCCTAATTAAACCTGGATAGGCAAAATTTAGAGCTCCCACTGTAGCATCGTCCGATTAGCCATAGCAGCATAAAGTGACGTTAAATGAACTAACTAAGATTTTAGACTGAACCACTACCCTCCCATTGATTTGATACATTGATTGCATATTGCAATTTTTTTTTCATCGTGAAATTATTTCCTAATGAAAGTTGACATGACGTTGAAAGGATCTCGTGTTGGGCTAACCTCCACCCCAACTTTGGAATTTATCGACCTGCTTACACACGAGAGAGATTAAACCTTTTATAGCAGACTTCATCGGAGCAATGTTTATCTTCCTTTTGATATCTGAATTATTCAGGAGCTGTTTTATTGTTTTGTGGTCCCTCTCCCGTTGCGGGATGTCGTGCCACCACCCTCCGTGACCATAATACCCACCATCGTAAAAATAAATATATATATAGAGAGCCAATTGCTGAGGAGGTTATGAAGCGTATCATGAGCCCTGTTGCAATCCAAGGACTGGTTTCATTTAATCAGCACTGCACAAGAAATATGCACTTCTGTTGCACGCTGATTTGTATCCTACAAATTATTGCTCATTAAACGGCTAAGAATGCGATAGTAGCAATATTTTTATACTATATCTATTTTAAAAGTACAGTCATGCAATGTTAAACTAAACTTTAATCTATTAGACGAATACCAACAAATCATGCAATGACTTTTAAATAAATAAACATTGCGTAATAAACAATAAATAAACAAAATAAAAGTTAAATTGAGAGAATAATACTTCTTATCAGATTCATACTTGTAAATATATAAATATTTATTTATACAATGAACAGGAGCTTACTTTGGTACATTTACTCAAATGTGACTCACGCAAAAACAAAAGAAGAAACATAATTAAGACTATTGTGACATACGAAGATACTACGTTTTTTTTTTGTTAAAATAAATTAAAAAGTGCAATGAGGATCTGCACAGTAAAAAACCTCCCACTATATTCTGTTAGAAGTCCTTAAAATGTTTCTACAATACTTTTATCATTCTGTATATTTTTATTCTCTCTGTCACTGTCTTCATCTAGATAGTGGTTATATTTTTCTTTTCAATTTTTATATTTATATTCTTTCATAGAAAAAGTTCTTATCAAATGCCAATAATGTATTTACATGTGCCTAATGCAGTATGGGAAATTAAGCGAAAAACGTACTCAGACATTTTTTTTACTTTTCTATCTTTATATTCTATTTAAACTTGTATTTATTTTGACTGGTTTTAATATTTAGTCTATCTTAGATACGTTTCGTCTTTACGTTTACATTTCGTCGTGGTTATAGTGTTTTTTTTTCTTCATTTTCCTAATTCTATTTAAATAATTCAGTTTCGATTTTTTTTTTTATGAATAACCATTATTAATTCATCATTATTCGATATATTTCCATGACTAATATACTACTTTATTTTCACTAATATATTTACTATATTTACAGAGATTGTGTATGGAAAGTATACAATTCTTAAATACAGAACATCAGTACAATCAAACTCATCAATCAGAAAACAATTTAACTACAAAATATTGGATTACTGAATCTTGTACAAATATTTGATATAGCATCTTGGAGAGTAGAGATTGCTGCCTTTGATCGATTATGTATGGAATGTTGACGTGAGATGTGGTTCATTTAATCTTCATATGTTCTAATTATACCTTGATTGTCTTTGCGTTGAATGGTTAATTTCCGGATAATTTAGATACGAGTACTTAAGATTTAGTTTTTTGGAGATTGAAATGGCCATTTATATATATATATATATATATATATATATATATATATATATATAAATGTATATAATTATATAAAAAAGAGAGATATAAGTCAGAGGAAGAGCGTGCTAATTTAAAGTTAGCCGCACCGGGGTTGCGTGACAGGGCCGCAGTGCTCTATTGCGGGCAACCGTTCTTACTCTTTCCTTATTTCGCTCTTCTATCTTATATAGGATTAATAAAACGTCCTATCATTATATTTTATTACTTAATTAGTTATAAATAATATTATTGGAGTTAAAATTTGGTGTGCATATAGATAAAGAATATCTTATTTAAACGTTCATCGATACGAATGATCTTGTTCGATTGATCTTGATGTATGTTTTGAAGGTCAATTTTTTTATGGATTTATATACATGAGCATAAACATTTTCTTTTTGGAATGGTTAAGTATTTGAACTTAATTACTACTAGGTATAAGGTAAACGAATGAACGAAAAGTTAATCAGACGAGTAAGCTCAAAGGATAGACTCAAGCAGAACAAGCCCTTGATGTCGAAGACAACTCGAAACTTCAGTTACAATATAGGCTACTTTGTAGCACGGCTCTCAATATTGGATGACAGACTCTTGTACAAGACATACAACCGGTGGACCGAATAACAAACAGGGCATCTAAAATGAAACGGAACCTCGGGTATTCCAATAAGCGGATTTTAATTACAGGACCCCGGGGGGCGAAGATGCCTTTGGGAGGATTTAACGGTTGAGATATGATGAATGCACCCGGCTGAATATTGGAGAGACTCGTGTATAACTAATATCTTATAAGGGAATCTCCGGAGTAATCGCACCTGATTCGGGTTATTCTTGAGCGAGCGGCGAAGAAGAATATCCTTTCTTAACAAAGCTGGAGGAAGACGCTCGTGGGAACTGGGAGGATATTAAAACCCGACGACAAAAGGAATATACAACAGTATACACTAGAAGGGTACTTGGTCTTCCATAGTCGACGCTAGTTGGAGCGAAAAGCCCTACCTGGAGCGCTCAGGTAATAGCCTGAACCACAATACTGGAGACTTCATTGTTGCCTCAATGGCTCCAGGAAACAATCTGCATCTTTGAGTGAGTCTACAGACTGCAGAAATGCAATCAGAAAATTACAATTGGCTTGTCGACACTTGCATTTCTTCAGTTTATAACTATTTATTACCAAATTCCTTATAAAAAAAAAAACGGGGTAACATGGTGTGTAAAAGCTGTGTTGCTGTGCTGAAGTTCTCGGGTTCTCTGGGACCGTATAACCTTGTTTTCTGTTAGGGAGCTATGAAAACATCAAGGTCTATTAGTTAATCCAAAAGGAAGTCTAACTAGTAGACTTTATTTCTAGAACGAAAAACGAAATGTAAATACATTTTAATAATAATAAATATCAACAGTCGAGAAAAGTAGATACAAATGTATATAAACATTATTAAAGTTAAAAATCATAATAATAAATTAAAGTTATGTTTGCTCTATATCTGCTATGTAAGAGTCTGTAAGGATAACAAATATTAATTATAACTCATAAAAGTTTTATTGTATTTGCATATTTTTAAATTGGTTCTCACCTAAAGAAATGATTCGATGATACAACGGATAAATATGACAAAGATTTAACACCATTCACAGTCAGAGCGTTCGTTACCATTTGACATCAGACAGGGCGATGTATTATTGACGACGTGGCCGTATTTAGTCATATCATGGTTAATCCTTTGAAAACTGAGAACAGCCGGTTGAATTATTAAAATCGATAATGAGGGACGACACCTGATGTAATATCGATATACTTTACTTCGATGGAAGGGCGACACGTCATTAGGTGCTATCAACACAACACGCATCAACTATTTAAGCGGCTCAGCCGGCGAGACCTCTCCCAATGACGTAACCTTATTAAGCTATTGTAACAGGACCATGTTGTCATTGCGGAAGGACCATACATCAATCCCCCGATACATGATTCGAAAGCTGATAGTTTTCAGAGCTCTTACCTTATTCACAAAACCCCTGAAAAATTGATCGCCGTGGCCTCTTCAAATAATCATCCGAGGGCGATGTTTATTGACGAGTTGGTCCTATAGATGGCAGCCCTAGTTCATTATGGATGAGCCCGGGAACCAAGAAGAAACAAAAACTCTTCTGAGACCATTATCGCGGGGAATACTCAATTCCGCCAAAGAGGAAACTAATATTTTTTTCATGACCTTATGAACTGCTATTGAACCCCTTCAAGGTTCTTGAATGGTTAGTCCCCGATTTTCTTGCTTATCCAAGAATGCCTCTTATATTTATCCTAACATCAACAAAAAAAAAAGTTCCCGAGAGCAAACAGTAATTTTAGTAAGACATTAACTCTAAAAGCCCTTGTTCCATTTTGCCATGGAAAAACCACGATAATTGTATGACCCCTATTAAAATAATACACAGGCTAATAGAAGTAGCCTTTATTTTAATTAATTTTAGATGTATTGGATGTTCTGAGAATGTTAAGGGACCATCTTACCTACCATGAGACTACAACAGTAGCAGTTCGAATCCGGCCTGGTTGGGTTAAAAGTTATTTCATGTTCGATCCATAATTCCCTCCTCCTATCTTATTAGGCAACTAAAGGATCTAGTTTCCGTTTATCTTTGTTTAAAACTTAAATTTTTTTAAAAAAAATATATGTAATGCATTTCATTCAGCGATTTATTGTATATAAATAACTATGAAAATATTGTAATTAATGCCAAAATATACTAAATCAATTTTACATATTTTTTTTTATGATGGCGTGGAGATTGTGATGTAATATAAAAATTGAATGTGACTTTGGATAACGAATCTACATAAAATCAATATTAGACAAGAAGGTGAAGGTATCGGGCAAGGGGACAATAGACAATAATATGACTATAGTCGTATTTGATAATAAAGTTGATTGAATTAAAATGAAAAAAATCTATCACAGTGACCAGCGGCAGTTTTCATGTTGTTCAAATTGCAAATTTTTGGTCTGTACAGTGTAAGCAAAAAAAAAAAATATCAAGCCATTATCCCAGAATTTTACATTGTACTTTAATATACCGACTCTTTTTTAACAATTGTGTGATATATAATATGCTTATAAGTTAAACTCATTTATTTACAACCCATTCGTATTCTTTCACCTTAAATGTACATTAAAATATTAGACGATGATCACAAAAAATTGTTTAATATAAAAGAAATATAAAGCCTCTGAGATTTTGGAGAAGTGTGTTGCCTCCAGTCCCTTCTACAATACAAAGGTAAAATAAAATATTGCATCAATAATATTTTATAATAGGTAGATATTACTTAAGTGACTGATAATACCTATTTGCCTCTAAGTATCTAAGTAGGTATACTAAACATGGTAATGTTTATCGATTTCTAGATGGGGTACTGAAATCTCAAAAAATGGCGTTATTTACGTAATCAAACGATATTTTTTCCGTGGCTACCTTCTCCAAACGATTCCCAGAGCGTTGGTAATTCTATATCCGTCCTAATTGCTTTTTTTAGTTTTTTTTTTTTTTGTATTCGATGGACGATAACATAGTTCGCACTTCCCACTAGCTGCTTGAAAGCCACGTCAAGTAGAAAGCCCGATACGAAGCATCCAGCCGGGCTAACTAGTCAGCTCCGCTACAAAGGGAATTTTCATTAACTAGTTCTTCTCGAAGGATCGAACCTCCTCGAAGGATTATATCTGAAACGGCTGCTTTGAATACAATAGCAAGTGGAGATGGCGAGATAGTGAACGGAATGGGCTGGAGATTACCCGCCTGATTATCCCCCAGTTATCAACTGCAAAATTTATAACAAATAACTAGCGATTTATAATGGCACAATGGGCCTAAATTGATCCCCGGCTAAGCTACTGCAGCTCCTTAAGATGGTATCTTCTGCAACGATTCTTCCTGAGCAGGAATGGTCAAGGAAGTCCTAAACTGTTTTTTTCTTTAATTATAAACTAGTTTTCTATATATCACAGAACATAAATCGAGACGAAAGGATTGTGCTAAATCGAGTAATTAAGATGTATTTGATTACCGTACCACAACAATCCATAAAAGGTCTTGGGTACAGTGTGTGATAGGCTGTACTGTTTTTAAGACAACAGTATTTCATCCGAGACACGCTCAAATAAGGTCCGTCAGGCTTTTCTCACAACTAATAGAGATACCCAGTTTGTAGAGACTGGGTGAGCCCCAAGAGTGTCTCCATATCTCAAAGGGTCCACTGCATCCTACATAGCTGCTTTCCAGGCCTTATTCCCAAGATGGACAGCGCATACTCTGCCACTCTATCGGCCCGCAGTCTTGGCCTGCCGATTCTTCTCTTGCCGTTCTAGCAAAAAGCACCGCCCAGCGAAGCCTTCCAACCTTTATATATCTGACGTCGTCTATGTCATTAAAGAGGCTTGCTATTTCGGCATTTGTTCTTTGTCTCCAAGTATTATCGTTGAAAAATGGTCCAAAAATTCTCCTAACGATCCGCCTCTCGAATCTATTTAGCATTAGTTCTTGAGCTCGCGAAATGGCCAAGCACTCAGATGCATAGGTCAGGACAGACCTTAGGAGTGTTTTGTGTAGATATACTTTGGCATTGCGTGAGAGGTTTTTACTTGGGTTTTAGGAGCCCTAAATAACATTTGTTTGCAGCCAATAACCTTCTACTTATTTCTTGCTGCATATTATTTTCAGTTGCTCGACCTCTCATAAATCCTGCTTCATTATAATTATAATAACAATCTGGTATTATGGTTTCTTCCATATTTTAATTATACTACATAGAACATTCTAATTTCTTAATAATTCTTCCAAAGGACCTTCCTCAAGGTATATAGAAATTAAGTACATGCAATTTCACGAATATATGTTATATATAGTATTTTTCTGTGATTCTTAGAAAGTTAAATGATAATTCCTAATAGGTACTTACATGGTCACGAATCTGATTTTAAGAACGAGAAAAGGTAACGAGAATACAACCCCGAGGGCCACATCCTATTGGCCAGAAGGAATTCCTCCGTTGGCCAATAGAAAGCTAGGTACTATTCCAGTCAGGACCGGGGAGAAGTTAACTGGCTAAATTGTTATGTTAGCAGGTCTCTAATTGGCCGAGACAATCTGTTAACCCTCGCAGCTTCATTAGTGACCTCTGAGCCTAGACCAGGAGCCCGATATATTTGTCCTTCTCGACGTGACTCGGATCTCTTATCTAATGTACTCTCCTCCAACATTTATAGGGGGCAATGCTCGACGGGCTAGAAGGTCGCTGATGTGAGATGTGTGTTCTTGATCTCGAGGGTTCGAACATTGCTATTTTAAGATTAGCAATAGGAGCCTTTAACTAATACACAAAATTTTACTATAGTTTGATAATGATTAAAGTTTTATTTATATAATTAAATAATTGTAGCTCCATGTGTAATAAGTAATAACTTTATAATGTTTTTGTACCATGACACGAGAAAACATAATTTTTTTTAATTTTTTGATAATAGAAAAAACTCTGTACCATTACAAACCTATGGAGTGTCTTGAGTTCAGTACGTGGTAGAGACTATAATGTTTCTTAGGCAACGATTGGACAGAGAGGTGATGTATTTGTTTTTTTTTTCTATCCAAATATCTTCTTCGCCACGCTCCTCTGGATTCTGCAATGCATGATCCTCCCCCAAACATCCAGTGCTAGATCGCCCCAGTAGAGCCACATAAGTCACAAGAACCGCAGCCTTCATAGGCCATTTGTTCTCCAGTTCGTGAAATTCTGCATCATTAACTTGATCCAACTATCCGGTCTTTGTATCAACCGTTCGCTTCTTATCTCGCCCCGTTGCGGTTGATTTAATAGCCTGCCTTGTTAGTTTTGTTTGCTAGAAATTTATTTTTTTAAACTTTCTCCATTTATATATTGTTTTATAATAATGCAGTTCTTTAATGATTTATATTCAGAGGCTTTTTTTTTTTATTTATTGATATTTGCAACTGTATTACAATAATACAACAAGTAAATACATAATGACATGAGATAATGACAAGTAGAGAAACTAACCACTGGTAGTACTCAAATCACAAGTTCAACTAAGAAGGTCACGTGGCTATCTTCTTTTCAGACGCCTCGGAGGATTATCGGAAATTGAAGAGGAAGCTAGGCTTGAAACTAGAGGGTTTGAGTGGGAATGAAGTTTGTTATGAAAGGATGGATACCGGGTTCGGACCAAATCAGCAACAAATGGGACATTACTCTTAATAAAATAAGGAGCATAGAGGATTTTACGAAGGATTTTGGATTGTATAGATTGGATACGAGAGGAATTCGATGGCTTAGTGGAGCCCCAAACTTCAAAGGTTTTAGAATTACTTACAGTGAAAATAAGGAGAATTGCAGGTAGGTACAAAATAGCATAAACAGAGATCCAGTCGTGTGGTTAAATCAATATCATCAACAGAGCACTTGAAATAAAAATCTGTTTTGCTATTTCTAAAGACACATGTTCCAGGTAAAAATAATACCAATAATTGCTTTGTAGCATTCATAGAATCTAAATTAATAACGTTTAACAAGTCACGAAATTTTTCTGTCCTTAACCTTTTGATTGAGGAACTTAATTGTATATAAAATAACATATGATACAGTATATTAGTTGTAAGTATTAGTGGAACTTATCTTGAATAAGTATTGGTTGACCGTATAAATTATATGGAGGAGAAATTCATCATAAAGGAGGACAAAAATAAAATCCCTAAACAATGAGTAACTACTCAAATTTTTATATTAAAAATTAAATTTTTAGTAATTAAAAATCAATGACCCGTTGCCTAACTATTTAAGGATTTCACCACAATGAGTACTTATGTATAAAGATCAAATCATTTTTATGTCTACTTAACCCAACATCAGAACTAAAATGCTTGTGGATGGGGAAATAGGAAATTATATAATCGTAGTTATGGTTCCACTAATCAAAACATTAAAAGAATATACATGTGAGATGAATGCGTAGAGTAACACTAAGTTGTAAGTATAAAGATCAAATATACAGCGCAAAAATGATTAGGGATATTGCTAATTTTGCAGTATATATTAATTTTTAATAAATATTAATGATTTTAATAATAAAAATAATATTAAAATGCTAGGCAAAGTAAATACAACAAAATTATTGGTATCTCTATTCATTTTTACGCAGTTTATAAAACAAAATAAATCGAATGCGAACAATTAATAGATTAGACAAAATAAAATATAATTTTTGAGTAAAAAATCTAAAATTCTTTTAGATTATACTTATTATTATTTTAATGTAATGTTAGGAATTTTCCATGCCGTTTTATTTTTATTATTTCCTCCTTTGTTCCTTTAGTTTAAGTGATTAAATATTCTAATAATCAAGCCACAAGAGGGGTAACACTGGCTACTGTTCTTCTTCATGTTTTTCGTGTCGTTATGGATTACTTTACTGTCAACCAATCTGCTGATTATCTTTTTTTTTTGTATTTGGCAGGTGCGGATAAAAAAAATATATTCTAATAAAATGTACGATAAGAATCTGTTTGAAAACTTGTTGACTAACAAGATATACAAATAGAATATAGAAATATAAACGAATTTACAAAGCAAACACGAAGTACTCGACGACAATAGTAACTAAGATTCATCAAGTAGTTAGGTTGTACTACAACTCTGAAATTCGAGCACTTTGGTAACAAATGCTTTTGAAGTGAAAATTCAGCACGGAGTTGAGAAAAACCAACATTAACTCGTAAAAATACAAAGTTACTACGAATTTACGAGACAATTTCTTTCTTCACGTCATGAAAATTGGCAATTGAAGCAAGAATTGGAAAGTGGAAAAGAGTCCATCATATTTTTCCGCTTTGAGGTCACAGTAGGCCTCCACAATGTCTCTTTTATGGCAACACGCAATGGGTCGTTAAAACTTTTATTGCCTCCGTGTGATTTTAAAAGCTGGAAACGAAAGTGCGGTTCGTGCCTGATGTGGACTTTAAGAGGCTTGGGAATATAATAAAAGTGACCTGTGAAAATGAAAATATCAATAATAGGAGGGGAAATAGTATATTTGTTTAAGGTTTCAACAGCGCGGAGTTGCTGAAGGTCTAGGGTTAAATCCACCAGAGATGAGATTTTTAAAAATCTTTTTACAGCTTACAGCAGCCGAAGATGGACCCTGTGGTCTTAACTAGCCTTTATTAAGAGGGTACCCTTAAGGGGGCAAAACCTGGCAGAGGTGATTGGCAAATCGCTCCCCCACAGCATAATCGTAGTCCGAGGAACGATACAGTCTCTGCCATGTACCGACAATAAAGTAGGTACCTAAACCCTTCACAGTAGTCCGGCTTTTTTTAAAAATTAAAATGAGCAAAACTCGAATTCAAGTGGTAGAGATTAAGCTTTGTCTGTATTTAATACTTAAGTCTAAGATTAATAAGGCTGTGCCAACGTGAGATTTAATGTATTTACATTTTCGTTGTTCTGAACTTACGTTGTATGTCCTGCATAGGCGTAACGAGAGGGGGGGGGTTATTGGGGATGTAATCCCCCATTGCTTATAAGAAATTTAAAAAAAAATTGAAAGTAACAATTTAAAAGAAATAAAAATTTGAAGGATTTTACTTTTTCAAATTTATTATTGTGGGATTAGAGAAGTAAGGGTCAATAATGTCAAAAACACAACAAAGAAAGTGCAAACACAGTTATTTTAATGAATAAACTGTTTTTATAAAATAAATAACATTTATAAAAAATTATAATCTATTTATTTAATTTGAAGCTACATGGTTTATAGTATAATAAAAATTATAACTATATTACGAGGCATCTTTCTTGAAGGGAGTAATATGTTGTAGTGGTTGACTCGTGGGGGTTAACCCCCTCATGAGTCAACTCTAGTAACATTAATGATGTCCTGGGAGATACCTGAATTTGCGATACGTTGAATACTTCCACACAATTAAAAAAACAAAACAACTTTGATAAACTATTAACCAACAAAAATTTATTGTATCATATTTTGCAATAAATGAACATTAAAGAAAATTTCTACAGGTCATAAATAAAAAAAATACAACAATATAAAGTAGAAAAGGAGTAATCATTAAAACTTACAATTAAAAAACTTGTACCACCATTAATGGTCTTGGTAGATAACGGTGAACTGCCATATCCCCCATTTTACAAAGGCTGGGTGAGCCCAAGGAGGATCCTACAGAATCCATCTCCGGCTGTTAAATTAAATAAAATATCTCTGCGATTTGAACCCAGGCCTTCAGCACGTTAGATCAGTGCTCTACCACTGAGCCACTCTGGTCCCAAATATTCCCAAATACCGGTTCCTTTTTTTTTTTTTTTGGATAAAAAAGTGTGTGAAATTTAATATAATGAAGACAAAAGAAAAAGGTTCAGAGTTTATCTCCCTTTCGGCTTAAATACCGTTCTTCAGAGCTTTGAAAAATTTTCTTTTGAACTTGAGGGTTATACAATTTTTCCGAAAGATTCCATTTGTAACGTCAGTCAAAACTTTAAGGAAATGCTAAAGTAGCCTCAGTAATTGCCATCCATTAACGGATCCTTTTAGTGTTAAGAGAGAAAAAAAAATGTTTAATTCAATCAGACCCATTATTTAACTTAATTAGACATAGAATTACGGAGGGTGCCCCTATTTTATTCTTCTCTAGAGGAAAAGGCCTTTTTTCTTTTCTTTTTCTTTTTTTTACCTACTAGATCCTCTCGTGCAAGACGCCTTTGTTCTTCCTCGCAGGGAGGATCGGCTGACCGATTTATGAAAAAAAATAAGATAATCCAAGATAATTCGGAAGGAATCGGAACCTTTTGTAAAAGAGAAGAGATTCTTTGTGGAAGGAAATCTAATCAGGATTAGCGTTAGTTAATAAAATTCGCAACTGATTGGTTAGTCCAAGGGAATCCTTGTCCGGTCGGTGGAAATTAATTATCGAGGGAAAACAAAGGAACAGGATCTTTTTTTCTTCTTTGTCTTGAATTTCATTTGCCTAATTTTTATTTATTCATTTAACGTAACTTTATGCTACTATGGCTATTCGGACGATATAAGGTAAAATTAGGAAAGGGATCTTCAACTCTCCCCGTTTTACGTCTTTTATGAAGGACGGCAAGACTAAGGATTTTTTACACCGTATTAAAATCCTAAAGCCACTTGCCAGCCGGACCGAGGAGACCCTCAATTACCTGATGTAACTTACGTAAAATATTAATGTTTCTGTTACGTAGAAGAGGATTATTTTGAATTCTTCTTTCGAGATCTTGAAGATTTAGCAGTTTTCCCAACATTAACATTGAATTAAGGTAAAGACAATAATCCGTCCCAGAATAAAAATTAATTGTATTCATTTAATAGTCTCTTTAAAAAAAGGTAACTTTGCGCCATAATTATAAGGATGTACTTACAAAATATTTGCTGAATTTGTACGAGCGATGTTGAATGAGAACTTACCTGAAAAATAAAAAACATTAGATTATAGAGAAATTTAAGATTATATACAATATTATTCTAGTAAGTATTATTGGGTAGATTAAAAAGCGTAAAAGTACATTTTCGCCAAAATTTGTAAATAATAAATCGTAAATGAACGTGGCGATCCATTACTCAGAAAATGAACTAATGTTTTAAATAATTTCCTTGTAACCAGCTAGTTGCGAGGATCTTCTCATTCATCTACATATAATTTACTGATTGCTATACATTACGATTACAGTGTTTATAACAATAGTTATCGTTTATTAATTATTTACAGGGATTAAAAAAGGATTTGGAAAAAATGCATGGAAAACTAAAAACTAAATAACTATATTAATTCTTAGAGACGATGTTTATTGAACAATATAAGTTTTTTTTTATAGTGCTAATTGACTATTTTATGCTTTTACCGTATTTTTTAAATAATTATAGCGAGTAAATTACATCTTATATATTGATATATTGAGCTACATAGCCGTCCACAAAATTTCTCCCAAAGGGGTATTTTATAAATCGCTAGTTATTTTTCGATAGAGGTCGGAAGCTGCCGCAGAGGGGGAGGTTAGGGTACCCTCTTTATCGAACGGAATGCATAAAATAGCAGACAGGCAGGACCCAGCGACACCAGTTATTAACCGACTGGTTGCGCATTCCTCCCGGCCAAGAAGTATTCAATCACTGCATACCATCACCTCCCAGCTTGTTCGAGCGGGGAGGCTCGCGTAATCGCACGCGTGTGTGGGACTCGGCTTCGCAACCTGGCAGTGGATTGATAATTAATTTAGGGGAAAGTGGGTTTGAGGTTTAGAGGAATTTGATCGTTCATTATGACACCTTTGACAGGTGAAATTCTCGATGTGGGTGCAGTGACTACCAAGTCATTAACTTTATGACATAGCATAACATAACACTTATATTATAATATTTGTTTATTTATTTAACGTCAAATTATGCTGCTATGGCTAATCGGACGATGCTACATTGGGAGTATTAAATTATGGCTATCCTGGTTCAATTAGGATAGGCATCTTTAATGAGTATCTGACATCGTACAGGCTCGGGATCCCCATTTTACGTTCCTTTTGAAGGACGGAATTACGAGGATTTTTTACTCAAATTAAAAATTCCCAGAGCAGTCTGCCGGGCTGCGAAGCTGCAATCTTGGGCAAAGTAGGTTGTTAGCTAACCACTAGACTACAGGTGACACCATATTATAATATTTACCATAGTGTTATCGTTACTCATGAACACGCCTTTAGGATAAAATAATAATAAAATATAAACTGGAAATTTTGAACTCGAAATTCGGCAACTTCAAAACATATAATTGAATTGAAACATTATCCGAAGTACCTAACCTGAACATGGCTTAATTTTTGACCCCAGCATATTACTACCCGGATGTTCAACTGGAGAGATCTGTATATTTTTCAACAGTTTAAGAAAACAAGCTTTTGTAACTAGCCGAACTAAAAAGTAGAAAATAAATAACAGTTTAAAAAACGCGCATTAAAAAAATACAAAACCAAAAAATAAAAAAATAGTTTCAATAAGTTTAACACAATAATAGTTAGAAATAAAAAAAATCATTTTATGTTTAAAAAATACGTGGAATGCCTTCTAAGATACTTTCATGTTGACTCTACTTTTACTAATTTCAGCTAATTAAATATTTACAAATATTAATATTACGCACCCCCTCGCTTTTTTACAATAAAATTATTTTTATTTTTATAGTTTTACTTTATTTCAAAGCGTGTTTTTAGTTTTTGAAACTGTTATTTATTCATTTCCATTCATGGTTTTATTTTGATTATTTTTTTAAATAGAAGTCTCCGAAATTAACATTTTTATCGTTATCTCTACTCTACTTGTTTAGTTATGACATTGTCCTTTTGAAGGAGCGATATAGTTGGTGACTTTTCATATTTTATTATCTAATTTAAATTAAATTCCTACAATTATTACAGATAAATCTTATTTCTAATTCCTATTGAGCAATATATACTCGCTACAATGAGGACAATAATGGAAAATAGAACATGCTATTTAGAGTGGAGATGTGGGACAATAGAGGCAGGTTACCCCTTACAGAGGAGAGCTAGGCAACACGCACGGCTTGGCTGCTTCAATGGGCTGTAGTCTCAGGCGCTATGTATTCACCTCGAACATATTGTACCATATATCTTCTTCTCCTTTCACTGTGTATATATTTATGTATTCTCTATATGCAAAATAAATAAGTAAAAAATAAAATACATAATATATTAGATATATGTATAAAGCCGATTAATAGATGTTCTATAGCTGATAAACCAGACAAGTACGTTCATAGGTAAGTAAAAAACTGTGCCTTATCAAGCATGAAAGGTCTTTGGTTCATTACATGATAGAGACTGTACTGATTCTAGGACAACGATTGACCAGGAAGGTCTTCGTCACTAGAACACGATCAACCAAGAGGTTGGATGAGGCCCAGGAAGATCTGTAGATCCCACAGGTCCATCCTTGACTGTTATAAAATTAAATAATTTATCAGGCAAGATTAGACCCGGAACATGCAGCATAGAAACTTCAAACATTACAAACTATACATGAAGCTACCCCACTCCTCTATTTAATTATCTATTTTACTGTGGAAGAATTTAAAACTGTACGAATGGAAATATTAAATGCAAGAAGATATAGCAAGGAATTGGATGAGCGAATTAATTTCAAAAAGGATTAGGCTAACGTAAATAAGTCCAGTGAAAAATAATTTATTCTAATGATATTGCAAAAACTTAATAATAGTCAAAATAATAATAAATATTATTCCCTAAAGAATGCTTCCTTAACAATGTTTAGACAAAATGGGGAAAAAAGAAACATCCTTAGAATGAATTCAAATATATTAAGAAAAAGAAATCTTCACTTCTTCCACAGCATGAAAACTAAATCCAATTGCATTATTAAAAAGGCCTTAATAGAACTCATATCAAAGAAAAGATCCTCATGATAAGACTAATAATAATAAAAAGTAAATTTAAACTGATATTACTAATCGGACGATGCTACAGGATAAGTCAATTTCATCCTCAATTTCACCTATCCATTTATAATCATAACAGTGATCTTTAACGAGTACCTGACTTACAGAATCAGGACAGCCATTTTACGCCCCTTCCAAAGGACCAAGGATTTTTACTCTCTTTAAAAAATACTAGGACAAAATGTAAAAAAAAAATGTTGTTTCACTTGTTTGACATAGGTTATACTAGTCTTTTGTTAGTACGGTCATATTTTTATTTCTAATTAAAACATGCTATTCTTTATAATCATATATATATAGTTCCATTTACAACTAAATTGGCGATGGCATCTTATCACTTTTTCACCTCATAGTTGCTAAATCATGGATGTCCATTCTCCAGAACTTT
The DNA here is from genome assembly GCA_037127475.1 of Arma custos. Lineage (NCBI taxonomy): Eukaryota > Metazoa > Arthropoda > Insecta > Hemiptera > Pentatomidae > Arma > Arma custos. The sequence goes on from CM073763.1 coordinate 20,338,193, forward strand.
TAAAAATATTAGTAGAGATAAAGTTTCTTGTACTTAACGCTAATGGTTGATACGGAAGAGAGCCAGCCTTAGAGATAATGCAGTTATTTTGTTTTAGCCTTTGTTTCTTAATAATATCCGGCTAAGCGAACGGGCCGAGTCGCAATTATAACATAACGAAGAACAAATTGGACAAATCTAATGAGAGGGGCTCGCCCAAGATGAAAGCTCCACGGCTTTATGGCCTTCCTCGAATTTCAAAGAGGCCAGGGGCAGCGGCACGTGGCCAAAACGAGAGATGGAAGATATCATACGTCCCCCACTCCCTAACTAACATTTCTTTTGTTCCTGTATCGTTTTTCTCCCCCCGACCAATCAGATTTACGGACCGCAGGGTCGTTACTGTGATAATTAGAAAGCTCCCTCGACCACCCCCCTCGAAATACACACACCAGGTGCTTGTGGGATTAATGTCTCCGAGTAATTGCGCACGTTTTGGACCAGCATAGGGATAGTTAAAAAATATCGATTCGTGAAAGAATGAATCGATATATTTACTCGAACAATTTTTTTTATATAAATACATTCAGATATAGGTTATAAAATGATTTCAAATGAATCTAAATCGAAGTTTGATATAACAATATAAAAAATCAACATAAATCAAATTAAAAAAAATTGAGTTTTATTTTTAAGCGCAGATTCGGAGTAAATTAAGGCGAATCAATTGTAATAAATTCATAAAATCCTATGAAGACACTGTTATTGATAACTGTATAGAATGAAATTCAAAGAACCTAAAAAATAATTAAATTGGATAAATTAAAAAAACAAAATAAAATAAGGTAGCATATGTTGAGCAATTAATAACTGAAATTTATCGATAAACCCTGGATTTTTTATTCTTTTGATTACTTTTTCATTATGTTTATTTTATTCTTTATTTCAAAATATTTAGCATTCTGATATATATCGCTTTTAATAAGAATATATTAACTAATTATGGATATCAAAACCTTTATTTTTAAATATTTAACATTTTCCCACTTTTCTAAAGCCGTGTGAGGAGATTGAAATAATTGATAACACTTTGTCCATAAAATAATACAATATGATATAATATATATATATATATATATATATCATATATATGTATATGTATGTAATATGTATATAAAATTTATTATTTAGTCACTCAAAGCAGTGAATGAGGATATTATTTCTTGCCATTTCGGCTGTGCTTCATGCCCCCCACTCCGTAATAATGAAATCCTCTCTGGAGTAACAACTGTTTAGACAGTTCGTAATTACGAGGAACCCGCTTTCAGGTGGTTATGAAGGTCCTTGCGGCTCAGTAAATTTTTAATAAAACTGATTTTCGCTTATGACAAAATCCCTTAAATTAATAAAATATTTCAGAAATGTTATTTTTATATTCTTATGTAAGAATTATTACTAATATTAGTTTTGGTACTTTCATGAAACGTATAAATAGAGCATTAAACAAAGTAAAGTAAGTAGAAATTTATAAGACGCTTAAAATAGATTTTGTTCCTCTACGCATATAAGTTATAGGAATTTTAACTTTTTTTTTCTAGAAAATCGCTACTGCGAAAATAAAAATAAATAAAGATCATCGACAATCATGCAAGTAGAAGAAAAACGTTATTGAAAATAAATTGTTAAATAGTTTAAAAAAAATTAAGATTTGTCAAATTGAATGCTCAATGCGTGGTTGCTAAGCTGAAGATCCTGCTGTGCCTGATAAATTATTTAATCTATTAACAGCTGTAGATGGATATTGGTTGGAAGTGAAAACCCTAGAGCTCACCCAGTCTCTATAAATTGGGTATTATTAAAGGTTAGTTGGGTGTAATCCCGACCAAATCACATCCATGCACAAGAGTTGGCTGAGAAGACCCATCATATATTGTAGAGCCACAGTATTCTTTTTTTATTAGTACTTTGGAAAATGTAATAATTGCTGTTGTTCTTTAGTTAATGTGAATAGAATATTTATTTTATTCATTTATTAAATGAATAAATAAACAGGGGATGAATCCTGTGGGATCTGGAGACCTCTAGGGGTTAGTCAGCCTCTATAAAGTTGGGTACTCTTATTTGCGGGAAAATTCTGGCGGTTTAGTGTGGCCTAGTACAAATCCATTTCCCGCACAACCGTTGTCCTAAGAAACAGTACAGTCTCTACAATGTACTGGGTCTAAGACCCTTTATGGGTTGTATTGGGACGTAACGGATGAAATGTCAGTTTCGTTTATTTACAGTTTTCTTTTCATTAGGGATTAAATTATTTGTACCGATTGAAAGATCAATTAATCCTTTTTCATAATCAGTCTTACTTTTACTTTAGAATGTGAGGCAACTAAAAATAAATAAGAATAAAATTATGTCTTCCGCGGAAATTCGAATTTTTCTCTACGAATTTAAACCTCGCCATAGCATCACGGAGGCGTTCCGAAACATTAATATTGTTTACGGTGAAGATACAGTGAGCGAAAGAACAATCTTCCGTTGGCTTGAAAAATTTCTTTCAGGGGATTGTGGAAAAAAAAAAGTTGAAAGAGCCTTCCCAAACCACTCGCGAATTCGGTTCACAACTTGGAGCAAGTACGATGACTGTTTCCCAGGCATCTTAAAGAGCTTCGTAAGAAAAATAAGCTGGAAATATGGGTACCACATGAATTAACCTAGGCCCAGCAGATCACCCGATTTTTTTTTTCAGGAGCTGAATATAGAGGCCCTTCCTCACCCACCATATTCTCAGGACCTTTCTCCAACTGCTTTTTACTTTTTCCGTTGTTAAATTAATTTTATAAGAAACAAAAGATTTGACAACTAAAATGCCCTGAAATCGGTCTTACAAGACTTCGCTTCTTCCTTGACGTCTAATTTCTACTGAGCGGAGGTAGAAATGCATGTTTGACGTTGGGAGAAGTGCATTGAAAGTGAAGGATCCTACTTTGATTAATAAATTATTATAATGCAATTGGGAAAAAACACAATTGCATTATAATAAATAATAGTGTTTCTTTTTGAGTTTTTGGCTCTACTTTATTGATTTTATTAATAAAATTATTGCTTAGTAATTTTTTGCTAATAATTTACATTTACAGCTTCACTGATATTTCATATGTTACAACCCAATAGTAGTAAGATTTTATTTTTCAACCCACATACCAAATGTAGACAATATAAACCTATTAGATGACATAAAATAAACAAACTCAATTACCCCAGAGTGAGATAATAAACTCATGGATCGGTCCTAATGGCAGGTTGCGCGATCTAACTGCCTTCGCGTGCGGCTCTTGCATAAGCCCGAGTCAACCCATCGCCCGCAATAACAAAAATGGACATCCCGGCTCTTAATTATACTTATTATAGCCGGGTCAATATCGCAGGCTATATTGTAGCCTACCTCCAACAATTTCCCAAGCCTAATCTTTCGTCGATTTCTTCCAGAGCTAATTTATCCGAAATAATTATTGTAATTAAGTATATTATCATAATAAATCAACATATGATTTATATTTAGGCATGATTAAGAAATCGGCTGAAAAGCTCGTTCTGCCTTATTAAAATATCGTCACATCCACTTAATATATTCCTTACTTAGATGAGTATATTATTTTTAATTTATTATCGTGGCGATTGCTATAAATCTATAAGAGAGATACAGCAAATGTATCATATTGAAAAATAATGTTTCTTATCGTTTAGTATACGCTACATTTCTTCCTAACTTTTTAAAAATCACTAGGGCAGAGAAAAAGCGGGGAAAAAATACCAACAACGGTCGAATCAATTCTCCCAAACAAAAATGCTTGGTAAAATCATCAATATTCCTAACTTCGTTGCGAATAAAATACTTCAAAATGGCCTGAAATATTCCATTCGTTTATGATTTGACCCGAATCCGATATCTATCCTTAATTTTGGGATAAACTGTATTCCCACTCAAACCCACTAGTTTCAAACCTAGCTACTTCTTCGATTCCTGATATTCCTCCAAGACGTCTGAAAAGAAGATGGTCTCGTGAAACTTTCATTTCAATTTGCTATTTGAATACTTCCATTGCTTTGTTTCTCTACATCTCAAACCATTGCAATGAATAAAGTTGACATGAAACTAATGAACGTTAATACAAGTTAAAATAATAAAGGAGTCTACTAATTTGAGATTTAGTATCAATTAGTTATTCTTGTAAGTACTTTGATTTTACATTTACCGCACCTCATTCTAATATCGTCATAACTAAATGATCCACCATTTTGATTTACGAAAGAGAATGAACCCAGAATAAACGAGAGAAAGGATAAAAAGGATGAAGAAAAAAGTAAGCTAGGAATTTGGGAGAAGAAATAAGAAATGTTGCAACTGAGAGAAGACTACACCGGCTACTAGCGAACCTACTAGCTCTGGGATCAGCATCAGCTTAAGGCCTTACTGTCCTTTCCCCTTCCAACATTCTCTCCTTTTACTAAAATATAGTCCCTATTCTTCTCTTATAACATTCACTTACTAAAATATTCCAGCGGTATAAGTACCTGTATAAATAAACTTGTAAGATTCGAAAAAAAAAATTAATGAAGTAAAAAAGAGAACTGATATGGACAACAAATGGCTTCATAGCATTCATTCAAAATAAGAGGCTAAAAAAAGAGATCCTGAATCATATCCAAATAAGCATGTATAATATCTAGTATTTTAAACTGTATTAATTAAGCGGGGTTCATATCCAGCCGTAGCTGATAAATTATTAAACCTGTTAACAGCCACGGACTGACACTGTCGAAGCTACAGAAGCTCAAAAGGCTCTCTCAGCCTCTATTAAGTGGGTATGGTACATTGGGGGGGCTGGCGTTCGAGCATGAAGGATGCATGATCTCCTTACACAACCGTTATCCTAAAAACAGTACAGTCTTTACTATGTATTGAACTCAAGACAATTCATGGGTTTTCGCAAGTTTTAAGCAAGTTCTATGCAGAATTTTATACTGTAAATAAAAAGTAAAAATAACAATTATTCCCCAAAATACTCTTCCTCAAAAACTCAGGGAAACAATGAGGAATGTTAATGTTAATGTTATGGATCCATCATCAGAATGAATCCAAATAGACTAAGAATTTTTAACTTAAACAAAAAAATAATTTTTACTTCTTTCACAACAAGAAATTCAAATGCATAGCATTTTTTTTTATTATTAAATTAGAATGCAATTGGAAAACTTAATAATCCAAAAATATAAATGAAGATAAAATGCAGCACACATCAATTGGGGGCAGTATCACTCCGTATTTTGTGTACGTCCTTATGAAGCCTGAATTGGCAAACCATTGATTGGTTAATTTTATCCCAGTATTTTAGAGACAACCTTTTTTCTTTTTGGATTACATTCTAACATTATTTGACGCCCCCCTTCTAAGAGTTAGGTGGTTTCATTGATTTATTTAAATTTAATTTTCAGGGAATAAAACTGCAGGAAATCGCTTGGTCGTCTTTTCAAATGAAAATACCCCATTTTATAACTGAGGAAACCTTTCGACTACATTGTCATTCTCAATTTTTCCTTATTTTTCATAAGCATTACTTAAACTGCTTATAAGTCCATATTAGAATTGTCATTCTACCAATTCTGTAATTTAGCAACATAAATAATATAAAGAACAACGATATAATATATACAACAATTATAAAAATATGTCCTGAAACTGAGGAAATCTTAAACGCTTCTTTTAGAACAAAAAAAAAAGTAAAATGTCCATTGATATAATTAATTAATCATTGGTATAATTTATTATTTCATTAAATCTCTTCTCAGAAGACGGTGACAGACGATACTCAGAAACCTTAGTTAAAATAAGTTGAAATACTTACTTAATACAAAAGCAATGTTAACTTAGGTGCATATAGATTATATATTAAAACTATTTAAAGACAAACAGTACAAAGATAAGTAAGTTCTGAAATAAAATAAAAAATGATTTAGACGGGCAATATCACTAGAATTATTTTTAAATATGTAGTTGAATAAGTAAGAAAAATAAAATACTAATGTAATGGAAAACTCATGTTTTTAAATATATATTTTTCTCTTTGCCAATCTCTGTATCGTGGTTATAGTGAATAAAAAATTGTAATTCTTTATATTTAGCCAGCCATGATTTAATGAACACGTAATCTATCTAAATAGGAGCTACTTTATTTTATCTAAGGGAATTGATGCATTCATGAAGGTCACTTAAGCATTTAAATAGTCACTTTATAAATAAAAGGTAACTTGAAACCGGACAAAAAGCTGTAGCTTCATTAGTTATTATTACAGCTCGACGAGTTAATTGCACAAATTAAGGGATATCTAAACGGTCTAAGAGTTAAAAAAGGAAAAATAAAAAATAAAATAAAAAGAAAATTGGGCAAGATAGCATTAATTACCGAGATCAGCTTTGTTAGCGAAGCGGCAGTATCATTAGCCGTTTTTGGTGACAGCTCAAAACAGTTGCAACAAAAACTGGAATTCGACTTTTTAAAAAATCCAGTTCCACCTGAACATCTGTTCTCCCTTCACCTGTTTTTTTCTTCTTTTTTTGCCTTCTCAAACTAGTTTTGCTTCCTTTCATTTGCGAAACTTTCACACTACTTCAATTGCACCAGAAATTTGAACTTATTGAAATATTAACAGAATTGCGAGTTAAAACTAAAAGCACAATAGTAATCATGTTTACTTCATTAACCTACATTTTTTTTATATATATTAATGATATATTGTGTCGTTCGGGGAAAGATATCAATGAAACACACAAACTCGTTTAAGAGTAAAAGATTTGAAAATGATACTCAAGTCAAGAGCGCCTTATTTAGACTATATTTCATCAAAACCCCGTAATTTTTCAGTTCTGGGATTTAAAATTTAAAAAAAATTGCAAATTAAAACCAATAGAACATCAGTAATCATGTTTACGTCATTGACCTATTATTTTTCCTTACTGTAGGATCTGTCACTCACAACTGACAAAACGCCAAATCCGTGGTGAGTGCCCACAACATGAAAGTCATTTTAGGAACTTAGGAATGGAGAGAAAAATTAAAACGATGCTCAGTGATAATGACACAAATTTTAAAACAATAATTGAATTTCTCAAAAAAGAAGGTATATTTCGTAAAATCTAATAGACCAAAAATTATAGACTAGGACACTGAAGACCTTAGACGTTAAGTGTCCATAAATATTCGACCTAATCTAACCCTATTATATATTTCTATGTTAATGAAATATTGAGTCGTTCGTGGAAGATATCAACATGTGTCCCATATTCCAAAATCAAATTTGTATCCGAAAATATTATTGGTGGTCAGTGACAGAAATTATTAATTTGATCTTTCTAACTATTTTGAACCATCTTATTCACATCCTGTTCCAGGGATTCCAGGGGGGGTATATGTTAATCGACCTGCATTGTTTAATCGAAAGTAACCTCTTACTGTGAAAAAACTAAACGGCTGGCTTGCGAAATCCTCCCACACCTATCTTATCCGCCAGACTTATTACCAATACATTTCCATCAGTACATAATTCGGAAAACTTCTTTGAAAGAAAAATTTTTTTTAAATGGTTCTCAAGTCAAAAAACGATTTTTCGGACGGAAAAAAGTTAAGAAAAATGTATAGAAAATGAGATAAATATTTTTTATAAAAATGTAATGACCCGATATTAACTCTATTGTAAATTCCTAAGTATAATAGTTTATTATTATTGAGTTAGTCGCATTTACAAAAACGGGATCGAGTCATTCTTGTAGTTTTTGGTTAGTAATGGAGTTATAATATAAGCAATAATTATCTTTCAAGCCAATACCTGACTTAGCCCTAGAATAACTGTGAAAATAACACGATATCGCTTCCTTAAGTATAAGAAACTCATTTTGGAGAAAACAAAGTTAATTAAATTTATTTATTTTATTTTTTATTACTTGTTAACTAACATTCGGAGTAAGGGGGTGTTCTTATTTAACTTTTATTTTATTTATTCAGTCTACAGAGAAGTACATAGAAGGCTATAATGGACCACCTCGCACGTCCTCAAGGATAAGGAAACAAGATACGGGGTGGGTAAGGCTTAATCTACAGTAATCCCAGGCACAGCTGAACCCACTGCGGCCAACACATGCTTTCTTTGATCAAACGCGTCCTTATATATTCATCTCTCATCCCACGGGATGGGTGGAACAGTTGCCTCACATTAATTTATATAATAATATATAAAAAGACAAAAAAGATACCGACTTATTTTTGTTCCTTCATTTATCATACAGATTGTTTTAAAATAAAAATCATTGGAAAAAAACACGAGCATATATACTCAAACCTCTTACGGAAAATAACTAACATCGATTTAAAAGGAATACACACAGCACATCCCACATCAACTCTGCAAACTGTAGCATCAATCCGACAGGAATGTCACTCCTATACTTCGAATCAAAAAGTATACATTACTATTTAAGTATGACTATATTGATCCATATATTTCCTCTATTGTATGAGATGTGTATTTATTATTCGTGGTTGTGAATGTTTGGTATATGTTAATTCAAATTTTTTGGGGGTTTATAATGTTTTTTTAAATAATTTATAATAAGTTTTTTATTATAAGTTCGATGAATAAAGATACAGGCACAGTTTTTTTTGGCTTCATTTTTATTCTTTATATATTCATGTTTGTTTGTTTGTTCATTTAACGTCACTTTATGCTGCTATGGCTAATCGGACGATGCTACAGTGGGAGCTCTAAATTTTGCCTATCCAGGTTTAATTAGGATAGGGATTTTTAACGAGTACCTGACATCGTACAGGCTCGGGACCCCCGTTTAACGTCCCTTCCGAAGGACGGCGTAACTAAGGATTTTTTACTCCCTTAAAAAAATCCTAGGGTCACCTGACGGGCTACGAACCCGCGATCTTGGGTTTAGTAGTTTGTTACGCTAACCACTAGACCACAGGTGACCGTAATTTATATATTTATTAGTTGTTTACAATTATTCATAAATTTAAATTACTTACTTCAGTTAAGATTTTAATTCAAATTAACACATATTTAACATTTGGAATAACTGCATATTGAATATGATTTTAAAAAATGCATAAAAGCAACCCTGTTAAGAAAACTTTTAAAATAAAAGTACAATTAATTGACTTTATAAAAGTTTAACGGGATGTTGCTATCACAGTATTTTAAGTTTTGGTATTAATCTACCAGGATATAACTTTTTCACTACAATATATAAAGATTCATGAACCCACTACGTGGTAGAGACTGTACTGTTTCTTGAACAACGGTTATGGAAGGGGGTGTTTCCCAGATTTGCCCTGCATCACGCTCAGTCGCCAGACCCCCAATTTGGGTACCCAATTTATACAGGCTGGGTGAACCCCATGAGAGTCCTAGATTCCATAGGCTCCATTTCCGGCTGGTAAGAGATTAAATGAAGGTCTGCCAATCAGCGGGATTTGAACCCAGGATCTTCGGCATGGCAACTCCCGTTTATATTGTGTAGATTCATAATAATTTATGACGCATCGAATAAAAATAAATATGTCTACGATTCTTTACAACTCGGAAATGATTGTGTGAGCGATTGCAACATTACCGATGTCCCACTTTCTTCGATTACATCACCGCGAACAATGACAGCCATTCAGGACCAAAATGACTGATGTGTCATTGTCGTGATCCTGAGGAGTGTGGGAGGCGACAGTGCCGTTCAGGATCATGCGGAGGATGGAGAGAACGGCATTGTATCTCCTTCTGTCAGGACAAAAGATGTGATTTGTCAGACCTAAGTAGCAATACTACTATCAAACATAAACATATATAATATAATACATATAAATATTATAATGTTATAAATTACTTATTAAGATGAGGGTAATAAATAACCCACGTAGATTGATACGAATGTTAACATTTCTCAAGGAACTACACTATTGATAACACTTATCACTGACAGTAGTTAGAATTCCATCTGTTCCAAATGGGCAAAGATTGTGTTTGTTTTTCGTTGATCAGATAAATATCATTTTATCGAATAGTCAGGTCTGAGAATTGCTGGTTTGAATATTGAGATAAGGACTGAAACAAATTAATTAACTTTAACTGTAATCATAATATAGCTGGGCGAAGGTATTATTGAATATCGTACGTTAAATAAATTTATTAAGGATGTATGAATATATTGTAACCTAATAACCTAAAAAACTAATAAATTGTAAACAGATTTTTTAAATCATTAAGTAAAATCACAATTACTATGGCATGCTAAAAATGTTTTCGTACAAGATATTAATTTTTATTTATTTTTATTAATTACGCGCTCGTTTGAAAGTAGATTCTCTACTTGCTTATACCTCGTTCCTTTACGTCAAATTCGTTCTATTTACTTGTATTATCATAATACAGTTGTGAATTTTAATAAATACATTTTTTATGGATTTCTAACGTATCATTAGTAATTAAGTGTTTTCCAGTAATCAAAAGTAGATCTTTTGTAATGAAATATTCAAAGTGCATATTTTTTTATTTAAGGATTTATTTAACAATCGTACAGGTAGGTGATTAGGCAGATATCGCACTTAACCTCCGAATTTCCTCTAATTAAGGGTCCAACTTTATATAGCCTGAGTGACCACACGAGGTTCTGCAGATCCTACACAGACTCAATAACTTATTAGCAGTAGAGTAACTCACTGAGTTAAAAAATTATGTTATATATTATACAATATAAAAACACAGTTTCAATTTTTTTTATTATTAAAAAAGTAAAATTAAAATAGATCTTTTAAAAATGAACATAAATTACGTCACTGCCGAAACGATTTCAATTTAGCAATGAACGAAAGTTAGCTGTTTACCGATCCTTTTCGAAATCTTTAATCCCGATGAAACTGTACTGGACACAGCTGTAGCCGCCTGTCAACACTGGGCCACGGGGATTATAGCTTCCCACGGGGATGGCTTCGTCCCAAAGTAGAAAAAAAACATTTAAAAAAGAAATTAATGGAAAAAACTTTCGGATGATAGCGTGTACAAGTTGTTGACACCGGTTTTACATTCGACGAAGAGCCGATAATGAAGTAATCCCCGAAAAGCAATCAACACTAATACTTGTGTTCAGGGAATTCCAAAATGGAGCTTTACATGAGCTTCGGGTTGATTGGAAAATGGTTTTTGCGTTGAGGGAAATTCAGTTAGATAGCGCTTTTATCGAGTTAAGGACAAGTCCCGTATTGTCGTTTTCATCAGCAAGGATCATCACGGCTTTGTCTAAATGAAAAGGATAAAAAACAATCTGATGAGCACACCTTGTCATCACAACTTGTTACCAACCAAAGTAACAGTAATAATAACAATAATAATCAGTCCTTATGCAGACAAAAAGGGTATTCACATCAAACTGAAAAAGTCATCGAAGAGCTTGAGATCTCTCCGGATAGTAATAAAGGACGTTCTTCACTTAAGCAGAAACTTCAGAATGCTCCGGGTTTTCAAGAAAGAACAAAGAGAAAAACGGGCGCAATTTAAAAGTAGGAGGGAACCAAAAACTCGAATCACAAAGATTAATATTAACGAAAATCTTCCCATCTACGTCTCGGACTTTTTTACCATTAGTTTCAGAATTTACTAACGTTTTAGGAATTCCTTCTTTACTAAGGCAACAACATGACCAGACATTTCAACCTTCCTCAGACTCCTCAATTATATTAACCGATGTCCATGCTTTGCAACGCAGAGATGATTAATCTCCTAAATTCAGCAGCGCTCTAACCCTTTTTAGGTTCAAATATTCTATGCAGTACTTTATTTTCGAATACCTATTGTCGTGAATCCTTAAAGGCCACGTTTCCATCCACAAAGAAAAGTAGGAAAGATGACCGTCTACCACTTTATTTGAAATCAATTTTAATTATTGGTTTTGGTTTTTACTAGAATTATGTTTATTTAATAAATAGTAAATATAATTCTAGTAATATAATAACGACCTCTTTCTCCTCTTTGCAAGCTCGGAAATCAGATAAGAGCTGGTGGTTAGAAGATTAATAGAAGGATTTGTAAAGAGACGATATTGAAGATAATTGTCGACCAAACCCATTCTTGTCTACAGGCCACGAAGAAGAAGAAATAATGGTTCCAATTGAAATCAGAACAGAGAAAACTGAAAATTGGAATGATGAAGTTGAATTTATCCATTAATTTTTGTTATATTCTAAGGTTTTTCAGCCTACAATGTATTGCCAGAAACTGTTATTCTAAAGGGTCTTATACTGAAAATAATAAAAATTAAACAATTAGAAGAAGATTCAGACTATCACATGCCGAGGTCTATAACTCTTTTTTAGAGTATACTAGTCGAAATATAGAAGATTATTTATACAAACTACTCTTTATAACCCTTACAGAATCTACATTGTAACTATTGACGTCAATCGTAATCTATATTTTACACACGTAATGAAAGGTTGTGAGTTATTCAAGTGATTCGGACGAATAAAGTAGTTCTCTATTATTGGGTTAGCAACCATGTTTTCTGAATATAACTCTACACAACTTCCGAAAGGTTATTCCATCATTACGTGTCTTCCGATGGACACTAACAAGCCTGTAAATGGGAGGCAAGTTTGAACTCATTTATTTCCGTATTTATGAACTTTTTCTTGAATAAAATAATCATATAATATTTTATTACATTTTAAATTACATTAATACTAAAAGAATACACTGACTAAGATTAATTTAAACAAAGTACTTTTAATTATTTTCTTTCTTTACCCTTCGTCCTTAGTAAAATTACTTTCTGTCCTCCAGTGCTCTTTCATAATATCCCATTGATACCTGCAGAATATATCCGATAATTAGGATTACAACTTGACGTTAATCTTGGAATCTTCATACTATGAGCTGAAACGACAAGAGACTGCTCGCAGTTCCAGGCTAGTTGTACTAACTAGACTCTAAGCTCCCAATTAAGCATACAAGACTCCTGATGTGGCAATCATAACACAGATTTTGACATACCGAACTGGAAGTTTGGGACTCCTCTAAGTCATCGAATTCCTCTCTTATCCAATTCTTAAGATCCAAAATCCTTCGTAAAATCCTCAATGCTCCTTAATGTTCCATTTGTTGCTGATTTAGCCCGAAATAGATGTTAGTCCTTTCATGACCAACTGAATCCAGCTGTTTCAAACCTAGCTACCTCTTCTATGCCCACTCCCTATTATCGTCCAAAGCGTTTGAAAAGAAAATGTTCTCGTAAATGTATTTGGTGTTTGAGTACTACCAGTGCCTAGTTTCTCTACCCGGCTTAAAACATACCATTATGTATCGTATATTATATTTACTTGTTGTTATAATACAGTGGTAAATTTCAATACATTTAAAAAGGAAAAGGCCGTGGAAAAATTCCAACGAAAAGACCTTAAGTCTCTAAACTAAAACAGAAATTGAAATTATCGGTCCAATATTTCGCCTATTCAGGCATCCTCAGGGTAGAAAGAGAATAACAGCAAAACAAAACATGAATAATGCACCCAAGAAACATCCCACCACCCCCAAGGCTCTATAGGGAGGTTATTCGACCCCGGCTGGATTAGGTTAAATAAAACAGCTGATAAATTTCTGGAGTATTAATCAGCTGTTTTATCTAACCTTATCCAGCCGGGGTGGAGTAACCTTCCTTATGATTCATTAGTTGCTATTAGAGCCTTGGAGGTGGTGGGATGTTTCTTGGGTGCATTATTCATGTTTTGTTTTGCTGTTATTCCCTTTCTGCAGTGAGGATGCCTGAATAGGCGAAATGTTGGACAGATAATTTCAATTTCTGTATTAGTTTGGAGACTTAAGGGCTTTTCGTTGGAATTTTCCACGGTCTTAACATTTTTGTAAGGTCTCTTTTTACTTTTCAATATTATTAAAAAAAGAGACTTTTCTTTTTTCAATCCCTTGTTCAAAAGATAAAAGAAAGATTCATATTCTTATCGATAACTAAGTATTATTATGATGCATATATAACTGAATTATTCGCTCTGCTCAATTAATAATAGATGCACATAAGAATATTTAAAATTACTTTTTTAGTACCGAATAATCACTCCTATGTAAATAAATAAGAGAATAATCATAACTGTGATAACTGAATTATGAACACGCCAATCTTACAGGGACAGACCTAATAAAGGGGTGGATATATTGGATAGAGCATCAGCTAAATTTTAATTAATGTCCACTGCCAAGCAAACAATAAATATACCTGCCGGCGGGGGGAGGTATTAATTGACAAACATTAGAGAAACATTGGAGAAACATAGGAGTAAATGTTTGATAGAGTAGTGTGCCTCATCGCCGTCCTGGCTCCTCCTCACCTCTGCACTGAATACTTCATGGATCACTCCCATCCAAGCTCTAGTCTTCAATTAATTTCACCAACACCTAAATTTTACAACTTCAGTACACTCATCATCGTACTTGGCCGATTCGACGATTATTTTATATTTAGAAATTTTTTAGAGAAAGTTACAAAAGTTCGAATCCCCTGGACATATCTTTTCTCTTCAAAATAAAAATATTTAAAACTATAACGATTAATAAAAAAAATTATAATAATATATAATGGCGTAAGTCAACAAGATCCTAATTAAAGTGATGTTCAATAAGCATTCTTCCCCTTGTATACATCGCAAATTGCGACATCACGGGGATATGAGATATGAGATCAGTGAAGAGAAAGGATTTGCCTGACCGATGTACGAAACAGGATAGCTCAGGTGATAGAGCACCATGACGGAAACATGGGAGACCCGAGTTCGAATTCCGGTCCTGGGCCTATTTTTTCTCTTGAAAATAAAAAGATTTCTATATATGTTGGAAATAGTAATCATTTCCAATATAGTATTTGGAAATTAACTAAAAATATTTTAAAAACTTAGTCAAAGGACTTACAGGAATTTTAAGGTCATGAGTCCAAATAGAATCATATATAACTTGATGGTCCGTGGACTGAACTGTGTATTCATATTTCATAAAGACAAAAACACAGGTTTTACAGCTCAGACCGTCAAATTGATTGATTTTTTATTTTCTTGATTGATTGGATAATCGTATTTCAGAGAATTGAGTTTTTTTTTAAATTATAGTCCATTTTATTATTCAATGTAAACATTTTTTCCATGAAATTAATAATTGGTAGTGTTGTTATGGATGAGAGTGGGCTGATGGTCAATGGGGTCCCGTCTCTTATTGTTCTCCACCCCCAAGGGTTCTCTCTTGCATTAATACCCCAGCAGGAGAACAGAGGACGGCCTATAAGGGGCATACCGTATCAGCCAGCGTCCATACAAACAGGACTTCATTAGTAGAGGAGAGGGGGCGGTTAGGCTACAAATTGCAAGAAGTACTCCAGACCGGGGAGTATCTTCAGGGAAGGGCCGCTATCTCGCCGTTAAATTTTAATGGAAACGTCTGTGGGAATTTAGTAGGATCGGGAATTTATCATTATCCGGCTAAGTGAGAGCGACCCTTGGTCCTTTATTAGACAATTAAGCGGCCGTTGATTAGAGCGTCCTATCTCTCGCGCCTTTGTCCACCTTCCCTTCTAGAGGACTCTCCAATATGCCTTCTACTATTGTTGTATCTATTGCATATTCAGGCTCAAGTCCCCTTCAGTTCGAATGCATATATTACCATATCGTTGTTGTATTATTTGTATAAATAATAAAAATTAGTAAAAAATCAAAAAGAGTCATTCAAGGATCATCAGGAAACACCAAAAAAAAAATCACAGCTAAGAAGACTAACTGCAGCACCTCTCATATAAACCAAAAAGACCCATTAAATAAATACATTACTCTTACTGAGCAACATTACTACAAAACGTTCCATAAACAACTGTATTTGATTTGTCTGTGTGGACTGTTGATGTAAAATGTGCTCCACTTTGTTTACTTTGATGTGATCTTTTTCTGTTTGGTGAGTTTCCTGATGTTGTCTGAATTGGCGAAAAGTTGATTGTTTGTCCTGTATTTTAGAAAATTAAGGCTTTTCGGATTTTCCCTATTATATTTTGCCTAATCCTCTTATTGACATTACCAGGACGCACACAAAAAGAAAAATCTTTTTATTTTTAAAGAGAAAACATAGGCCCTCGGCCGGGATTAGAACCCGGAAAAATTGCTAGAACACGAGGACATGGGATCGGATAAGAGAAAAGATTTGTTCTCTGCCGGCAGGCGGCCTTGGTGGCTCAAATGGTAGGGCGCTGTCACGGAGAGACAGAGGTTCCGGGTTCGAATCCCGGCCGAGGGCCTATCTTTTCTCTTTAAAAATAAAAATATTTAAAATTCAAAAAATTGACCAATAATTATAAAAAAAAAAAAAAAATCATTTCATAGAAGAAAAAGTGCATTTCATCTCACATCTACAGTCCGAACTGACAAATCAAATAGTTGTTTTACTAACGTCTTGGAGTGAGGTTGCTATATCTATCTATTTAACATCAGTATCCCGGGAACATTAGTTAAATAAGTAAATATGAACCTTAAGGCACATAGTATAGATTGTATTGTTTCTATGACAATCGTTGTACAGGGAGGTGATATGTCTAAGTTCAACAAGTAAGATATGATATGTCTAAGTTCAACCAAGAGGTGATATGTCTAAGTTTTATTCCCGAGGCGGTTGAAAGAGGCGGAGGTCTCTCCGGAATCTAGGATCTCCAGAACATACAGGATCAATCCTTGGTTGTAGACAGTTTAAAAAAATTATCTGCTACATCCGGATTTGAACCCGAAACCTTCAGCATGGCAAAAAAGCTCCCAACTGAGCAATTCCGCTAAATTTATACTTGATGTTGTATACGCATATTTAAATTTAATTCAGGATCTTCTTTTTGAGAAATTGACATTAACGGATCTAGAAATACCAATCCTCAAATTATCATTACTGCAAACTCTTTGCAAAATCGAAAGGCATAGAAGGCTTAATATTTGTTTCAAGCTAAAGTAACAATATATTTCTATAAGAGCCCAAAGACCATCGTTACGCCTAAAGGAAAGAAGTTCAAGTTCCTAGACTTTCTAATAAAAAAAATCTAAAGTAAAATAATTAATCTTACTTCGGAATGTTTATTTTCATTGAAAATTTCGGATTCGTTCCTTTAACTCGTACTTAAGAAGATTTACCGAGCTAATTTCGATTCTAAGTACTTTTCTTTTCTTTTTTTTTCTCCTAAATTAGAAAAACTTTCTTCTTTCTCAGCCGTAAATATGCCCGCCATATTGAACCGAGGCTAACGTACACTTCTCACTTACCATTATATTCCCCCATCACCATGGAAACGGATACACCTCCTCCACCTTCCATCAATACTAATTGATGCCTAACAAGGTATCTGATAACGGCCGACAGATATTGGAGGCTTATCAATAACTTCCCAAGTCTTGTCAGGTGTAATGGCTTTTAATTATATGTTGGCAATAAAAGAAAAACAAAAATGTTCGAGATAAATAATGCTATAAAACTATTAATTATAATTCATCCCCTAATCCATTTTGAGAAGGTTCGTTGTCAAGTCATTCGTAAATTTGTGTCTTA
Source organism: Arma custos (assembly GCA_037127475.1). Taxonomy (NCBI): domain Eukaryota; kingdom Metazoa; phylum Arthropoda; class Insecta; order Hemiptera; family Pentatomidae; genus Arma; species Arma custos. The sequence continues at coordinate 20,355,836 of CM073763.1, forward strand.
ATACTTCTCATTTCATTTGTTCATAAATAGAACGGGTAGAACTTTATAGCTAATTTATTCCCCAAAAGAAAATATAATAATACATAATGCAAAATTCTCAATATTTATTTCATACTGATAAATTACCTTAAATAACACAATACGTTTTGGTTGAAACTAACAAGCCAGTTATGGTATTAACTTGAATAAACAGATTTTAGAATACATTTCTGAGTTCTTATTTTTTAAAGTGGCATATGTCCATTTGGGTAAAAGAAAAATCGTTTATTCTTTCAAATGATTTTAATGATTATTATTTCATAATAATATATAGATTTAAAACTTTACGAACTTAAGTACTAAGTGATAAAGAACATTATCCATTTACATGGAAATCTTTAGATATCGCGAAAATGAAAAAATGGACTTGTATCACTTTCAAAAAAATATAACGGTACACATATACTTACATAAAATACTTAAATAAAACTATATTCTTTCTAAATTCTGTATTTTTTAAAAAAAAATTTATTTCTTACATACTTGTTACAATTCACAAAAATTACATGCTGCACCAAATAGACCAGTCTCAAATTAAAAACAATAACCATTGGACAAATTTAAAAATATATGAATCATAATATTTTCTATTAAAAATATTATGTATTTCTATTAAAAAATATATAATATTATATTAAAAATATATGAATCATAAAAAACATTCAAAAGAAATGCGATATTCGACTGTATACTGCTCGGTATAACTAATTTATTTTCTCAATAAAGTGAGTTTTTTTTTTTAGATTAATTTATTGATATTTGCAACTGTAATAATATTGCAACAAGTAAATCTGCTTTTTGAACAAATAACATAAAAAAAAAAAAAAAAACACTTGTGGAGAAATTACCCATTAGTAGCACTCCAATAAGTTCTATAGTAGAAGGTCCGGAGGCCATCTTCTTTTCAGGCGCCTCGGAGGGTAGGAATAGTATGGGAAGCAAGTTGAGAGACTAGAGGATTCAAGTGTGTATGGAGCTTGTCATGGAAGGATAGGTATCTAGTTTGGGCCAAATAAGCAACGTATGGGATATTAAGATCTTGATGGATGAGTTAGTTTGTGACATAATAAGGAACATTGAGGATTTTACGAAGGATTGGATACGAGATGAATTGGATGGTTTAGTAGAGCCCCAAACCAACTCCGTATGTCCAAATATGCCTGATAACTGTCATGTAAATGAGTATTTTGTAATTAATTGGGAGCTTAGAACGTTTGTCCAGTAAATGTTGAAGTAGGCGAAAACGTCGAGCAGTTTCTTGTATTTTCAGTCTTGTATGAGGATTTATTTTTTTTAGGCTTGAAATAATTGTTGGTCATAAAATATACTTTTTACAAATTATTATTAAGGTTTGTATTTAAAATTTTCAAACTTCGATGGAACTAACATCATAAATTTTAATGATAGTTGCCTAAGTGATATATGAAAGCTACTAAGAGGGCTAAAGGAAGAGACCGAAAAATTAGTTTTCGAAATTCTTGCAATAGCCATTTTGACAATAATTTTTTATATATCCTGTGGTATTGTACAATAAGTAATAAAAGCTACATCTAATTTCCGTAATTCTTGACCATTTTCGTAGCAATATATATTTATGGTTTAACAATGCATATATGAAAATCATAAGGTGACCACATCAGATTTTTTTAGCTTTTTCCATTTAGGTTCTAAAATATTTTTATTTAAAAAAAAAATTGATCGACTATACAACAACAAAACAAATTTTCCGGCTGTATATATGAAAAGTAGTAATTCCTAATTAACCATTAAATAAAATACTTGATTCATGATTTGATTTTTTTTAAAATAATATAAATATAAAATTAAAACTATAAAGATACGTCAATATAATAATATAGTTATAAAGAAAAGGCTCTTGATTTATTAAAAAGTTGAAGTGAAAATTCAAAACCGGCTGCTGTTTATACGTCACTTCTTTTTTCTATTTTTTTTTATTTTTTATTAAGAAACATGTTACTGTATTTAACGAGCAATATATTTATAAATATTTTTTTTACAACCCTATCAAGAAATTCAACATCACCTCATGATCATAATAATGTCTAGACGTTGAGAAAATAAGAAATTCCAGGACCCTTTCGAAGAAAAATAAAACCAAAAGAAAAATAAAAAACACTCAAAATAAAATTCAAATTAAGACATTAAACCCAGTGAGGTATTAATGAATGGTGTGAGCTCGCCAAGCAAGATGACAGACAAGATGCCTCCCTCAGAGGGACTTCATGCAAATCGACAAATTATAATAAAAAGGCTCTATTTAATGTCACATTTCCTTAGTGTAATAAATAACAGGGAATATAAAATAAAATAAAAATAAGAAATAAATCCCAGACAGGATTGGATAACAAGACCATTAAGTCACTTTTGGAAGGTGACACTTTAACTACCGTCAGTCGAGTGATAGTAATCACATTATGACCGTTTATTAATTATTCAGTAATTAATAAAACAACACAACCCGACTTCGGCAATTGAAATAAAATGCTGGATATAAAAATGAGATCGAATTTCAAGAGTCGATTAAATTTATTGGGTGTCCAATAGGTAAGATAAAATTTATATGAAAGAAAAAAATATTTGTGTATTTTAGCTGTCGTAAATTAAGTTACAAAATATTTTTTTTTAATCATTAAGTAAAAAATCATAATTGTGTTATATGAGAGGAAAATAGTTGACTGGATGGTAAAATGTAGAACGGAGATAGTTGGGGGGTGCAGTAAAAAAAAACACTAAATAAGTACTAGACTTATATTTATGTGCCGACGTTTCGACCTACAGTGTAGGTCATCTTCAGGGCTATGACAGAGAAACAAACAGAACAAAAAATATATAAAAACGTTACAGTAACGATAATATAGTGACATGTATCGTAGAAAATTAAAATAGTGACAGAAATGAAAATTAAAGACAACGAATATTAAAAAAGTGACAGAATATAATAAAATTAAGATATAGATAGATTTAATAAAATTTAAGATAATGAACAGAAATTAAAATAGTGACAGATATAGTAATTAAAGATAACGAATATAAAATAAAATACAGAAAAAAATGTACAGAAAGGATAGAAAAGTAAAAATAATATAAAGGGAAATAAAAAAGAGGAGGTAAACCAAAGATACAAAATGAGAAGATTAACATATAAAAAAAGTTGGAACATGAAGGATTTAGAAAAAACTAGTAAATTAAAGATATAAAATGTTTGATAACGGACTTCTAGAGGTTACATAAGTAAATTGTATGAGACATAATAATACAAGAATATGTTGAAAGAGAGGTATCTCGTAGAATGACAGTTAGAAATGTAAACAAAAAGAAAATATAAGTATGGAATTTTTTTATATGTTAATCTTCTCATTTTGTATCTTTGGTTTACCTCCTCTTTTTTATTTCCCTTTATATTATTTTTACTTTTCTATCCTTTCTGTACATTTTTTTTCTGTATTTTATTTTATATTCGTTATCTTTAATTATTATATCTGCCACTATTTTAATTTCTGTTCATTATCTTAAATTTTATTAAATCTATCTATATCTTAATTTTATTATATTCTGTCACTTTTTTAATATTCGTTACCTTTAATTTTCATATCTTACCTCCCAATCAAATAACAAATCATATCGTCCCTGCCATTTCCAACTATCGAAAGTGAAAATCGTTACTTTTGAGGAGAATTAAGAAAAGCAGATTCAAGGTTCAATAAAAATACATGCCTATAGTCAAACCAATGACATTTGTTTTACATTGTTTTTGTGACTGATAGATGCCTCTATATGGATGTTCCATAAATTATCAATCCTAGAGCAACTGCTACAAGTCAAAAACGAAAACTGTGTTTTTTCACATTCGATACTTTGTGATGGCAGGGGCGATATATAAAAACCATAATTTTTATAATAATCACTGGTAATTTCATAATTTACCTTAATCTCTATATTTACATTCTTACATAATTCTGTAAATAAATTCTGTTATTCCCCTTGGTATTGCAATGTTTTATCTAGTTATTTACTGTTTCTTTCCTAGCCCAGAAGTTACCCCACATTTTAGGCCGAAACGTTGCCAAATTAAAATACTTATTTGCTTATTTTGTATTATCTTCGACTGGACTCCTTGACCAATTCAATCCAATATTAGTAAATTAAGTTAATTCATTGAATTAAAATACAATATTATTTTTTGCAATTATTTAAGCATTGTAAAGTTAAGGCAAGAACAATGACTAGTATTAAAAATTACGTAACAAATATTTTTAAAAATTGAATCAGTTAATGACAATATTTTTAAAAATGATGCGTTTGGTTTTAAAACCGGGTGCATCCATTTTTTTCCAAAAATGTTTTTTTCTTTTATTTTTAATAAGTTTTCAATGCCAGAAATGATGTAATAGATGTTTTCGTTTCAAAACCATCTAAATCCTTCAAAAAGGAATACTAAAAGATTCCATTTCCAATTAAAAGTGGTTACATCCGTTACATTAAATGAAAATTTTTGATGTATGAAAAATCTTAACATAGTGTATATATATATATATATATATATATATATATATATATATATATATATATATATATATATATATATATTGATTATATTGATAAACGTGATTCGTTTTTAAAAATGTCCATTTCGTTTATTTATTTATTTTTTATCAACCAGATATTATTTTAAAGTCTAGTATATCCAACATATCTTTTATATTAAATGATAAGTTAAATTATAGATATATTTTAAAAGTAGCAGCTAACTTCTATCTGACAGAACATAGACCTAACAGCTTAGAAATAAATGTGAGATTATTACAAAACAAAAAATTATCAGATCTATTGTTTATTTTCTAATAGTGTAAAAAATGTATATTTATATATTTAAGAAATTTCAACTATATGCTAAAGATATACACTATTTTGCGACAAAATGACGTTTATAACTTTCTCTGTATATAAATAAAAACTATAATAATAATCAAGTACATACCGGCAAAAATTGTAAAACCAGACCCCATCCAGTAGCTAAAGATACACAGTCATAAAATTTTACGTTTTAATAAATATTTTAATAAAGATGTTCACCACAATGGAACCGTAAAAAGTTTTAATAATGGTTTTATTACGATAAAGTAATTAAATAAAATTCTATTCATATATATTAGCTGGTTTAGCTTCGGTTATCGGCGACTAAAACCGTTGTAACAGTTTTATGAGCTACTAAAAGCAGCTTTAATTAAAATCTTAATCAAGAAACTTGGGCCGGGGGGTATGACTTGGTCAAATATAAATCATCAGATGATAAGGACATTATCTTAGGCAATCGAGTACAGTACTTTGGCTACCCAATTCTCATCAACGTCCGTTATTCGATGGCGACTTGCACTATTTTCTTTTGGAATAAAATATTTTGTTCAAGAAATAAAAAAGGTTAAAATGTTTAGAGGTAAAGAGAGAGTGAGAGAAAGAGAGAGAGATGGCTAGAGCGAAAGAGTGAGAGAGTGATAAAGATGGAGGGAAAGAGAAATATATATATATATATATATATAGAGAGAGAGAGAGAGAGAGAGAGAGAGAGAGAGAGAGAGAGAGATAATAGACGTGTTTGTTTCAAAACCGTCTAAACCCTTCAAAAAGAAATACCAAATGATTACATCTCCATCCATTACATTAGATGAAAATTTTTGATGTAACGACAATCAAAACTATGTTTATATATAGTTTAATTATATTGATTAAAGAGATTTGTTTTTACAAATGTCTATTTTTCGATTTACATTTTACAAATGTCTATGGTTTAGTGTGATTTCGGACAAATAACCTCCCAGAACAACCACTGCCTAAGAAACAGAAGAACCTCAACAATATCACCTCAAGACCTTCAATGGCTTATATAGTACGGTTTTTTTTTAGTTATCTAATGTTTAAAAACATTATTTAAGATACCTAAACTATCTTATTCATGGAGAAAAGGATATCCTTCTGGCGTACCATGCTAGCACTAAATACATAATGTCATTAATATTATTTTCTGAATATAATAAATGAGTACGTGATTTGGTGAGACACAGACTACGAAGAAGAGACCTCCAAGACAGATCCTGAATCGGAAAGCGTCAGTTGGAAAACCAGTTTGATACAGAGGCCGCCGAGAGAACGATAAAATTCGAAACAGCTGTCTTTATTATTCACGAAAAGAGATGTTATTATTCAGAATAACTCGCCGGGTGAATAATATCCAGATGGCAGGTGCCATTATTTAAGAGAGAAGAGAAAAAAAAAATTCCACTCCGAAGGCAGACTCCGCTAGAACGTAATTTTTCACACTCAGCCTTTGTTGACTGATGAGCGGCATTAGTTGTGTCAATGGATCATTTAGTGAAGGCGATGTCTTCGATGAGTGTTGATGTACTCTCTATGAGCGAGAAAGCTCTTTGAGTGTTAGTCATGTATGATATATGATTCGGAAAAAAAAATCCTTGGAAAATGACATGAAGGATGTAATGCATGTACTCAATCAACACTCTGTTAACCATTATCATGACCCATTTAATTTCCAACATAGTCATATATAAAGAAAAACTATAAATATTTAATCATATCGCTCCAAAAGAATAACGTCGTGACTCGAAAATCCAATTTTTTAGACGTATTTGAAACTTACATGTGAGTTAAAAAAATAAAAATTTCCGTACCGGTAAAGCAAAGCATTCCTATTCCAATATGATACTATTAATGGTATTGAAATTCTTGTATTAACAATTTGAAAATTTTTAAACACATGATAATTTTTTAATTCAGCTTGTCATTATTCCGATAAAACTTATAAACATGGTACAACGCGAGGTAAGGCTTTATTTTTAAAAAAATCATCATATCATAATCATGGAAATGTAATATCCGATATGTAGTTTCTTAATTGAAATGCTCCAAGATCGCGGGTTCGGAGTCTGGAAGGCGGTCTTAGAATTTTTTTTAAAAGGATTTAAAAAAACTCTTGGTAATGTCGTCCTTGGGAAGGGACGTAAAATGGGAATTGTATCAATATATTGTATGGTGGTGTATCAAGTACTCCTTAAAGAATAAAATTTTGGGCTCCCATCTGTAGAATCGTCTGACTATCCACAGCTTCATACAGAAGCGTTAAACGAATAATTAAAAAAATAGCTTAGGCTTGCTGGGTTTTGTTCTTGAAAATAAAAATAATTTTATTAATGCCTGTATATGGTAACTACTACTGACTGAATATAGATTAATGAACCGACTTACACAAACTGTTTCGGTCATATTATCATGTATACTTCGAAAAGTTTGTTGAAACGTTCATTTCCTGATGAAATGATTACCGAAATATATTCTTTCTTATAATTACAATTCTTTTTCACACTGAAACTTACAATTATTTTTATTTCCGTGAATATTAAAATTAAAACTGAAAGAAAAATCAAAACTTATGACTTAACTCGAATCAACAATCTGCGGAACTGAAGCCATTTATAAAACTAAAATAAAAAATAAAATGGCAATAAAAAAGAAGTGTTTATATTATTCTAATAAAAGCCGTGGATCAAATTAACTGATCTGTAATAATAGACAGCATAAGTTATAGTAATAATTGATAATTATAGCGACCCTTTTATAACTGTCGTAAAATAGCACAGCTCACTTCAGCTCCATTCTCGCTAACTGGAGAACTCTCTGGATAATGCTTGATATCCGTCCATTGTTCCAGGTGCCGAATTGTCTGGAAAATAGATCCAAATGTCCCGAATTCCATGACCATTCGTCCGCTCTCTCATCTCGGGCTCATTGCCCCGGAAAATGTGGTCATAGGTCATATATCTCTTCCGCCACTCGCATAGTCTCTATTCAACAGTCCCTTGTTAAATGTATGCTACTGCGGACGTTTCGTAGGTTGCGTCCTATGACAGATTAAACTCTGCTTGTTTCGTCCCGTTATGTCCTACTCAACTTCCAACAGATAAATTTATTTCTAATAACATTATAATTACTAAAAAAAAATAGGGAGGAGAGATATATAATTTCAATATATACAATTAGAGTTCATATATTTATTAGAAAGCCAACGTTTCAGCCCACAAAACAGGCCTTCTTCATTGCTAGATACAAGATGCATAAACAAATTTAAATAATAAAAAGAGATAAAATGAAATATGAAAATAATAATACAGGAAACCAGAAACAAAAGTGGGAATAATTTAAATTGTTTCCCATATATTTAAGCTCAACAAATATTCAAGATAATATATATATATATATATATATATATATATATATATATATATATATATATATATATATATATATATATATACATCAAATAAACAAAAATAAATGAATAATAGAAAGCCCGGAGTACACGGAGATATAGGATCGGTGAAGAGAATGGATTTGTCTGGTTAGGATACGGCCTCTGGTAGCTCAGTGGTTAGAGCACTGTACTAGAGATGCAGACGACCCGGGTTCAAATCCCGGCCAGGACAAATCTTTTATCTTCAAAATAAAAATATTTAAAAATAATCACCATCAAAAAGAACAATAGGTAAAAATAAAAAAATAAAATAAAATTTATGGATTATGCTTAGTGTAACATTTAAGTAAGCGTTCCAGCATTTTATGCAATAATGTACGCTGCTTCATTATTTTATTTTAAAATATTATAATCATGATATTTTTTTTAATTGAATGTGGGTGATTGAAATAGATATTACTGAAGTTTATTATTTTCAGATTTTAACGGATATATTCATTTTGAACATTTCTGAATAAATTCTATCTAGGACTTTATTATTTATATTATCATACAAACTATTGTAAGACGTTTCGTTAAAACATTTTCAGTTATAAATAAACTGTTATATAAAACAAATTTATTTATTTTTTATTATTTGTTTAAACTAACCATTATTTAAAAACCGGTATATTTCGTTAAGACAAAACTATATGAATATTGTGATTTGTACAATATTCAATAAATTTTTATAATCACAAATTTATGGATGATTAGTAAGTTGGCTTATTTTCATTCTTTTAACCATTATTACAATTTACACTGTATATATTTTTTTAATTACTTTATAATTAAATTAATGCTTAAATAATTCTAAGTTTCGATGCTAGAATCATCCATTGCTATTTATTATTTGTTAAACCTCCATTCATGGATTTTCTGATAAACCAAATTCCGGAATAAGGCCATTAAAAAGATCATCCCATCTACACCTCGGCTAATAAATTAAAGGGTAAATAAAAGAGTAATAAACTTGCAATAATTAAAATGATATCATATACCATTAGCCTCAACAAGCAATGAGCATCGAATATTAAACTTCATTTTTATTAAGATTTTATATTACCATAATTTATTAAATATGCAGAAATTGGTAGTGGGTGTCAATAAAATTATAACTGACGTTCCGGCCTAACTTTTAGGCAACCATCAGGGAGGTAGTCTTGGGACTTCGTTGAACTCACCCCTTGTTACCAACAGTCAATTATTTCCACATCAAGAAAACAGTTTACATCTTCCATAAAGAAATAATAATATTGTTGTGTTTTTTAAAAATGTCCAATACACATACGTGCTATTTTACCGACACTCAATAATAAGAAAAAAATAATTCAGGTGATAAAAACGATAACACAAGGGATTTTTTTTTTTTTTTTAATTTTCAGAAGAATTTCCTAATGAAAAATCGACCCACTTTTTACTTGGTATCTGACCTTTCTATAAAGTTTGAACTAGAGGGTCAGGTAATGTCAGGTCGAGTAAAAATAGGAAGCAGGTATCAATTTTCCCGAATTTAACGGATATCATCATACTCCAACAATGTATCCTTAATAAATAAATGGCGCTTAAAATAGTCGAACAACGAATTGTACTTCGAGTAAAAATGACTAATAACTGAAAATGAACCCTTTGCATTTGCCATTCATAATTACAACCAATAATTTTTTAAAAGCATTATTGAAAAATAATGAAAGTAATTTAAATCAATAAGAGTGCCATAAAATTGGAAAAAAAAGTTAGAGCCAGCTGAATAAATAGTATAAGTAATTAACAACGATAGCAAAGTAAAAAGTAAAAATAAATGTATGAAATTACATGGATAGTGCGGATAATAGTAATATATGCATGGATTGTCTGTTTTGCTGAATAGCATGCTAAATAAAAAACTCTACCATTACGGCCCATGATGTCTTGGGTTTAGTACTAGTTAGAGACTAAACTTTTCTAGGACATATATGCAAGGAAGTCTGAGATCAAGCTCAACAATCAGGGTTCCCCTCTATTTTTGATATCAACTTTATAGAGGCTGGGTAGGCCTCAGAGGTGTCTCCAGAACTCGAAGGATCCATCATCGTCTGTTGATTGATTAAATAAAGTATCTGCCACAGCAGGATTTGAACCCAGAGCCTTCGGCATGGTTACTCAGTAATTATTATAACAAGTGATGAGTAGTGTAAGGCTCTTTATAGTATTGAAGCCATTATCTTTGAAATCATTTAGTTCTGTATTGTCTGATTTGAATTGTTCTCAGTATGATTAAGTCGTACCATTTACAAGGACAAATGATATCAAAATAATCGTATGAAACATTATTGAAGAGACGAGATATCTCGATTGGCCAAGTACAATAGCCAATATCCCGATTGTTAGCCTCGTATCTATCAGAGGCCTTCCATCTCGCTTCTCAATCTCATTGTTCATATCTCATTAGGGGAAGCGCTAATATACAGGTAGATCAATCGAAACATGCACTAAACTGTATCTGTTATAATATTATTATATATTTTATTTTATTTTTATTTTTCGCACCCCTACCGTAGACAGTCATGGGTGTCAAATCAAATAAAGCTATATATGCCTTTATCCTAGCAATTTATAAATGGAATATCCATGACATATACCATTAGCGAAAATTACAAACATATAACGGTTGTGAATGCGGTCAAAACAAAATATGCCAAATGTTTAATGTGTGGCGATATTCAAAGGTACTTTACGAAATTAAAAAATAATTGTGTATCAGAAAATAAAGTCTTTTTTCTATTCTTTATTCTTTTCTAATTTATTTTTTTTTTCTATATTCTATGTTCTATTTTTTCCTATCTACTTTTTTATTTTCTATTCTTCATTATACTATATTTTAATTTATTAATTATATATATAAGTTTCTGTCATTGGTTTTCTATTTTCAACTATAATAATTGATACAGTACTTTTTTTTATACATTTAACTGTCCAAAAACTGTAGCTACATAGGAATCTTAGGTGTAAAATGTTTTTCAAATGATACAGATACATAGAGGACTATAACTGTAAACCCACGCCGTGATCTCCGACCGTTAGGTATTATTACCGCAAGTGTCTCTAGGAGACTCCTGATCCTCCAGAGACCATTTCTTTTTATCGCCCGGATCCGGACAGCAACCGCAGAGCTTGCCGACGAAGCAGGGCGAGATATCGAGCAGGGGACATGGACTAGGTGAAAGGGTAGTGGGTGTATATTAGCGAGTGAAATACTCCGAACACGTCCTTGTTAAGTTTGGCTACAGATATGGAATAAGAAATAAGGTGGAGGGAGTTCACGGCTTGGAATTCCTGTTATCCCCGTCTCCTCTCCCGGGTAGTTCTCGAGATGGTAATATTGTGGAAAGGGAGGTACTGCGGAGGGGGCGTAATAATTTTTTATAACCACGTATACTCCCCTTTGTTGGCATTTTTAATTCACTAAAAAAAACGAAAGAAATAAGTCGGAAATCCACGTTTCTATCTTGCTAAGCGCATATTTGATCTCGAGGGGCTTAAACTCCACCACGAATTGTGAATGTACACTTAGATAAATCATTCCTGACTACTTCTAATTGTTTTTCTAGAATCAAACAATAAATTAACCTGAATTTGTCTTGTAATGGCGAAATTGCGGTAACTCCTTATGCTATAAAACTAAAAAAAAAAATGTTACTAAATAAAATGCTTTCTCTAGCTCTAGATATTACATGGGGCTAACAGATTTTCCATAAAGTGAATACTTGCGATTGATTGTAATGAAGGCCAAATCAGTAAGCCTGAGTATTGGCTTGGAAACTTAGTTTGCTTATGGTGGTACTAAATATATATATTTTTTAACCCCAACTCATGTTTTGAACAGATCATTGCAGGCATATTTTGGTTATATTCGGCTGTAGAGTTATTATTATTAATATTCTTTAAGATATATTAAATCAAAACTAAATAATAATTTAGGTGGAAGGAAGAAAAGGGTTCGGATGGGGTCAGAGAGTTATCTTAATTAGGGATGAACTATTTATTTGAAAGTCGACGTTTCGATAGCAGATCTTCTTCAGGGCTTGTAACTAAGTCAAAGGAAAAATTGACCATTTATATATACCGTTCTTCAGAGAGGACAAAAAATGACGGTACCGATTCCGTAAAGTGTCAGGTGCTCGTGTAATTTCCTAATCCTGATTATACCTGGATAGGCAAAATTTAGGACTCCGACAGGAGCATAGTCCGATTAGTAATAGTAGCATAATGTGATGTTAAAAAAAAATAAACAAACCAAACCCTTAAGATCGGTCTTAATGTAATCTTCCCACCTACGCCTTATTCCACTCGTCGGACGTACACCAGTCAGCTCAGTGCTAATTATTTCGACAATCAATATGAATTTATATTATTAGCATCATTTATAGAAGATATTATAAGCTTCAGTTCATGATTTATACAACGAGAAATCGCTCTCAAAACTCTCATTAGGCCTGTTTTGTTTAATCGTTCTATTATATCATATTTAATAATCCTCCGAGATAGAACAGAGCGCCTAAGAAATATCACGCTCCCGAGAACAAAAGGAGGAGCTATAACTAGCTAAGAGCTGAATAAACATGGCCTATGCCTCTCGCTTTGTCCCGAGGAGCAATCCCGCCCTTGTCGGCTAAAAGAGATTCCTCTGCTAATTCGGGAGTCGGCGGCAAAAGTTGTCCCAGCTTCAATTAGAGAACTTAATGAATAAACATCGTATTGCAAATTGAAAGTGCTACCTTACCGCCGCGATCCGAACCAATTTACAAGGATTTGCACAAACTGGTCCGGTTTTGTCTGCAGGATTGGCCAATAGCATTTAGGATCGAATGTTTGTACGAAGATTAACTAAAAAAAAGTTGGAATAACAACGATTATTATAATAAAAGGAGAGATAGGGGGAATAATAAGTGGATGAAAAGGACAGAGATTAAAGGGGACTCTGTTGGACTCGATCCAAATCTCTTCAGAGTTTTTTTTTTTATTATTCAAAAGTGAATAATACCGAATAGAAACTTCTAACAACGGCGAATATAATGCATCGAAATTCAACGAACCAATAACGCGAATAACCAAGGATGAATCATCATAAAAACTCGTAATAATAAAGTTTATTACTGAAACTAAGAGCTATTTAAAGTAGAATCTCATTTAATCGGTTGCTTGTTTGAATAGAGACAAACTTTTTAGTTATTTTTTTCACTCAATAAACTAAAGGACCATTAACAAACATGATAAATGAATAAAGATTAACAGAGTAGAAAAATACTGATTTTTTTACGCAAAATTGATATTTCTATAAATAAAAATTAAATGTCTCAAACAAAATAATAATTTTTTTTTCAATTGCATTGCACAATGAAAAAAAAATTAAGAGAACTAATGACTATTACAATTGATACATTTTCTCAGAATGGCTTTATAATGACATGTTAAACGAGGGTGTTATAACCACTTTTCTCACGTGTTAAATATTACGTTTTTCCTGCAACCATTAAAAAATTAAGAAATTAAAGGTGAAACTTTAGATTTGTTAAAACTACACTAGCGCTATCTCTTACAATTTTCTATTACTAAACTATGCAAATTATAACTCTAGGACGGTTTCTGATGGGTGAAGGTTCTAATACATTTAAGATTATATTAAATATTTCTATAAATTCACTTAAAAATAAATAAAATCTATCTTGAATTAAATATAAAATAGTTCAAAAATTATTTGTCTTAACATTTTAGGAATATAAAATGAATAATATTATAATACCGCTATTTGACATTTAAAACAACAGAGTGCTGATTGTCAAATTCGATCTAGGTGGCTGTTACTTTTCTTCACTAGTGAGGGAAAGTGTTTTTTTTACTGGGGAAAGGTCGGACTTTCCACTCCAGTTTGAGTTGAGCAATGGATAACATTACTCAATGGTTGCAGGAAAACAAGTAAGCAATCAGTGGGTCGAATTTCTGGTGTTTTGATGGTGGTAGTTTTTAACGAAATATTAGCAGGCATCATTAGGGGGAATTTTTATTTCGAATTATAGGAAAATTACGAAAGGTTTCTCAACCATGACCTTTTCAAACTCATATCGATGTTGCTAGGCTGGTAATGGCTCTTTTTACCATTAATAGGTTGTCATCTATTAGGATATGGATCTAAACTATAAAAGAAACTACCCAATTATTTTCGCAATAAATATTGTACTGTTTATTGTCTAATTATGGAGCGGAGTGATAGAGTGCTGAGTTGCCATGCCGGAGATCCAAGCTAATAATCTGACTCTGGCAGAATTTAATTTAATCTTAGATCCTTTGGGGTCTAGTGTCCTCCTGGGGTTCATCGAGCCTCTGTAAAGTGGGTACCCGAAATAAGCCGGAAACCTTGCAGTTGAGCGTGATCTAGAATAAATCACCTCCCTGCACAATATTTGTCCAAGAAACAGTACGGTCTCTACTACGTACTGAACACAAGAGTCTTCATGTGTTGTAGTGGTAAAGTTATTTTTTTAGTCTAATTTTAACGGCTGATCTTAGTCCAGCTTCTGTTCCAGAGATGTATTGTATTTGTGATTAGAATTATTTTTTATTAAATTTTGAGAAGTGCATAATTAAAAGCAAGGGAGAATAAATAGATCTTTAGATAGATCAAATAGATCAAATAGATTTTTATTGTCTGAATAAAAAATTGTATTTAATCCCAAAGCTTAAGGACTTTTTTTTTTAAGTTATATAATATCGAAAAACAATTTTCGTCTTACTATTTGTTTTTCAAAATATATTTTCGTCCGGAGACCACCCCGATTGTTATTCCAATGTCAGTTATTCTCCTGGCGAGCTGTTACTCATAATTACACGGTCTGTTTTCGTCCTTGTTTTGACGGCTGCTCTATGTGACTGGAAATAATAACTTTTCAATATTGGATTGTTTTTAAGCTTCGGAACTACATTACTCTTGCTGCAGTGTTTTTTTTTTTTTTTAATCAGTCACTTAAGTAAAACAACAATAAGTTAAGAAAACAACTTTACCGAAATAGACATAAGCTAAAATAGAATTGAAAAAGCTCCTAAGAGTTTTTACTAACTAGATTTAGTACGGAGAGCCTGTGTCAGAGGTCGTGAGGCCACTAACTCAACGAAGCCACACATGTCTCGGAGAAATGGCTCGGTATTTATCAAGAGGTAACCTTTACTATTTACAAGTTACCTACGTATATTTATCATTAACTAATTTAAATGTTAAGCTTAAAGTTTAATATACAAGCAGTTTAGAATATAAATATACCGAATTTCATGTACAGATAAAAATATTATAATTCTCTATATTGACAACCTGAATTCTGTAGTTTGCTTATTTAAATTACTGAAAGATAGATAGATATTTTTTAAAAGTATTTGTTTTTCATATTCGTATTTATTTAAGGTCAGGAACGACGGAATCCTCCCGCATACCTCTGTTACAAAGAATTTTATTTGTTATATTTTTCTATATCAACAGGCTCAAATTCTGTTATGGTAAAACGAATAAAGAATATTTAAACATCCCGCAATATGTGTTAAATCTTATGAGTAATCATTGTGCCATTTAATTTATTTAAACTAATAAAATTGTATGATGAATTTTAATTATTATTCGGATTTTTCTTTTCTGGTGGTTTTACTTTATATGACGAGTTTTAGGGAGACCTATTAGACTAATAATAGTAGATTTTTTATTAACTGTTTAACTATTTTAATTTAATTTTTCTTAATAAACAAATCAAAGTTTATTATATCAATTAACACTCTTATAATTTAAGAAATCTTATATGTTTATAAGCTTTTATTATTATGCTTTATTAAAATTTATTTATTGAATTTTACAACTGTATTATAACAATAAAACAAGTTTACAACATATTTAATGATACATAATGGCATGAATAAAGGCAAGTAGAGAAACTAGCCTATATTAAATGGCGAAGAAAATGGTCCGGGTGGGGTGAAAAAAAAATCTTTTATATAGGGAGAACAGTTTATTTGGAAGCCGACGTTTCGACCCACATTGCAGGTCTTCTTCAGGGCTAAATATATAAGATAAAAATAGATTAAAATAGTATATGGTAAAGAATATTTTGCCCTGAAGTACACCTGCTATGTGTATATATATATACATATATACATAAGGTCAATAAATATATTCAACATGTTATTATATTTCTTAATTTTTTAATGGTTGCAGGAAAAACGTAATATTTAACACGTGAGAAAAGTGCTTATAACACCCTCGTTTAATTACCAAAATTAAAAAAATTCAGTCGGGTGTAATAAAGTGGCACTTTCCTCACTTGTCAAATAAATAACTATTCTTTATTCATTTTACTTCATCCTGCTATGGCCAATCGGATGATGCTGCAGAGAGAGTCCTGAATTTTGCCTATTCAGATATAATTACGATAGGGTATAATTGGGACACCGTACAGCCTTGAGACCTCCATTTTACGTCCTTTCCGCAGTACGGCATAACTAAGGATTTTGTAGTCCCTTTAGAAAGGCCTTAGGTCGCCATCCGGGCTAACAACAGGCGATCTTGGGAATAGTAGGTTGTTGTGCTAACCAATAGAACACATGCGACCCTTCCGCTGATTGTTAATGATGTATTGAGCATGCATGCATGTACAAATAAAGACAAAATATATGTTATAAATATACAAGCTATAGTAGATAAATTATTTGCTTGTTAAAAGCCATACAAGTACCCTGTGGGATCTGGAGACCCTCTTTGGGCTCACCCATCCACTATTAAGTGGGTACCCTTAATTGGAAAAACTCCTTGGAGAACATCTGACTTCGAAACAACACAGTCTCTTCCATATACTGAACCCAATATCCTTCATGAATTCGCGGAACAGATTTATGTATATACTCGTACAAATATTCCCACATGATTTTTTTTTTCTGTTGAATTAAACCCAGACACACTTATCGGACTATTAGACACCGAAGATTGGACGGAGAACTCCACTTCGTGACAAAGGCACAATAAAAGAGCCGTCAAGAAGTGACACGCTGTAAATAAGGCTATCACGACTTCATTGAGATAGGATCTAGGGGAGGGATGAGGGGGGGGTATGCGCAACGCTGATAGCGTTCTTATCAGCTGGTGCGTTTTAATATAACATTCGCGCGTGTAAACAAAAAGAAGGTTCCCCCTGGGCCCGTGCCGTCAGTCATGAGTTAGGTTTATTGTGTCCTAAATAGCAGGGTCCGGGGGACAGATGTCTATGGCAGCACAATGACACACTGCTATAGAACCGGGCGTGCTCTGGGGATTCGAACCCTAGGGTCACACAACGAACAATTATTGCTCTGATTCTGTTACATTCAACATGTTAGCGCTTGAAAATCACTTTTTTTTATTGAAATTCACAACTGTATTATAAGTACCACAAGTAAAAGAACGAATGATACATAATTACATGAGATAAAAGCAAGTAGAGAGACTACCCAAACGTTATATTCAAATAACAAGTTCAACTTAGAAGGCCACGAGACCATCTTCTTTTTAGGCACCTCGGAGGATTATTGCAGAAGTAGCTAGGTTTGAAACTAATGGGTTTGAGAAGGAATAAACTCTTAAAAGGACTGGAATCAAGTACGGGCCAAACCAGCAACATATGGCACATTTAAGCCATTATGTATGACTTAATTTGTAACAAAGTAAGGAGCGTTAAGGATTTTAGGAACATTAAGGATTGTAAGGATTCGATGGCTTAGTAGAGCCCAACTACTCCATAAGCCCAAATGAATCTTATATTAGTCATATACTCATATGGGTCTTAAAAGAGTCTTTTATAAATAATTGGGAGCTCAGAGCGTTTGTCAAGTAAGTGTTGTAGAGGCTTGAATCGGCCAACATATTTATTTTTCAACTTTAAGAAAGTAATAAATCAAACAATAGAAATATTTGAAGTCCGCTTTAAATTTTATTTATTGACACTATTATATAAAGGACATCAATACTAATACTACTAACAACATAATATACAATTATTATACAGTAGATAAAACCAAATCCATTTATTTTTTTTAATCATTAAACAGTAAACTTGCTGAATTAATCATTAACATATATTAAAAATAATATCTAAATGGTCACTAGACTGTTTGGCCATAATAACATCATCCTATATCGATATAACAAATAGCAAACAAATCAATTTATTAAAGTTCGTCTAAAGCCTTCTCCTTAATATCCTTTAATTAACCATACATTGCGACCAGGTTATGGGGTTTTCGGTCCAAGGTCCAAATTGTTTAAAATAAAAAAGTCCAAATAAGTAGGTTGTATTCATAACAAAGTTCGTAACACAATCATTACATCAAGCGGTAACACCTACTACAAAGCGATAACATTACACCAACGCTATAACCATAACACCAACGCTGAGCCGTAAAGAAAAGATAAGGTAAACAGTAAAATTTGGCAATTACTTGGCCATATAAACCACTGATGTGCATTCGCACGTAACGACAGCCCACAGTAGAATGAGCTCACATATGTAGAGACGGACAAACTTAGCGACAAGAAAAAGAAACTCGTTACAACATTAACTAAAAAGTAGAAAAAAGTTATCACTGTGAAAATGTATTGCATATAACCAATTGAACCCTCTGAAATCCTTGGGGTCACCTAGGCTTCTATAACGTGGGGGGAAACTGGAATCCTTTATCTTACAGACAGTATAGTCGCCAAATGCAGGACTATTTGTAAATCAAATAACTATTTGTAATTAATAGTAACAACCTTTGGATAGTAAATAAAATGGAATATTAATGAAATAATTATAAAAGTACAAACGTATGATACCATGAATAATCCGAAGAAGATTTATTTAAACGAAGAGCTATAGGTCACTGAAAGAACAAGAAGTATACGGGAAGATTTATTCAGGCCATATAAGGTAAAGCTGTCCAATTTAATAAATAGTAGCTCTCATACGAGCCATTGAGATAAGATAGTGCCAACATTCAGGAATTATATATTGTCCGAGTTGTTGTGAGTCAAACTGGAGTTATCGGAGCTATTACAAGGAGATAAGGAGGATTACCGCAGTGCTTGAGTACTACAGAGGTGTACACGAGTACGTACACACGAGTACTCATACACTGGGGTGTTTGGTCCGGCCTAAACAGCCCTAAACTAAGCATTGCCCCAGACATACGAGGAGAGCCTGATTGCCGGTTTCCGTGTTCTCGACCGCTACAGGGCTCGCTCGGTGTTAACACGCCATAAACAAATGCATTATCCCCAACCGCCGTGCATGAGTCAGCCCCTACTTATGGAAATTCTCTACGCTCTGCCGAACCAAACATACGGCACGGGAGGGTAAGATCGGGCGCCAAACACCAGGATATTGAGGAACCTAGTCGAGAGTGAAAGATCGCGAGTGGGAGGCATTTATTACAAGAAAAAGAGGAAGTAGAGGATTGTAGGGTGCGAAGAAAGCGTGGAATATTCGTAGAAGAAAAAAACATTCTTCATTTTTTATTTTAATTATTTTTTTTTATTAGTTTCACCCAAAGTTTGGGTACTCAAGATCAATCATTATTGCCTATTCCGCAACTTTTTTTCTGTCATTTTCATCCTCTCTGATCTTCTTTCCTTATCGGAGGTTTTGATCGTTCGCTTAATTCTCGCCTCAAACCTTATCCTCTTGTCCTGGACTCTGCACTTGACATTACATACTATCCCTAAGTATATCTTCCGCAAAACCGAGTTCTCTCATTTTCATTAAACCAATTCGGTGTTGTTATTATTCTTATTATTAAAAAAATATTAATATATTTTCCATCCCAATGTGTTTTTATAAGTGTTTCAAGTGATCACATATATTTAAAATTCCATCTCCATTAAAATGTTAAACGTTAAATTTTTGAGAAATTCGTTTTTATTTTTTTAGTAAAGTGAAAAGAATCTGTTGTGACCCTTGAGTAAAATACAGAAAATGTTCAGGCAAAAACTCTAAATACAAAATATCAATTTTCCATTCCCAACTTGATTCAGTCCTCACGTCAAAACTAGTTAGAATTTAAAAACCGAAAATTTTAGAGATTGGAACTTTCTTTATATCATAGCAGAAGGAAAAATACTTCATTACAATGAGCTAAAGAAATAAAAACCGGTACCACTACAACTTATGATGGGTCGTGGGTTTAGTACATGGTTGAGACTGTACTGAACAACGGTTCGGCAGGGAGATCACACTCAACCGCCTGGTTTCACATCCAATGACGGGTAAACTCATTTTGGAGGCTAGGTGAGTCACTCCCGTGTGACCCCGGCTAGGTGGATCCGTAGATCCAACAAGACATCACTACCATATGTATAATAATTATATTGAGGTAATCCTTAATAAAAGAAACACATCTATAAAAAAATATATAATATACAAATCTAGTTGGATATCAATAAAGTATACAGAAGAAATATGCATACAGAGCATATATTATATTGTGATGATACAAACTGATTATCTTTAGGTTCCTGTGACTTATGTTATGAGCTGGTTAACGACAGCGTTAATTTATAGTTTCCTGCTTTGGTGATGAACAGCTGCCAGAACAAAAAGTTGCCCCACAAAAAAGCATACGTATATAAATATATGTATATTTATATTATAATTAAAATATCTTCCGGAGAAGTGACAGTGATTAGAGAGACAGTTCAACATAAATTACTGTAACCGTTAGTTCAGTTAGTACAATTACAGTGACAGCCGATCACAGTTCCCAGTCACCGGTTACTTTAAGTTATGTAAATCGACTTCTCCTACACTTCCCCTCTATCTCCTTTCGAAAATTACTTCCACGTTCGAAAGGAGACGAAAAAACAACAACTCCCCTGTCACTGGTAAACGCGCTATAAATAACGGGAGTTCCGTCAGGAGCATGCGCAGGCTTGTTAGTAGTGTGATATATAGTTGCCGCGACACCCCGGCGAGGGGGACAAGTGTCAGTCATTAGAGCTATACGAGCGGTTTATACCCCGTATTAATCACTTTGCGATTGGAAATTGATACTTCGAAACACACAAAATGTATGGAAAGTAACGTGGTTAACTTTATTAAAACAGTTCCACTACTTTAAAGGATTCATGCAGAGCAGTAGAGCTGCCTTCAGTATTCTTGTAGCAGAGTCATGTTTACTTCAGCCAAACATTCTTCATAGAAATTAATAATTCAAACAACTTTAATTGTGTTTTAGCTAATTACATGGAGCGGAGTGGCTCAGTGGTGGAGCACTGAGTTGCCATGCCGAATATCCTGGTTCAAATCCCGCAGAAGGCAAGACTTAAAAATTTAGTCTTTTAGCAGCCAGAGATGGATCATATAGAATCTAGGGCCCTCCTGGGGCTCACCCAGCTTCTATAAAGTAGGTACCCAAAATAAGGCAGAAAAATCTGGCGGTTGAGCGTCATCTAGGACAAATCACCTCCCTTTATAACCGTTGTTCTTGAAACAGTACAGTATCTACCATGTACTGAACACCAGAACCGTTCACGGTACAGGATTTTTTTTTTAGGTGCATTTCGACGTTTCACTTGCATTACTTTTAGGTAGCGGATAGTAGCTCAGTAAATAGGATGTCAGATAATTGATCCAAATTATTACACATTAATTTTATTTTCAAGAGAAAAGATATGCCCTGGGCCGGGATTTGAACCCGGGTCTCCCATGTTTCCGTCATGGTGCTCTACCACCTGAGCTATCCTGGCTCGTGCCTCGGTCAGACAAATCCATTCTCTTCACTCATCCCATATTCCCGTGTTCTCGCAATTTGCAATGTATACAAGGGGAAGTATTTTCATTGAACATTACTTTAATTATGATCTTGTTGACTTACGTCATTATATATTATTTATTATTTATTTTATTTTATTTTTTTATTAATATGTTATTATTTATTTTATTTTTTATAATATTACACATTACATTGGAAAGATAATGAAATGGAAGATTACTTTTAAATCTAATCTCTTCAAAACAAAAATATTTAAAAATAATCACTATCAAAAAAATGATTAATAAAAAAAAGAAGAAGATTAGTTTGATAGTTCGAATAATAAAGAATTGAATGATTAATGAGAGATAATTTTGGCAGACCGAACAAGTAAAGGGAGTTTTACATTATATTATGATTTTTCGTTTATTCTCCTGATATTGAGGGGAGGTCAAGGAAACGCAAAGTTTAAACAAAGTGAAGATATTTAAAAAAAATTCGTAAATTGAAATTGACAAATGTATGATGACAATACAACAAGTAATAGATGATAAATAATGGCATAGATAAAGGACAAGTAGAGAATCTGCCCAACAGTAGTACTTCAATAACAAATATAACTTAAAAGGTAACGAGGCTATCTTCTTTTCCGAAGCCTTAGAGGATTATTGAGAATTGAAAATATATCAATGTTTGTAACTAGTTATTGAGGATTTTATCGAAAATTTTACTTACTTTATAAGTTTAATAAAAAGATCTGATAATAAGTTATCTTTTTTCTATATTCAGTAGATAGTAGGCATATTGTCCTGAATGTACACAGAATTAATTCTCTTTAAATATGTATGAACAAAGAAGAATTAGAGTTTGTCTATGCATCTAGGGAGTGGGATAGCTTATGGGATACCTGGTAGCAGAATAGGCACCTCAATTATACGTCCCCTCCGATAGACGGCATATACAAGATCTAGCAGTCATAAATCCATCCAATGTGTTTTTCGGACTACTTGGAGCTCACCCAACTTTTATAAAGTGGAATTAATTAGGGGAAGTTGTTCAGTGTGATCTCAGCCATATCAGTTCCTTGCATAACGGTTGTCTTACAGTACAGACTCTATCATATAACGAACCTTTGTTGAGTTGCAGTGATACAGGTTTTTGGTCTACATACATACATATATTTATATATTCCATACAACATATTAAATTATTATTTTATTTTCATTGAAAACATACGGACAGATTGGACAGAGCAGCGTAGAGCGGGACGAGGACAGCTGGACCGCAGGCCCGGAGGGTGCTTGCCTAACATTACAATAACAAAGGCCATATAGCACAGGCTATATTTGTACAAGATAGCACGGGTTAGTATCTCGCTAAACTAAAGGAGATTTCATTTTTAACATTGTTTATTAATCATTAGTTCATTCTTTAGATATAAAACAAGGTGCAAATGAAAATACGAATAGATCATGTTATTGCACCAAACAATATGGAATGAGTTTAAGTGAACACAATTCAAACTCGGAATTTCAACTTAAAACGCTAATTTAATAGAATAAACGCGTGCTCTTAAAAGTCTTTAATGTGTTTGGATTTTTAAAAATTAGTTATCTTCACCTAGTGTATAAGTGTTCAATCGAATTTTGCACAAAGTTAATATAAGTAACAATTCCTTTTCAAGTTTTTGTCTAACTTAGCCCCCCTTACTCATTACGAAAATTACAGGATTCCTTGTCACTTTACAAGTACAAGAAATTCATTTAGGTGAACATTCGACCTACCCGCTTATCACCTTAGATTGACAAGCAAACGAAATATTAATTGTGAGATATAAATTTAAAAAATTCAAAACAAACTCCTATAATTACTGTACTTCATTTTTTATAATCCTCAAAACTGGAATTCGGTAGAAGCTGAATGGATAGGCATTCCTAATTATTCCACATGAACTTGTAGCATATAGATTTACAGCCCAGAAAAAATATACACATATAAAATTTTAAAAAAAATTACTACTAACGACGAACAGATCGTATCTCTATTTTTATAGCATCTTCTCGAACATTTGGGTTGCTACACCGGTTTCAATTCCGGCTTTGATTGATAAATTGTTTAGATAATAAATCTCTCAACACCGACGGGTGGGCTCAGTACGATCTTCAAAACTTCTTGGGTTCACCCAGCCTCTAAAGAAGTGAGTAACCTTAATTAGGGGGAAAACTTGGCGGTAGAGCGTAATCAAATACTAATCTCCTTCCTCAACAACCGTTGTCTTAGAAGCAGTATAGTCTCCACCACGTACTGAATACAAGACCCTTCATGGATTGTAGGGGTACAGTATTTAATTCAAAATCCGCACGACCGCATTTCATTATGTCTGTTAATGGCACTTAAATTAATTGTTCCAGGCTGAAGGATGGATGGAGATGGAAATCAGATCGTTCAATCAAATCGGTAAATAATCAGAACACGATCACATTATGTTAATACACTTGTCTCAATTAATTTAATAATATCATGTGATTAAACTTCGATGATTTTAAACAAACCAAAACATCACGTATCAGCGAAATCGCCTTATGATTAATGATATACGTATAGCTATCAGACTTGATCCTATCTAGGCTTACTTGACAAAATCAAGTCCTCTGAGACCAACTTTATCTGGCACTATCTTCCTACTTCCATTGTCGGAATAGCACCTCTCATTCTTTCACCACGAAATTATGATAACTGAGTTAATAAATTTTGGGGGCGAAATAATAAAGAGCCCTTTTTAATCCTGGCTATAAAATGCGCCTTTAGGAGAGAGTTATTTAATCTCGTGCAACGGAATCGAACCCACGCGACTGGATTTATCCCCTCCCTTTATTACAGTATGAGTATACAATTATGAAAACTAAGTAGACTAATGTTATGTTTAATTTAAAATGGAAGTGTGTATTCCGATACAAGAGCTTTTACACGCTATTCGTGTCAACTGTTCTTTAATAAATATATTTCATTTGCATTCGAAAAGAAAAAATGGTTTCTGCAGTGGTTGAAGGACGTTTTTCTTACAGCTTAACTACTGTTTATCCATTATTTAACCCTTAATAAAAATATCTACTTGTCATAACGGTATCTTAAAGAAAAACCTGTACCACTAAAAATTATGAAGGCACTGACATGCCTATCACTATAGACCAAGTCATACCATTTAGTGGCATAGGATTTTTTGTTTAACCTTTAACCTGTACCGTTACAACCCATGAAGTATTTTGGGTTAAATACATAATTAAAATAGTACTGCTTTAAGGACAATGATGTGCAGGGGGGTGAATTGACAACACGCCGGATTTTTCCCCCAACTAAAGGTACCAATCTATTGAGGCTGGGAGAGGCCCAAGAAGTCTGTAGATCCTACAGAATCAATCCATGGATGTTAAAAATTTAAATAATTTAGCTTCCATAACCGGATTTTTTATCATAAACTTTGCGATTTTTCTATTATCTAATTACCTTACAGTGAATTAACTACTTAAATTATAAAATATTGTTATTTTAACCTTCCAGTATAGTAAATGTATAATAGGAAAAATAAAGCCTTATTAATAATAACAGAAACTAAAAATAACAAATATAAGAATATTGTTCAAGGACTTGAATAAAAAAATTATATATATATAAACCCTTTTTCTGATTACAGTTTCTTTTCTTTTTTCTGTTATACAATAATACCGAAATATTAAACATAATTAACATGGTCTGAATGTAGTTGCAGTTTGTTTTTTGTTTTTTTATCATCTGTTAATAGACTTAGAAGATAAAACAAAACGATAAAGAAAAAAATATGTTTACAAAAATAAATAAATTTAAAGAAGTACGATATACTTTAATAAATATTAAATCTAAACTAAATCATAAGGAATATATCTGTGGCACCTGTGCATAGTGGGCTAAGTCGAATTTTGTGAATTTCAAGCTATCTACTTAGAATCGTAATTTTTCTGAACTTATTTTAAGTGATTCACAAAGGAATATCCTTCATTGCAATGGACGGAACACTTAGCGTGTTAGACACAAGGAAAGAGAAAAAAATCACGATTTTAAGTAGATAGCTTGAAATTCACAAAATTCGACTTAGCCCACTATGCACAGGTGCCGCAGATATGATGTTGAAATGATATTATTAACTCTTGAACTAGTTTGTATAATGCGATACTCGATTCTCATTATTTAAAAATCTATTTGACTTGATCATTTTTTTTTAACAGATAAAATATGGTGCATATGTTTTAAATTTATGATCGTATATTTGTACGTCACCAGTTTATTGTTCCAATGTTTACCAAAGAAATATTCGTAGCAAATAAAGTACCAATCTTTTCTCGCTCTTACTTATGAACCTACGAATAATAAAGATATATTTTTATTTTGAAAAGAAAAGATTTGTCCAGGGCCGGGATTCGAACCCCTCCTATAATATAATAATAAGATATAAGATAATATAATGACGTAAGTCAACAAGATTCTGATTAAAGCAATGTTCAATGAACATTCTTCCCCTTGTATACATCGCAAAATTGCGAGAACACGGGGATATGGGATCGGTGAAGAGAATGGATTTGTCTGGCCGTGTTAGGAGCCAGGTTAGCTTGGTACGAGCACCAGGACGGAGATTTGGGAGACCCAGTTTCGAATCCCGACCCTGGGCAAATCTTTTCTCTTCAAAATAAAAATAATTAAAATTATTGCAATTGATAAAAAAATAGAACAAAATGAAGATGTAGGTTTGTGGTCAGAAAACGTCACAGAGCACATGTGAAATGAAGGACAAGGCACCCTGTTTTAGGAGTATACCGATATATACATATATATATATTTATAGTCTGATATTCCACAATCAATAAATTACCTTCCGAAGAAGGATTCGAATCGAGCCCTCAAGTTGGCAGTGTCTTACTCACAAAGGTACCCTCCCCCTCCAAACAACTATAAAGTAACAATAATGAAGTGGTTTTGTAAACTTGAGTAGTCTTCCGTTAAGGTTATTGCTTAGCCCTTAATAACATTCCAGATCAACAAGATAGCTGTCATATTAAGTAGCTTTCACAAGCAATTATGGTAACATATTAGTATTATATCTCGAGATAGAAGATGCTGTGCATTATAAGAGAAACTCGAGACGAGGAATCGATATCTGAGAAGGTTACATCAGATATGCCTAATCCTTAATTGGACATGATCGCCTATACAATTAGCGATCTAATGGAGTACTGAGATAGGAGCCTAATCTAAACACACTTATAATTCGGTCTTTAGTTATAATTTCCGCCCCCTCCCCCAGAGGACGAATTCCCTCCAAATTACTGTCAGCTCCCGGAGAGGGGGCGACAGATAAAGACCAATTAATGGACTCCTGTCCCGAACAAGAGATTTCACTTAGGAGAGGTGGGGCGACTTCCATCCCACACTGAAAAACGGGCGGGCACCTGAAATCCGATCATAGGGGAGATACTGGAGAGTGGTGACGATGTGACCGAAACTATTTCTGGAGACGCTTATGTGTTTATTGGCTGTCAAAGTAACGGTAAATGTTCAAAACCTCCACGCGTACCCCAAAATTAAAAAAAAAAATCATAATTCAACACCTATAAATTATATTTTATTTATTTTTATTCGCTAGTGATTATTCAAATATTTGTATTTTGAAGAGAAAAGATTTGTCCTGGTCAGAATTCGAACCCGGGTCTTCCGCATCTCTAGTGCGGTGCTCTCCCAACTGAGCTACCAGGGTTCGTAACCAGGCCAGACAAATCCATTCTCTTCACCGATCCTATATCCCCAGTTCTCGTAATTTTTGCGATGTATACATGGGGACGAATATTCATTGAACATTAATTTATTTTTATAATTTTTTTATTAAGGATAGAGATAGTTGGGAGAGCAGTCAAATGAAACACCAAATAAGTGGATTAGTTGTCTATTACATAGTTGTCTGTTACCCAATTCCCGAGCAGAAGCTCCTATTTGCCTTGAAGATGACCGACAAAGTAGGTCGAAACGTAGGCACACTTAATAAATAAGTATTCGCTTATTTGATGTTTCATTTGACTGCACCCCGACTGTCTCTATCCTTACATTAGAAAGTCCAGTCAACTAATTTCTTCTATAATATAATTTTTTTTAATTTTTTTATTTGAATAATTTAATACTGTTTATTATTAATACCCTTTATCAGTAAATGTAACAAAGTACTCAAACTAGAGCAAGGAGCTATAATGTTAAATTCAGTGTACAATTTAAAAAGGAAAGAAAGCACGGATAGAGTTCCCTACTAAATATGTCCGTTCATGGAAAAATCGACTACTAATGACTTAAGCTTTAACTATTCAGTATCAATAATCAATAATATTTATGACCTAAACCAGTCCAAGAAGAATTAAAAATGTATTGTAATTATAAAAATTAAAACCTTCTTAATAAACGATTATCTACTATAATAATATCTACATCTCAGTGTATGGTATTAGAAGAAAAATGTTTATCCTTAAAAGTTTATTCGACAGATCCTACGTTAAGAAATTAATAACTCAAACAAAAATGTAACTTTTTATGTAACTGTTTTAAAAAATAAAAATCTACAACTGTTAACTGTTTTACACGATAACTAAAAATACATCCACATTGCGCTGCGCCAAGGAGGAAAGAAAAGAAAATGAAGATGACCAAAGTATTAAAACTGATTTGTTTAAATTGTAGAAATATTTAAAAAATAAATAAAAAATAATATATCAATATAAATCCAGGAGAGTCTTGGGTTCAGTACTTATAATCATAATAATAATTACTAATTAAAACTAATTTTAATAAGTAGATAAGTTAAGTGTAGAGATCAACTTAGATTTATCAAGTTCTGTTATACAGAACAGTACGCTGTTTCTTGGACAATGATTCTGCAGGGATGTGATTTGTCTGAGATCAAGTATAACCGCCAGGTTTTCTCACCAAGATTACCCATTTTATATGATAGATTGAATTGGTCAGGGGGTGCAGTCAGAGATAACACAAAATAAGTGATACTTATTTTTTAATTGTGCCAATGTATCGGCCTACGATGTAGGCCACCTTCAGGGCGAATGTGCCTGGTTTGTGTGTTCGTGGTCCGCGATGACAAACTAGCACCCACCATAATACCAATGTTATAGATGGGTAAAACCTTGGAGAGTCTGCAGATCCCATAAGGTTCATTCTGGTTATATGCAAACAATATATTGTCATCGTGATAAGTTTTTTCTTCTTTTTAGTAAATGTATGGGTAATTAAATTGGTTAAAGGAGAAAACTCTAGGCAACTCTTCTAGCCAACTGTTCTGCAGGGAGGTGATCTGTCTTACTCCATTTATATTTAAATATTTTTTATAAATGTTATTTTATAGCCATACAGTTGTTTACTCTAGTTTTTATGTTGTCGATTAAAAATTATGCCTTGACAAAGAGTTTTTTATTATTTATAACCAGCTCTTAAGCTTTTAATAACATTTTCCCCAGCACTGTCTGCTTATTGTATTATCGCTTGGTCGAATAATTAAAATAATTAAAATTAAAATAAAGTAACATAAAAGAACCTGTTTCATCCTGAGGTATTCGTTCGTGAAACGTTAAAAAAAAAAGACTCGAATAATTATTGGTTGATGGTATAAAGAAATTAATATTCGGAATTATTGAGAATATCCCTCCGTAAAGTATTACAATATATTTTTATCATAATCTTGGGTTGTTATTGTGTATGAAAATAGTACACATGTGGGCGAATTTTTAATTAAGGAATTATTTATACTTTCTAATAAAGGCAGAACCTTTGAAGTTCAGAAAAGGATGGATTCAATACTTTGGGAGGAATGAAATAAACTCATTTTGTTTATCAAAAATTAGTGAACCCTATCTTTTTTAAATCTAATCATACCTTGAATCCAAGGATTTAAATCTAATCATATCTTGAATCCAAGGATTTTTAAGACTTGGTATTTATTTTTAATTTCATATTTCAAACATTTAAAAATAACTGAGTCGGTTTATTAAAGAAAGAAATTTATGATGTGGTATAAATGAGTAAAAACTATTACTTAATTATATTATTATTTACAAGAGGCACATAACTTATATATTATGTACGGTTGGTATTCCACTGACTCAAGATATATATACATTTCTAAGATGAAAAATATATTTACGAGCGGCCGTTTTCGTAACGTGTTTATTTTATAAGTTGGGGGGGTTATAAAGGAGGCCCCCTATGGATAGCGATCGCACTTATCAAATTTATTGCTTCGTCCAATTCCTTCTTTTACAATAATTATCCACTTTTTCTCCTCTCCGTGTTTCTCATTCTGTAGTTCGTTAACCGCTTCGGTACTTAAATGGTTCTCGTGGAAATGAAGTTATAAATTTAACCAACCGCGAATTTTGGAAGCTATCCAGTTCGGAGTTTCGTTTTTAAATGTTTTTTGAATTTTCGCACATCATTCATTTATATTAATGGGTTAATTTTCTCGTTCTACAGATATAATTAAAAAGTAACATAAAAGAACCTGTTTCATCCTGAGGTATTCGTTCGTGAAACGTTAAAAAAAAAAGACTCGAATAATTATTGGTTGATGGTATAAATTCATAAAGAGGAGGAAACGCTCCGAGTAAATATCGAAATTAAATCTTAAATAGAAAGATATTATTTTTATGAAACCTAATAATAAGCTTATTTAATATTAAATAAATCGTTTCTTACTATTACCTATTTCCTACCCCTTATAAAAAATACTTAACGAACAAATAAATATTTTAAGGCAAATCCTTAAATTTGAGTTTACTGCTGGATATAATTTTATATTATAAAATCTCCTAATGTGAGTAAATATTATAGTTATATTAAATTTACTATTTAAGCTTTAATATTGTAAAAAATAACAATTGAAATGAAAATTAATCAATTAAAAACCATAGCATTACTAAGGCCGTGTTATAAAAATAATTAAGTTTATATTATAGGAAATTATTTAAATATATTTTTCTTGTTTTAAATATTTATTTTTATTATTATTTCATTGATTAAAAATCCATTTAATTTATAACATGTAAATGTTACAGTACAGTATTCAAATGAGAAAAAATAAGGGATTTATTTATAATATTAAAATAATTGAAAAAAGGTTTGCCTTAGAACAGGATATATAACAGGACATGAATAACTTTTGGTATCTGTAACAGTTTTTATTAAACCCGTATATATTCAAGGGGGATGCAGATATACAACAAAACTGTCAGGTAAAATTAAAACGGAAAGGTCCTAAATCCTCGTAAAATATCGTTTTTGCCGAGAAGGTGAAAATTGAGCCGAGGACGGAGGACAAATCCTATCAAATCCTACAAAGGACATTAAATACATCCTACAAGAGGATTATACACAATAATCTATCAAAGGTGTATGGTTTCGGCTGGCAAAAGTTCTTACAAAAGGATTATGTCAAGGAATCTCCTTCGAGGGCATTCGCTACATTTTTGGTAATCCTAAACTTCCAGAGGATTATTTATTTGAGGATTAAGGTTTCGGTCTACAAGTGGTCCTTTTACTTTTTATTTTTATTTTAAGGTTTAAGCTTATTTAGATTCTACGCAGCAAAATTACAAAATCCTAGGATATCAGATTAGAAAATATCAAAAATAGAACTTACATTCCTGTCTCTAATACCCACTAATAATTTTGTACTCGTCTCTTACCTGCAACAAAAAAAAACAAAATAAATATTGATAAATTCATAATACATTTTTTATATATTTTAATTCATACTTGTACACTTAAAAAAAACAGCGACACAAAAACGGGAATTTTTTAGTTTTTTTACGAGCTTTTATAATTCAGCTTTTTAATCCAGATTCAACTTTTTTTTTAAATTAAATTTTGAGTTATATCGTGTTCGAAATTGAAGTTTTATGGGAATAATGACGTAAGTTAAAATAAAATAGTTATAAGCTTTTTCGAAAATTGTTAACGGTTAATAAAATAATTTGAATACTATCATTATAATATGAACGTCTTGTTGGAATGAATCAATACCCAAATTTTTATTTTTTTATCTTTATGCTCTCGAAAATTAAGGTTCAGAAGTGACAAAGTTGCTTTATTAAACTACAGAAAAAGATGAAAAAGTTTATTATTGAAATTTGGATTTAACCAATTTTGATCTTGAACACTTAATACTAATAAGTATTGCGATATTTTTATATTGCTAAATATTTTGAACAAAATAAAAATAACTACAAAAGATCCCTTTGAAAATATACTATTGGCTCCTTTACCAAAATAAAAACTATTGACATTGTAATATTACATTTTATAATCAACCTATCTCTGTCCATTGAATTTCAAATTGCTAATATGTAATGGGATCTATATATAATAGATTGCTATCTAGTACTGTATTTATGTTTTACACATGCACCAAATTTTAGTTGCTGCATGTCATATAGCCAACATTTTAACTGCATTACTTGATACACCCATTATCTTTTTTGTCTATTTTTAACTATAATCCTAGATCCTCATTGCTACAATCCAGTAACAGTTCGATAAATATTCCTAGTAATATCTACATACATTATAATAGCACAAAGCCCTGAAACCACGGACGATAAATCAGTAGTGTTCTGGAACAGGAGGCAAACTCCACGGGGTTGGGAGAACAATGCGGAATATTAACCTAACACACAAGTTCAATCCACAAATAGTTCCCAAACTCCGTCGGACCAACTATGCTTCAACAGCAGGATCGGCGGTGAACGTCCGCCAACACTTGACTGCGATGGCTGGAATCGCAGAAACGAGAACCATTTGTAATGATAATATATATATATGATATGCTGATAGGAAGGAGAGGATAATCGGCTGAGGGAGTGAGAAGAATATATCATCCCATCTACGCCTACGCTAAATCACACCTTCGAATAGAGAAGGCAATCAGTCATGTCTTTAAACAGTATTAATAAGATTGATGTATTTTTAAATTCTAGTCTCCGAGAAGTAAAACAAAAGTATTTTGTGAAATAATAAAAGAAAAAAAAATTCGTTTCGTTTTTTAAATCATTTTCTTTAAGCCGTAACAACAATACTTTTTTAAGTTTCCCCAGCCACTATTTATACAAAAGGCTTGAAAGGTATCTTCTGGTTTCAACCGCGACGGTAAATTTTTCGCGAACGTTTCGCCAGACATGCTTGATAATAATGACGATAACAGACATCTATATTATAATTTGTTTGCCCTTATCATCATTTTAAAACTTATATAAAAATAATCCATTCTTAACTTTTTCGTACATAAATTCATTAATTCCTACACAATGAAACAGTCTATTACAGTTAGATATTTTTACAATTAAAAAAAAATATTAAAATGATAGATCAAAAAAAATTTAGCCTGAAAAAAGTTTTGAACTCACCAAATGTATAAGAAAAAATTCAGAAATCTTCAATATCAGTATGGTATGATATTCATATGAATTGATACTGAATAAAAAAGTAGAGAAACCAAAAAAGAAAAAAACACTTCCATAATATATATTACCTACCATAAAAATCAGAGAACATAAATCAGTAAATGTTTTATCTGTAAATGGAGAAGAGATGGGAGAGTATAAACTGGAGGATGACAGGACAGATCTGTGGAAGGAGGAAGGAATAAGGAACAAATCCTGACAGAATATATTTCCCGCCTTGCAAGATTTAGCGGGGGCGGGAATGGATGGCGGCCAATATTTGGCGGGAGATGCTCAAGGTAAGGAGTCCTATTGTCCACGGCAGAATAAATAACCTCCTTATCTCTTCCTCTTCCGCTTTGATAATAATAAAATTTTATCGCCATTATTTACGACTATTTTCCGACCGAATCCACTGCCTAGTATTTGCGAGGATATTCCAACTAGCCAGGTTTTTGCATAATAAAATTTACAATATCATCAGAACTAAAACTAAACAAGAAAACAGACATATCGATAGTATTTTGTAGTATTATTTAATTGAAAGTATTTTAGTATCCTTCCTACTATTCATATAAGATCGAGTGAATAAAGTCAGATAACTCTCGTCATGTAGGATGCAGAACAGATCATGAGATGGACAATTTGTACTGCCACAGCCCTTGATCTAGGGTAAGTAACTACCACCACAGTAACTTTCATACAGTTGTAACTTTTTTTATAAATTGAACTTTGTTTTACTTCTTGAGCTACAGTTCCATTATAAGCAACCATTTACTACAAGATACTCTTACTAAGGAAGAAATATCGCTGGGAGTATATTATTTGCCTGGATGGAGATGAGATTGTTATGTCCTGTTTACGATGGGCTGCTGCATAAGTTGAGGGCTCATTGCATACTGCATCTCGGCGGGGCGGGAGATCTGAAGGCCGCTCAGCTGATTGACTCCGCTACAGCCTCGGTCGCCGCAGCTACTCCATTATTCCTCCAGGGTCCACGATTCCAGCTGCATTATTCAATCTGGAAATTCCGCCTCTATTACCCAACTCGAAAAGGAATCGGGAATCGGGTCAATCAACCTGTCAATAATTTAGTCGAGGAACTCGGGTACCCAAGAACAAAGGGTTGGGAATGGAAGAAACCAAAAATGGTATAGTGACATCCGTCAGCCTTTGGCAGGTTGTTATCTGGTCGATTTGGCTTCTAGATCCTTTCATTTTTTGAAAGATCTGTCTTTAAGAAGGAAAATATAGTAAATCAAAGCAATAAAAACAGAAATAATAGATGTACCAAGTCCAAATGTATACAGGAAAGTGAAGACCTCAACCAGTCCTAAACCACAGCACACGACATAAATGATTGGGACGAATTAAGAAACGACTTATAAAATATAAATTTGAAAGAGAACTATCTTTGATATCTAAGACCAAAAAATGGACTCATATGGTTAGTAAAGAACTTGCTGAACGAATGAAAGTATTTCCAAAGAACGTAGAAGAATGCCGGGTTACATCTCAGTAACATAGAAACTAGGGACTGTACTGTTCCTAAGACAACGGTTCTGTAAACAGGTGTTAACTCATAACCACACTCAAGTTTTTCCCCAATTGGTAGTATCCACTTCACAGAGACTATGTTAGCCTGTGAATGGTATGATAGGAAATAATTAAGGTGGTAAACAGAAAAATAATTTCTCTTCACAGGACCAGGGTACCGCTTTAACCCACAAAGAGTCTTTGGTTCAGTCTGTAGTAGAG
The DNA here is from genome assembly GCA_037127475.1 of Arma custos. Lineage (NCBI taxonomy): Eukaryota > Metazoa > Arthropoda > Insecta > Hemiptera > Pentatomidae > Arma > Arma custos. The sequence continues at coordinate 20,391,233 of CM073763.1, forward strand.
ACTTTCTATTTCTAAGCCAACGTTTGTGTAGGAAGGATTTATCATTACACTTCAACCATCAGCTTTTCCCCTGTTTAAATGTTCCCACTTCATAGAGACGGGGTGAGCAATACTCTCTACTCACAGGACTCATCGAAAGCTGTTAAAATAATAAATACTTTATCTGCTACAACCGGCTTCAAACCCAAAAGGTAAAGCAATAAGTCACTACTCTAGGCTAATAATTAACTAAAGGATGATCATTTTCAAGATGATGATGAAGCAAGATTAATAGTTTGGAGATAAATATTATTATTATCTAAAAAATAAGTAAAGATAATAACTAAGATAAGTGCTGAATAACATAAGTGGTTTTTGTAGGCATAATTTCAATTTGTATTAATTAAGATTTCTAAGAATTAAGAAATATTTCTTCAGTAATTGCAATAGAAAATAATTAGCAGCTTTGAAAATATGCTTGAGGTATGGAGTTATAAGTTATGTATTGGATTCTTAGTTCATTTAACGTCACTTTATGCTGCTATGGCTAATCGGACGATGCTACAGTGGGAGCTCTAAATTTTGCCTATCCAGGTTTAATTAGGATAGGGATTTTTAACGAGAACCTGACATCGTACAGGCTCGGGACCCCCGTTTAACGTCCCTTCCGAAGGACGGCGTAATAAGGATTTTTTACTCCCTTAAAAAAATCCTAGGGCCACCTGCCGGGCTACGAACCCGTGATCTTGGGCTTAGTAGTTTATTACGCTAACCACTAGACCACAGGTGACCTTAAATGAATGTATTGGATTTTTTATTCTATATAAATTTAGTAGCTAACAAACACCGTTTAATAGCATGGAGACTGCAACAATATTGAAAATAATATTATATAATAAAGTACAAATAAAACTATAAATTTTATCCCTTAACTACAGACACATTGGATCAATTATTTATTTATTTACAAACTAGATATTGCCTCATATATCACACCAATTATTAAAGCAAATTTAGCATTTTTATGTAATATATGATGTCGTACATGCATTACATTATTAATGTGATTTGTTGAATAGTCTAACAAGCAGAGGAATATAAATCTCTCAGAGGAAAGCCTTCGAACGTTCACGAATGTGTTTGCTCAGCGAATCCTACCAGCGCGCGTTCGGACATAACTAACAAGTCCCACGACCCCGAATGGCGAATTAACATAAATGAGAGATGTTTACGACTGCTAATTGGCAAATTGAAGGTGGCCTATGAGAAGACAATAAACAAACAGAGGGTGAGTTATGAGCGGGCAGTTCGCCGCCACGACAGTGTCAGCACGTGTGAATATTTAGCGCGCTATCTCGGAGGCGGTGGCGCGCGATAACTCATCGATAATCGCGACGCTGGCCCTAATTAAAATATCGATACCTCGAAGTCATGCCATATGATTTAGTGGTCGGCCTTGGCAGGTCTCTTCCCGGTTATTAGCGACTCCTATTGAAGGGAAGACGGTTATCCCCCCTTCTCATCTAGCTCCGTGAGATAATTGGCTTTGATTGGAGGTGTTTGGGAAAGGATAGAGTTTATTGGTATGGGTAACGTACCTGAGCCTGGCATCAATCCAGGTACATTATAAAAGAAGAAAACGTATTATTTTTTTCGTAAATATTTTTTTTTTTATTCTAATTTACAACTGTATGTAGAATACACCCACTAAATACTTGTATAATGATAAATCATAAACCCAACATAAAGGCGAGTAGAGAAACTACCCAGTGGTAGTACTCAAATAAAAAGTTCAACTTAAAAGGTCACGAGGCCATCTTATTTTCAGACGCCTCAGAGGAGTATCAGGAATTGAAGAGGTTGGTAAGTTAAAAACTAGTGGATTTAAGTGGAAGTGAAGTCTGTCATGAAAAGATTGATATCGGATTCGGGCCAAATCAGCAACAAACGGGACATTAAGGTCATTATGGATAACTTTATTCGTAACAAAGTAAGGAGCATTGAGGATTTTACAAAGGATCTTGGATGGAAGGATTGAATACGAGAGGAATTCGATGGCTTAGTGGAGCCCCAAAGCTCTATTTCGTATGTCCCGATGGGTCTAATGATTGTCATGTATGTGAGTCTTTTGTAATTAATTGGGAGCTTAGAGCGTTTGTCTAGTAAATGTAGAAGTAGCCTGAAACGGCGAGCTGTTTCTTGTCGTTTCAGTCTAGTATGAGGATTCCAAGTTAAGCATTTTTCAAGGCGTAGTCCTAAGTACCGGACCTGTTTTACAGGAATCAGTGGGATGTTATTAAACGATACAGGAGGACAAGAAGTCATTGGTTTACAATGGAGGGTTTCGTAAACATGAATTATGAAACAAAAATCTGGAGTGGTCTATCAGTTGGTAGAGCACTGTGCAATTATGCCGACTTGGTAAGCATATCAAGAGGTTCTGCAGATCGTACATTTGCATATCCTACATAACGTCTCCGATAATTATTTTAAACAACTAATCAATTGCATTTTCCCTTTTTTTTTTTTACTTCTTTTCATGTTTTTTCCCAATTAAAAGTAAAGACGCTATCCTATTCCTCACATACATATATAATTCTGTAATCCGTACTACCTATTTTCCTGATACATGGAAACTATCTATAGTAAAAATGATCCCAAAATCCAAAAAGCCTCCAGAACTCCCATCCTCTTATCGTCCTATCTCCCTCTTACCCATAATGGGCAAGATCCTCGAAAAACTCATTCTAAAACGTATTTATCCCATCCTAGATAGTAACCGCATAATCCCAGACCACCAGTTTGGTTTCCGAACATCCCACTCCACTATCCAGCAATGTCACCGTGTGGTGGATGTTGTCTCCTCTGCATTGGAGCGTAGATTGTACTGCACAGGAGCCTTTCTCGATGTAGAACAGGCTTTTGATCGAGTCTGGCACCTCCTCTACAAAATCCGACAATTCCTTCCTCCTACATACTTTTTAATCATTCGCTCCTTTCTAACTGGCAGAACATTTAAAGTAAGTCATAAAGGTTCCTACTCATCCCTCTATTCCCAGTCTGCTGGCGTTCCTCAAGGCAGCATCCTCGGTCCTA
>CM073763.1:20396807-20553044 GCA_037127475.1 Arma custos
TTTTAGAATATTCCTTCGATAACTAGATTATATTCCTTTTTTTTAGTTTAACTATTAAAAAAATTATTGAACTTTTCATTACATAAACCCTAGCTAATAAGATGTGTATAATCGTGCCTGAATCGGAGTAACATTGACATTTAAATTGAATTTCAGAAACATATTTGTTTTAGAATCTACCTTCAATATCTTGATTTTTATTTAAAAAATATTACGTTACGTTGCCTATAGCTACTCAATTATTTTTTAATGGCCTGGAAGCACGTGGGATTGGATCGATATAGGCGACTCTCACTTCAAACAGACCTCAACAACAGTTCGTGACCTTTAGCCCAGAAGTTGCCATACCTCATCAGAGAGGACCCACACATTGGCACCGGGACCTCATCAAACACGAGGTACACACGCTCACAAAGGGATCCCTTCGACAGCCAACAGGTCCTGAAATATAACAAAGACGGAATTGATATCGACTACTCAACTCAAAGACACGTGCTTCTAAGTAATGTACGCCCAAAGGCGCGTGTAGGTCGAGGCACAGGCGTTGGATATAGTTGGTACGGATCTCTTATCGGGGCGAGAGTCTTCTCTTATTTCAGTTTTATCGTCCGCTTCGTTGCTTCTTTCTATTGTAAAGGACCAACAATTCTGTCGCTTTTAACACAAGTTTTAATTTTTCCGCCAGCATTTATTTTTATTTTCTACATACGGTTGAATTTTTATACAAATCCAACAAAACTACCAGTCTAGTTGCACGAACTTCATTCCAAGAAAAAAAAATGGAATTATTCTAAAAACTTCTGGTATCTAACTCATATTCACTTTATAGTTTTTTATTCAAAGCATTTCATAGTTTTCACAGAGAGCAATCGAATACCTACAGTTGGGATAAAAAAAATAAATCAAATCAAATTTTCAATGACATAATTGATCGATTGCCTTTAAATATACTATATTAAAGGCCATAATTAGGTGGTTATTGTCTCAACAATTTATTATTTATTTATTCCACTCAACATATTCATGATCTGTTCAAAATATAATTCTACGTTATAAGCATTATATGTTATCACGATCCCAGGGTCATATTATAAAGTCTGTAATAAGGCTTAGTGAACCCCAAGGCTCGAGGCCGTTACGATCAATTTATGCTCACAAACATCCATCCACGGGCCACTACCCACAACCAAAATTCGCAGTGAGTACAGCACTTATTAAGTTTTTAGGAATTCTAAGCACAGAAACTTTACAAGCCCATCTTAATCTTCATGAAGCAATCAATTCAACAATATTAACTTGTACATGCTTCGCCATTCCGCGTTATGTAGGCTCTTAAATTCTCCAAAGGTCTCATCCTTTTTCAGACCGAAAGTTTTACGCACAACCTTATTTTCGAATACTTTCAGAGGTTGTTCATCCTTCAGCGTCACGTTTTTAGAGAGAGCTGAGCAGACGATAATTTTATATTTTATGAATTTCAGATTACGGCACAAAATATTAGTAATTCCCCCTTATTGTCACTTGAATTTCGTTTTTCTAGTTAAATACCCTAAATAATAAATACCCTAAGTACTTAAACTTCTCCATATGTTGAAAATTATACCCTCCTAAAACAATGTCCCCAAAATCTCCCCTTTTTCTGCTACTAACCATATATTTAGTCTTCTCCGAATTTACTTCCAGCCCTATTTCCTTACATGCATTCATCAACTTCTCTGTATTTAGTAAGAAATATAACGCATCTTCACCCCAATTTATCCACAAACCCAAGCACGGATATATTATAATTCATGGTCCTAATAAAAGCCTGATAAAAATATATCATCGTAGGAAACTAATCCATATCACAGGAGTTAATTTTCAGTTCATTAAAGCGAAATATAATATTACCTACCCTGGGGATAATGCTGGAACATACACTGGAAAAAATTCTCGTTACGTTCGTTGTTGACGTCCGATAATCCCCCACTCTTCGTGTCTTTAACGATTTTTTTTCCTTCTCTGGGCCGGCCTCGTTTGTCCTAATAAAGCGAGAGCATGTCGGCGAGCAATTATATCCGAGCCACAAGTGTAGGCCGCATGTTCTTCTTGCGCACACGTGTTCCTCCCCCTCCCTCCCCTCTGGGGTTCGACGTGCAACGGGTAAATACAACACTGGGTCGCCATTAATGCAACAACATGATCTTCGATATATTTATCGGTATAAGGCAAAGTGAATAGATCCCTTCTGTTTGATGTCCCTTCATGAAAGACGCGTGCCGTTGCATACGCCAGGCCTCGTTGGATATATTAGTTTATTGCTGAATTGAAAACGTAAATATGTCCTGATTTATTTACAAGGAACATAGCATAATGAAATTACAATTTGGATTTGTACTATTTAGTAGAAGGCTCAGTGAACTTAGCGATGTGTTTCAATCCTGAGGTTTAATTCCGACTGTGGTAGATAAATTATTTGATCTGTTTGCTATTGAACTGTGATATAACTATTAATGAGTTCCCTTAATTAGGGGAAAATCTGGCGATTGAGCGTGATCCTGGACAAATCACTCCCCTGCACAACCGTTTTCCTATACAGTCACTATCATGAATAAGTCTTGGGTTGTAGTACCACAGATTTTTTTTGCTCTAAAAAACAATTATACACACAATAACTCTTCTTACATTCGTTGAGATATAGGATAAGGTAAAAAGGTACTGATTTGTTTTGCATTTTAGGGATGTAATTACCTTAATAGTACCTGGGGTCATATGTGGTCTAATGGTTAGCATAACAACCTAGTGTCACCAACATGGGGGTTCGTAAACCGGCAGGTTTCCTTCGGAGCGGGCGTAAAATGTTGCTCCCGAGTTTGAGGGAGGACGAGTACTCATTAAACATTCCTCTACTATTTATAAATGGATAAGAAAAAATTAGACATCGCACAGACTCAGGCTTCCCGTTTAACGTCCCTTCCGAAGGACAGCGTAACTAAGGATTTTTTACTCCTTGGGCCACTTGCCGGCCTACGAACCCGCAATCTAGGGCTTAGTAAGTTGTTATGTTAACCACTAGACCACAGGTCGTCCCAGCCAAAGATTTATATATATTTTTCTTTCAAAATTTCATAGGTGTACTCCACTTCTATTACTTCCACGGATTCACTTCCATCTTCTTCCTAGACGAACTAATGAAGCTTAACTCTTTCAGACCGGATATGAGGAGGACGGAGGATGAGAATGAAGTGAATGGAGACGAGGCAGTCCCACAGGTTATGGTCTCTTTCAATTACTCTGTTAGCCCCTAATCCTCGCCAGCTAATTACCTGCCACGGACCAATCACTAACTCTCCTTCTGCAATCGATCCTCCCATCCACTTCCTGGTGAGCACCTGAGGGGGTGAGAGGGATGGAAGGAACATTATGCGAAGAGGATTGAGAAATTTCTTGTATGAATGTAAACGCGAAACGCATTCGTATAAACGAAACATAGACAAAGTTATTCTATCCTCTTCAAAATTCTTATCAATAAGAAATAATCAGATATATAAAAAAAATTAAAGAAGTCCAAGGGTAACTAGGAATACACATGGTGGAACTCAATTGTACTCTTGAAACTATTTCTTCCCGATTTGAGATCAGTTGTTTATATTTTCTCAGCCTTAGACCGACTTCATAGACTTTGCAGACCTGAGGCTTAGCTGATCTGCACAATCGTCATGTCACGATGAATCTGCACAATTGATGTCACCTCCACAATCGATTTAATAGAAACATTACAGTCCATAGTCTTCTGAAGTCTAAATCCTCAAGGTTTAGAAGTTCAGGATAACAATCTTCCTTCTCCAAGTGTTATTTCAAGAAAGGCGGATGAATGGAAACCACTACTAGTAAACCTTTTAACTTTTTCATGAGTTACATATTTTTCAAAAACAAATACGAAACTAAAATTACGTATTTACAACGGGGAGTATTACAAAGTTTTTTTTTTTATTAAAACAATAACTTTCGTAGTTGGTTATAGAAATTTCCACAAATTTTTCGAAAATGATTTAAAGTTTGGCGGAGCTTATATTAATGAAACAAATGATATTTAATATAACTTTTTTTTTTCTTTAAGGTCCTTTTTTTTTATTAATGGCATTGTTTATTTCCATCCATACAGCCAGCTATGTGTTTATTTGTTTAACTGTTAAGTTAGTTGCCAACAGCACGCGGTTTTTCCCCGATGGTTACCGCCTGTTTTTCCCAGGCGGTCACCCATCCAAGTGCTAACCACGCCCGACGTTGCTTAACTTCGGTGATCTGGCGGGAACCGGTGTGTTCAACGTGGTATGGCCGTTGGCAACTAGACCCTTAAATGATTAAAATAATGCAATTGAACTTTATTGGCAATAATAATTGCTTATTTGCAATTATTAACCCGTATCTCATTGTTAATAATAATAAAAAAAACTATACGATTGAAAGCCATCTAGGATCTTGGATTCAGCGCAAGGTTGAGACTGTACTGTTCCTAGAACAACGGTTATGAAGGGAGGTGATTCGTCCAAGACGATGCTCAAGCACAATGGTTTATAAAGGCCACTTTAAAAAGTCTGATTGAACCCCAGGAAGGTTTTCAGATCCTTCAGAGTCCATCCGTGGCTATTAACAGATCAAATCATTTATCTACCAGAGCCAGATTTGAACGCGGAACCTTCAGCAGAGCATCTCAACAACTAATAATAAAAATAGATATAATAAGATAAAAGATATCATACTTGTTTATCTGGCGTTTTTTTACATAGAAATATTCGGATAAAATAGACTATATTACAGAGGTTATACATCATTTTGGGTTCTCCACTTCAAACTTATGCTTCCGTACGACTATTTATTAGTTTTCAATAAAATGATACCGAGCACCATGTCACATATATAACAAAATGTTTGATCAATAAAAAAAACCTATTGCGAAATATATCGGACGACACAGAATAGAGAGTGCTTTATAAAGAAAAAAACAACAAAAAAAGAAGGATAAAACGAAACCTGGTTGAAGCAGAGGCACGCAGATTGATGGATTGTTTAATAGATTTCGGGGCAACACAACCCTCCCCCCCCCCCCGATCTAGAATCCTCCCCTCGCCGGCCAACTAAATACGACAAAACATTGTCCGTCAATTCGGCTATGATAAATGGCTTCATGAATCAAAATTATTGCCGAATCCAGAGTTTGTTATGGATTGTTTTCAACTAATTGATGACGTATCATGAAGATATTCCGCTTTATATGGGCCATAAACGTAAATTGTCATAAATCTGAATCTAAGCCCTTATCATTTCATAATTAATGTGGTTAATAAATACTGGTTAGTGAAGATTAAAATCTTGAAAATTATGAGCAAATTTACTACTAATAATACAACTATATTTTAGGATCAGAATATAAAGTACCAATTGTAAAGTTACTCCAAGAAGAAAAAAAATTAAAAGAGAAAAGAAGGCATCCCATTAATTTTATTGTGAGATAGAGCAAGCCCCAAAGGAACAGAAAGCCATCCCTTGACACATAGTGGTCGTATAAAGTCCTCTTCCATCTCAGTCTCTTCTAAACAACTTTTCAAACTTTTCATTAAGAGTACATTTTTTTTCTCTCCCTTTTCTTCCTGCAATCCAGTTTAAATCTCACTCCTTGTCCCCCATTCCTTTGAAACTAGGGAAATTTTTATTTATTTTTCCCAGTTTAATTTAAGGTAGAATTGGTAAGAGAGGAGGTAGCTATTAAAGAGGCAATAAGGTCCTATTAAAGTTTATTAGGTTGGCCTCAACCCTTTTATTGCCCCGACTGGTGGCCAACCAGCCAACCTTCAAGCCTTATTCGCAAGCAAGCCAATAAAACCAGCCCCTTTTTAACCTGTTGATAAATGAACATTTTATTTAGAAGAAAATATGTATAAAAAGTAAAAAAAAAAAATGTAACAAGTTTTAGGAGATGAAAATATAAAATACTTAGGCAAAAACACACATATAGAGAGGGTTGTTTTAGTAAACACTACAATTTGCTTTTTGTACCAATTTATAATAATATAAAGATTAGAAAAGTTTCCCTCGACATTATTATTTCTATACACTACACATTTATTGAAAAATTTAATATTAAAAAATGGTAGACTAAAAGCATGTACTTTTAATATCAATTTGTGCTAATAAGTGCAAAACTAAGTAGCGAACTCAGTATATTAGATTTGATCCTATATTATTTGACAGGTTGATGTCACATGGTTTGGCCAGCTCGCAGGCTTCTAAAAAAGTGATAGGTATTTATTTAGAACATAAATATGGTATTAATCTAAAAATAATTAAAGAGTATGATCCACAGAAATAAGTAAAATATAAGTTGTTAAAGCTTATTATCGAAGAACGTTACAGAAGGAGTCGAAAATTGTATCTACTACGGGAATCATTAGGACAGGAACCTTAAACGAGTACCTGACACAAAAAAAACGTTTCATACAGAGCGTGATTTAAAAAAAAAAAAAAAAAAAAAAACAGTCGCTAAACTTTATAAAAATATAAATAAAGAAAATGAAAGGTATTACGTTTCTAACCAACTTTTTTAACATTAACATGGACGCTTTTCCTCTTGTATTTTTTCCGTACTATGTAAAATGTTAACATATTTGTCACTTTATTTTATAAATTTGGTTTTCAATATATCAAAAAATCTTTAGTTAAATTCTTGATTGGTATTTACAAAATTAATTATTACTATGAGAAAGAAAATCGTCCGGGTGAAGGTCAGAAAAAAATTCTCTTAAATAGAGAGAACTGAAAGGCAGTGTTTCGACCCAATTTGCAGGCCTTCTGCTGGATACACAAGGTACAGATAAATTAAAATGATACATAGTAAATGCATAAATGCATCAAGTGGTTTATAATAATCAATGTATTATTATTTATTATTTAATTTGTCTGTACCTAGTATATTTAGCTAAGATGAAGACCTGCAGTGTGGATCTTCCTTTTTAAGTCGTTTTTTCTGACCTCCATCCCGACCATTTTCTTCCATCAACTAATATTATTTAGTATGTATCTCTGTATGGTACATAATTGTTATTTAGGCACAGTATGTATTTATTTGTAAATAGTTCTTTATATTATGTTAGTAAAATGTGGTATTAATGAGGAATTACAATATATCTCAAAATTTTTTCTACCTGAGGATGGAAATCTCAGAAGCCTTGAAGATAATGATTAAAATAACAGAGCTTAAGGCGGTACAAACCGTTCCAAAAGTTAATAAAGCCCGAGCCCTCATCGCAGGCAGAAGCAATACAGAGAAGAAGGAAGAAAGGGGCCCTTAATGCGAGAGGTGAGTGTACCCAGCCTACTTAATGACTATTAGCAGCCTCGCTAATTACCCCTTGTTCTCCAGTTGCCGACTCCTCTGTCACTCCCAGATCGGGTATCCGTCCGGATCTGCCCTACTTCTTGTCCAAGTACTAATCCTACAAAGAGTCTCCTGTTGAGAATTCTCTAATAAGGGAAGGTGGTACGCGTACGTGTATGGAGAACCTTTACGACATAATAGCTGGTGTATAATTCCCATCCGCGAATTAATCCTATTAGAAATAAGTAGAGACTAACTTAAAACCGCAATTGAAGTGTCATTGTACCAACTTTCGCAAAAGCCAGTAAGATAATAGGAACGAGAATCAGGAAGACCTCATTCGGCATACTAAAGACATTATTTTTTAAAATGAATATACAAACGCAAAAAAAAAAAAGTAAAAGAAAGAAAAGATCCGCAAACCCTCCTGGAATTCACTCAGTCTCTAAAAAGCATCCTTAATTGTGGAAAAACCTGAAGGTTAAGCGTGATATCGATCAAATCACCTTTCTGCACAACCGTTGTCTTAGAAACAGTATAGTTTCTACCATGGACTGAACCCGAGACAATTCAAAGGTTAATCTTTATTATTTCGGTAATATTAATTTTTTAAAACAAAGCCTTAACATCTGAAGGAGACCTGCAATTCGGGTCGAAACGTTGGCTTTCCAATAAACAGTTCTCCCTGTTTCAGATTTTTTTTTAAGTCCGCCTAGACCATTTTTTCCTCATTTATATGTATATAGTTGACTAATATTATTGAAGATTCATCTTTTATAATTCTTTCAAATTAGTTACTCGGTGCAAAAAAAGGCTTATTTTTTTGTTTCCATTATGACTATTAATATATATTTTTTCTATAAATCAATCCTAATAAACCATTTAATTCATTATTATCCATGACGAATATGAATGTAGAATATGTATATCTAATTGCATTTGCATAGGACATGTGCAAGCAGGCGTCACTCCTGTATGGATATTGATACTGTAAATAGGGCATGGGAAAAAATCAGAACATAAATTGTGTTAATTAAGTTTTATTTATTTATTTTTAATAAATTCACACTGTTTTTAATTATACATTTGGTTTTTGATTAGATTTTTTTTCATTTTTGTAAATAGTATTTGGTAAATATAATCTATAAGAAATATAAATGCCATCACATTATCATCTATTTTTAAACAAAATATAATTAATTAATTCCTTTTTATTTAACGTTGGTAAAATTATTATTAATAATAATTATTACACATTTCTATGATCTAGAAATTCGTTTTACCTTTTTTTATTTTTTCCTTACATTGTAGTCCTATTACTACTTGTTTCTAGAGCTAATGACCTGGATGTATTGTTTAACGACAAAATATAATAACAACCAACAAACCATGTTCATATGATGACTTCAGAATAAGAACTTCCACTAGAAAAAAAACCTGTACCCCACTACAACCCTTGAAAGGTCTAGGGTTCAGTATATGATGGAGACTGTACTGTTTCTTGTACTGTTGTGCAGGGAGGTGCTCTGCCCTAGATCAGGCTCAACCACAAACCTCCTCCCGTCCTAGATCCCAAAGGATCCATCTCCGGCCGCAACAGATTAAATAAAAGTCTGCCAGCTAGTGGGATTTAAACCTAGGTTCCCTTCAACTAGATGATGACACATTAATATATATATAGCAATGATATAATGAAAGTTGATAATGATAAAAGATGAAAAAAGAAATCCGAACAAATAACAAATAGTTTACAGCCATTGGTAGTTAGTTTTACTCGTTTAATATTTATAATTTGTATGCTATCGGTTAAGTAGCAAACATGAATAAGTAGGTCCCTTATTTTCGATTATATTGGCCCTATTTTTCTCCTAAATAAGTGAAATATATTTGTATCGGGAAAAAATATATTGATAGTCCTTAAAAAATAATAATTATAATAAATGCTTACGTTCAGCCGAATAGCTGGGCTTAGTGAATAGACCGAAGAGGGATTATCTAGATTGTATATAGTCGTAACAAGGAGGTGCTATGATATAGCACCTTGCGATGAGATGTATATATCAGCTGACTGGAGATCGGATAGGCCATGAAATATGGCCCCATTAAGGAAGAGAGGCCGCTCTGATGTACCTGCTCCCCGCCAGAGGGCTCTTATTAAAACCCCGCCCAAAATTATGGCGCCTTATAACAGTGCCAAGTATAGCCGGGGTAGTTCAGTTCAATACTCGCCCAAATCCCGGCTCGAGGGTAGTTTCCCGCTCAAATGGGATTTCTTCCCTACCGTTCCTCCCCATCTTCCCTGTTCCTCCCCATCCGGGAGGTAAAAGGGGGTTTCCATTACCCCGCACCTTCCGGAACCCCAAAGGACTCGCTGCAACCCGAGATCCACCGCTGCAACCAACACCGCCATTAAGGCAAATCAAATTGTTAGACAAAGTGTAACAGGCTCCCTCCCATCCATCTCCTTTTCAGAGTTTTTTCTCCTTCCCTCAGTGTCTTATGACACAAAGAGCATGTTTACACTGATAAAGTTCTGGAGAAGTTCTTTTACTTTCCTGAAAAAGTGTGGAGTGCTGAAACACGAAACTGCTTCGAGGAGTTGGTGAGATGGTATTACCATTATTTTCATAAGACACATCTGTTTCCATTTTTCTCTCCGCGGTATACAACGCCGATCCTACCATAGAAATACTTGAATCACAAGCTCTCATAGGTGGTTTGGGAGTCATGCCATACACTACTTTTAATGGAAATTCTTTAATACCCGCAAGGAACATTAAGGTCTGGAGAAAATTTTAATATGACAATATGGATTATTTTATAAAATATCCACTGGCAATCAGTAAATGTTTCCTTGATTTATCCAGTCATCTGGTTGAAAATCTTACATACCATTTTAAAGTTTTGTCTCTGTTATAAAGAGAGTTTATTCAGACTGATTAGGCTTTATTACACAACACTATGAACTAAAATGCTGGAAAAAATATCTAATTCGCGTGCTTCTGGTTTTCATGTCAACTTCTAACTCATAAAATTTATTTAGCATCACAAAAACTTTTTTTAATTTTTGTGTAGATGCTGTTGATCTTATACCACTTTAGGTTTAATCATTTTAAAATATTCAAACATAAATATTTGCTATTATTTTCACAGCATGAAGGCTTGGAACTAAAACGTCTCATGGAATACATAATTTTGTAAATAAGAGTAACTTAAAAGTTAAACATTATTGTCATATCGGGCCAGTTCCTTGAAAATTACAAAGCAAATGAAGCTTAAATACAAATCATGGGTTACTATTTACTTTTTTCATAATTAAATTCCAATTAAATGGGGCAAACGCCAAGGCATTTGTAAAATGTATTTGAAGACAAACTTATCTGTTTTATGTTTAGTTACACCAAGAGGCCTAGAGAGAGTCCCTAGTTACTAGGGTGTATAATTCTAGAATGTACAAGTCCCTATAGACTGACTAATGCACTCATTAGAAGGCTGAATTAACCAGATATATATTTCGCAAAGTAAGGCCCATGTATTTTCTATTCTTACATAGGCAACATAAACTTATCTATTTACCTTTCTTACTGTACATATATGTAAAATTTTTCTTGTTGCACGCTAAGTTCTCATCTCTCTTTAACTACCCATTCCCTCTTTTCAAGTATGAAATGCAAAGGGAAAAAAATGATAACGCAAAATTTTTTTTTGGTTCTAAATTACGAGGCAGTCACAAAGGGAGATAAAACTTCACCTCCGTAGGTGTAAGGGAAAGAAAGGGGAGGCACAAGATAGATGGAACATACGGCGTATGAATAAGTTCATTTTCTTTCCTGGCGGGGGTAATGACGACTCTAAAGGAAGATATTTACATAAATTTCATGGTTCTCTCCAAAGGGTGCTCGGAGATGAACCTTAGGCTTATCTGCATATACATCCTAATTGCGTTATTGTCGGGAAGAGAGGCGGGATCGATTGAAACGTCAGAGTTACAAGTGTTTTTGTCCGTGTAGGAGTCTATGTATAATTGAAACGTTCCACGATGATAAAAATAATAATAATAAGAAAAGAAGATGGAAGATGGCTAACAAGCTATTAACTGAGGAGATTCGTTAACTGCCCTTTTGAACGATAAATTATCTCTTTTCGGCTCGTAAATCAAAACCTCTGAGAGCCCGAGAACAAATAACTCCTAACTTCAATTTCTAAACTTTAACAGGCCGATATTTCTTCTGGAGGGCCTCGTAAATAGAATTCTTACCAGCTTGTTTTCTATAATGAGATTTACACATAATAATGGAATTTATTACACCTGACGCGACGCTCCAAGGAGTCGAGGAAAGGAAGAAGTGGTGGTGGGAGAGCTCGTACATATTCAACGCTTGATAAAACCTTTTGAAAGGATTAAAAGAAAATGTATGAATAAATAAACTCTTCGGAGGAAAAAATAATTTGACGAAATTGCTGGATAAAGTCTTCTTTAAAAGAAAAATTAATGCTTTAATAATGTGTAAACTGTAGAATAAGTAATGCCTTCCTTACAGAGAGGAGTACATAATGTATTTATGTACATCTCAGCGTCCTCTCTCTTCTCATAATCATAAAACACAAAAGAACGAGCTAGAATGAAATTATCGGTTAATTCTGCGCTGAATAATGACTAGAGCTTTGTGGAGCGCTAATAGTTAAGTGTGGCCGTAAAAAAAACAACAAAACAAACTTGATGCTTCATAACTGACTTAAACGAACCGCCCTAAGTTCTCTCGAGTCTGGAAACACTTTATAAAGAACTTTAAAACGAGAAATTTATATTCGCTGATATGGTAATTCTGAAACTAGTCTATTATATTACACGAAGTACGTCCCAATTGCATAGACTAGTTACCTGACTAGAAATGTGGTTATGAAAATAACATGCTGAGTCTTGAGGAACTTTTAAACTTTTTTAGAGAAGTATGTCGTGATTGGTGTACAATTAGGAGTATGGTTGCTATGCCAACAACACATTAATTTTCGAATGACTCTTTACAAAGAAATTAAAAATAATTATATTAATAATACACAATGGTCGTCCAACCTCTTTCTTGTGTTTGTAAGACACATAAAGCACAATATGTTTTGGAACTTTTTGACAACTGATGAAGAAAGTAATCATTGCATCTAAACTGATGAACAATTATAAATACATTTTTTATTTTTATTTTGATGGTGATTACTTTTAAATATTTTTATTTTTAAGAGAAAAGGTTTGTCTTGACCGGGATTCGAACCCAGGTCGGTACTTTTCCAATCTAAAGCCCACCTACCCCAGTGTCCCAAGTGGCAGTTTCGTTAACTACCTCCTACTCTTAGCGAAACCTTCCTTAGCCCTTTGTTAGTGTTTGTGTCTAGTGGACGTTTATTTGTTTTCATGTTAATTATACAATATGAGTTGGAATTTGATGAAGATTTTTCGCGAGGTGATTGATGAAAAGTCAGCTGTGGTATTTCTACCGGAGCGGAACGTCATTCCCCGGAAAATGTGTTGTAGAAAGGGACATAATATGAAACTGCAACTGAATATTGTTCTTTTTAATGAACATTGTTTATAATTTTTGTAACATATTGTTCTTTTTAATTAATATTGTTTACAATTGTTGCTAGATATCGTTGTGTTTAATCAATATTGTTTATAGTAAATGTTTATCAGATGTTAATTTGTATTTTGTAATTTAAATATTTAAGTATTGAACATAAATAATTAGATTTAACTACAATGTGATGTATTATGGTTAATTGCTTTGATTGTTCTGTATATACGACACTGTTTGATGTGATATTCTTATTTCTAATGAATATTGTTTATAATAAATGTTATTTTTTACGTTCTTATTTATTCAGTATTATTTATATTTAAATTTAAAGAGAAAATATGATATACAGCTAAAATATGATTTTTTTTTTGGTTTTCTTTCATTTTTACCTATTTTTCTTTGAAAGAGAAACGATTTGCCCGGGCAATCGCAATGAAAGAAAACCAAAAAAAAAAAATCATATTTTAGCTGTATATCATCTCCTATTTCATTTCCTAAGAATCCTGTTGTCTGTTTACTATTTCAAATATATTTCAGGCATCATAACCTGACAGCTGCCAAATAGTTGAGGTAAGTGCCAGAGGAGCGTGCTGGGGTAGGTGGGCTTTAGATTGGAAAAAGTACCCCCAGGTCTTCCACATCTCTACTCGAGATATGGGATCGGTGAAGAGAATGGATTTGTCTGACCTGGTTACGAGCCCTGGTAGCTTAGTTGGAAGAGTGCCGCACTACAGATTAGGAAGACCCGGATTCAAATCACTTCCAAGACAAATCTTCCCTCTTCAAAATAAAAATATTTAATTATACATAGAGTTGAACGAAAACAATATGAGCATAAGAATATACGAAGAACTATTATTGGCCCCATCTGACGACAGTATTAATTGTTCTTGTTGATAGTAATTTTTTGACGATTTCATATAATCATCAATTGAAAAAAACGATACGAAAACTTCATTTTCCTGCTTTTTTTTGTTTTGTTTTTTTCATATATGAACTGAAGAAAGATCATGCTTTAAAAGCGTATACGGTGTTTGCTATAATATTCTCAATATTTATTTTTTTTAAGGCGGATAACCTAAAAATTCATTCAGAGTTTAAAATACAACCAGGAGGTAAATTACACATTTTACTAATTCTTGTATTTGTTAAGGAGAGCCAATTTTCTATAACTTTTAACTATTAAAATTCTTTCCTCGATACTTATTAAAAAATCTTAATGAAAATTGTTTACATGGTTATTGTCATTGAAAAGTATGGAAAACAATAATCATAGTATTTATTTACAACAATTTGCCTAAAATATTACCTATTTTGTTGGCATGGTGCCATTTACCTCTGGGGCACAAATATAATACCATTTCTCCAAAAGTGGATATAATCGAAACAAAAATATTAAAGTTATAAAATTATACGATCAAATTTTTCTACGAACTATAAGATTGCCCATCACGAATATTAAAAATAAATGAACTAGTTCAAGATATCAATTATAATATCTAGATTAAATAATTTTTAAGGAAGTAAATTGATCCATAAATTACAGTTTAATTTTATAACTGCTTAACCAAATATCTGAGTTTAAACGAATGGTTAAAGGATGTTTAAGTAAGTGAGCGGATGACTCACTATGGTTAATTAAACATCAAATTATGCTTCTAAAATTAAACATTAACAAAATCAAAATAATTAATGCTACATTGGCCCTGGATGCCGACCAACAAGAAAATTGAAAGGATTTCATTTAGGACTATTTGTCATTTTCTCAGAAGTTTCTGAAAGAGATGCGACAAGGCATTAACCCACAATTTGCTCTTTGGAAAAAGGCCAAACCTAAATAAATATGATAATTTTTAATCAGAGACTTGAAGTATATTTCTTTATTATTTTAAAGTAAAATAATAAGAATATATTAAACAGTCAAAATCTCGGGAGATACTTGGGATTTACCAATCAAAAATAGTTTGGAATTTTCCTACTACGGTCAAACGGAAACGTAGCATAAACTAACCAAAAAAAAACATTATTTTATAGCAATAACAAACTTAGTAGATGTTCAATCAAAATATAAGTTTAAAGTAAACTTATGCCGCTTTGCCGAAGGAAGCCCTACATAAAATATGAGGAAATCGATAAGGAGTTGAATGAGCGATCTTCTGTGGCTTGCTAGATCACTTACCATACATAATACATAACATACAAGTAAATATATAAATGGCATTCATAATATACATGTGAATGGATAATGTAATTATCTGTACCACACTACAAACCATTACACTATAAAAACCATTCGTTTGTCTAAAAATTCTTATTCTTATTAATAAAGAGAACTTTCTAAAAAATATATTTTCAAAGTTTAAACGACTTAAAAATTAAATACAACAGTAAATTGCTTAAACATACAAATAAATAAAATAATTGCTGCGATGGCAGGGAGCCTGAAGACATAATGTGGCAACGATTACCGAGCGACAGCTGTGCTCTGGCCCAGTATTAATTTTCTAAACCGCTCCAGAGCTCTAATGAAGCAAGTCTGTGGAACCCGTCCAAAAATATTTTTGGATCTGGATCCAATGATCCTTCCAGTCCAAGATATATATACTATTTTGAGCACAAAATAACCATTAAGTAAATTAATAGAATTATCTTATCATATAAATTCATATTAAATATTATTGTGTTATTGAAATTATTATACACGTTGAGGATTGTTTGGAATTGATAGAGATAAATTATTTAAAGCTTGTTTAATCAATAAGGAATTTATAGTGGAATGAAATCTAGCTCTTTAGATAAGGTCTTTAGCGGGTATTTTTTAAAAGATGTAAAAACAATTTGGTCATTGCGTCCTTCTTTAGTGACGTAAAATGGAAATTCAGAGGCTGCACGAATTAAGTTAAAAGTTAAATATTCCTATCCTAATTACACCAGCAAAGACAAAATTCAAGCCTCACACAGTAGAATAAAGTGATGTAAATCAATGAACAAACTAACATTATTCCTAAAAACGTTCCTTTTAAAGGATCTATTCTATTCTAAATTCTAGCTGGCCGCTCAGATGTTCTTCACAACGAGGCCGGCAACTCCCCGCCAAACGACCCCTTAAAGCCATTTGTCTTGGCCCTGTATTGTCAAGTCTATTAAGGGCGCTCAGACAGGCAGAAAACTGTTTTCAAAGGTACTAAATCATCTCCAAAAAGGGAAAAAAAAAAAGAAAATATTTCACGGTGATATCTTACTCAGCGATTTTGTATACGTAATTACAAGCTTCGTGAGGTACCAGGTATCCGAGGATAGGGTCAGGCATTTTATATATAAATATATATATATATATATATATATATATATATATATATATATATATATATATATATATATATATATATACTGGGGGCATATAGTCAGATCCCTGGACGCTACACATTATGGGATTATCGTTGCCTTTCTGTATTTATTTATGGCTAAGAGATCACTATTTCATTATTATCTGAACTTGCCCTTCCACTTCCTAACGTTTTCTCCAAGATAGAAATAACTTAGGGCTTTCCTTAGATATATGATCTTCAGAAGCAGTTACCCTTTCCTTGATGGACGATTTAAAGCCATAACATGCCTTGCTTACTAACTTCGTTCTGACATTTGTTACTCTCAAAAATTAACCTCTTATCATTTTAGTTCAAGTATATTTTTCTATTTATCCATAATAATAATATCAACAAAATTAAATGTTTAGCAAACCGAAAGGCTCGTTGCCGACACCAAAAATCACTGCTTGGAAACTATCATGCACGGACCACTACTCAAACTCTTAATAATATAAAAAGTAATTGATTTCTTTATAATTTTACTCCTGTTCTTATCAACTTTTTTGCTAAAAATTGAATTTTTTTGTAAATTCTACACAATATATCCTTTAGTAATTAGCGTATGTACCATGATATATCATTGTGGCGGTAATCATATATATTTTTATGCAAGAAGGACACGAAAGCAGTCTGTAATACTATGCTTTTGTGGTGGACAGAAAGCATGAAAGAAGTATAATATTCTTTTTGTAAATACATGCGATATGAAGATATATTATTTTAATAAAGAAAGGACTGGTGGTTGAATGTATTCTCCATCAAATCCCTCCTTATGTTCCAGCTTCATTTATAAATGCCGAGCACATGCTTTGCAATTCGACATTGTGTTAGCATTTGTACTACGGAATAAGTCTCAAGTGGACTTATTCATTTTTGGAGCTTATCCTTGTTTTCAAATACCTTGAGACGTTGTTCATCCTCCCTTTTAGTATAGAAAAGTCGGAAAAATGCTAAGTTCTATGTATTCTAATATTAAAAATTCCTTGAAAATGCAGGAGTTAATGATGCCAAGATGGAAAAATAAGAAACTTTCCTTACAAACAAAAACTTAACCGTGCTTTTATTTCCTATTGAATTTCTCGTTTCAAGTTGTGTTGTATTAACCATAGAGAGCCTCAGTACTTCAATTTATTCACATATTCAAACTTACCATCACTTATTTTTAAATACAACAAAATGTATTTTTAAATGATCTGTTTTTATCTTGTATTTTTTTTAGATTAATTTATTGATATTTACAACTATAATAATATTAAAACAAGTAAATTGTAGCTTTCCTTATCCGATCCTCGTCCCTTTGGAACTCAATACCTTCTTCCATTCGTCCTTCCAATAATCTTTCAACCTTCAAATCTTCAAATATTCAATCACCTTATATCCTTACAATTCCCAAAAAATCTGAAATAACATACCCAGTTTTCAGAATCAATTTTCTAACTGATAAATGAACGGTGTGTTTTTATTAATATAATTATTTATATATATATATATATATATATATATATATATATATATATATATATATATATATATATATATTTATATTGTTGACGCTTCACTCATCCAATTAGATATTTTTTAAAACAAGTTATATTAGTTGATATTGTTCATATTTTTTTTTATTTTCTGCTTTCTTAGTTTCTACTTGACTTTGTAATTTGCATACATATGTTATATCTAATATCTAAAATTATCTATTGTTTCTCTCTTCTATATATTCTTCCACTTCTCTTTCATCATTGCCCTGTATTTGCTTATTATGATCCTAGACCTTTTTAAAAGAAAAAAAACATTACGATTTTAAAACATTTTTGGCGATTCATTCCTAGACAAAATGTCTTCATAAGCTCATTCGTTTTTTTTTTCCTTCTATCCGCTTTACTCACGTCTGATACGGATTTTGTTTCCCTTTTTTATCTTATCGTGTTTATAATATGTGTACACATATATTTTCAACAATTTTCATAACTTGACCTCAAGAGCTCCACAACGATACTCCACCTACTATAGCCAGCCATACCCTGACGCAAGCGCCTGCAGGACACCCAGAAGATGCCCATCGGCTAGGCCATTCTCCTAATACCCTGGGCCATTAAGCCACGTCTCTCGGCTTTCATGATTTCCCATCCGTCACTATTTGTCTTCGGTCCCGGGGCGTTTTGAAACAGTGCCGACGCTAACTTCACCCAAATGAGTCTTCTAGAATTAGTTTCTCACAAGGCCCTGAGCACTTTCAACACTCCCAGTCTATCCCTTCTTGTAATTAACTCATCACGGTTTGTCCGATTTGGTTGAGACAGTCTCTTCTGCAACGGAGGTGAATGAACTCGTTGAACAGTTGGATCACAGGAAAATTGAGTGAAGAATATTTGATATAGATAATACCAGTAAAGAAGCGTTCCGAATGCACTAGAAAGCTATTATACAGACCATGTAGATATCATTCATCAAGTATTTACAACTATTAACATATGTATATATATTTTCCCCCTCTTTTTCCTTCCCATGGTACAAAACAAAAAAATAAATATATATATATATATATATATAAACTTTACCACTAGAACCCAAGGAGGGACTTACGTTGTACGCAGAGACTCACGTACGGATTTCAGTACGTAGTGAATATCGTACTGTTTCTTGGTCAACGCTTGTGCAGGGAGGTGATTTGTTCTAGAACACGCTCAACCGCCAGATTCCCCTCCCTTGTTTTGGGTACCCACTTTAAAAATACAATAGAAACATTCTAGTCAATTTGCTTCAATGTCTTCACTTCAACGCTCAACCGTTGGGTTAGGCACAGTTCAGCCCACAGAATCCACGAACGGTGTATTGGAAACTTAAATTTTTTTTTAAACCTAATTCATAAAATAAGTTAGATTTCCAACTGTTTAATTAAACAATAAGAGTTAAATACAGAGATAAATAGTTTGCCTGTTTCCTTTTTTTTTTTTTTTCATTCGAATGCTTTTCTGTTGGCCACTGAACAATCCGCTTTGAACACAGAGCTAGAGCAAAACAACTCTGGTGTTTCAAACTACACAAAGCAAATGCTAAAAGATGTTTTAAATTGGAAAAGTTCTAAAAAGCAATCAGCCAATCAGAGAGCGAGTTCGGATTAAGCGGGCTGCCAATCGGAACTGCCGTATAAATAAAACACTGACGAACACACACCTGGCAGAAAAGAAGTCTGATGAGAGAGCTCTCAAACGAATCGGTTTTGTCAATTAGCCAGTGCCTCGTTAGGGAGCCGGCAGTCATTAGTATTTAAATTGATTCAGTTTATTTGTCGGCAATTTAATTATTCGGTCACTTCGCCTGCATTAGTTTTTTTTTTTCGCAGTTGAGAAAGTTTTACGCAACGAACCGAGTCTTAAGTCACTTCGCATCCTCTTTCCAAGCCGTAACCTATTTCAACAGATTTTCATTCATCAATGGTACCATACTCTAAAATTACAGTGACCTAAAATACTCTTTAGTATGCACCTATGAGCATAGGTCGCTCCTTCAAAAGAAAAATGTCATAACCTAAAAAACCTAATTTTTCAATGGAAATATTTGAAAGTTCTATGTGAGTTAAAAAAAAATAAATAAAAAAATGGGTATCGATGAAGCAAATATTGTAATAATGGAATATAAATTATTTTATTATTATTAGAAAAATTTTATGTCATTATTCTCAAGATCTAACATGATACAACTCAAAATATGACTTATGTTAGAAACGGAAAATCAGAAATGACGTTCCTGAATTAAAAAGTTACTACCAAAAAAATTGCTTAACTCAAAAACTCCAATTTTTTAGTCATATCGTTGTTCTTTTGATAGAGTGATATAAAAAAAATGGCAAGTGGGGGAGTTTTGATCATCATTATAATAATATTCCACAAGGCATTAGACTATTGGTGTTAATACTTAAAAACCCAATAAAATAAATTCCAATACATGTTTTTTTTGTTAACGATTGTGCATGTAGGTGTATTGACGGGATAGCTCGGTGTCTTCCAGCTGAGTATTTAATTTAAAAATAGGAGCTACGTCTAAAAAACAAGTTATTAAAATAAAATCATTTGGTTTTGTTCATTAGTAGTAATTAATTGAAATATCTGGAAGGTGTAATCCAGAATG
This sequence comes from Arma custos, assembly GCA_037127475.1. Lineage (NCBI taxonomy): Eukaryota > Metazoa > Arthropoda > Insecta > Hemiptera > Pentatomidae > Arma > Arma custos. The sequence goes on from CM073763.1 coordinate 20,417,228, forward strand.
GATGGACATAAACTATAGTAAGACATTGTAATAGTAAGAAAAAAAAAGGCATGTATTGTAGTAAGTGACAGTTCAATACATAGTTGAGACTTTGCTGTTGTAGAGGATGTTAATTAGGCCGAAATCACACTCCAACACCAGTTCCCCCCATTTATAAAGCCTGGGTGAGCCCGGAAAGGTCAGTCTTTTAACGGAATAAATAATTCCGTTATTATAATTATTTATGAAATTCTCCTCTTACTAACAGGACCATACATCTCGTCCACTACAACACCACCACTAACAACTTTCCAGTTCTTTATGTACATACTAATAAATTTGACGGCGGTCCGAATGATGAATCATTGGATGTATGCTAAGTAATTCATTTCGTTCCATTGTTTCCGCTGACAACAATTACAAAACGGATGTTACTAAGAGCAAACAATGACCGTAATTAAAGATGGAAGGGTGCATTAGTAGAATGGAATCTATAATGAGAAGAGCCAATCATTAATTGTCAAGGAACTAATACATCTAATTATTAACGACCCTTCGGATGTAAAAAAAATCTACCGTCTACAACTTGTTATCTATAATATACGATCTAAAATCTGACCGCCTCTATACCTCTATAGAGATTTCTTGAACTCCGCAACAACTCAAACAACACCACAAAGAATGAATCTATAATTGTTTAACGCTATATTTGAACATATTATGTATGCTACAGAAAGAGTAAACAAATATATACCTATACCTATAAGTACATAAATGATAATTTAACAACTTGAATATCAAATACTCACATCACTTCAAAAAGAACCCGTCTTCAACATGAACTGATTTCTTACCTGAAAAAAAAAATATTAATTTAAATTAAAATCTAAAATAATCAAAACATTAAAACATTTTGTAAAATAATTTTGTATGGCCAAAATAATAAAATATTGATAATTGTGAGGGTGGCATAATTGAAAATGTTATACTTTTTTTTTTCTCTTTATATATTTATCCATACCAGTCAAATGAAAACAATGAGATGTCAGTAGATTGGCTGACAGTAAAGTAATATACAATGGCATGAGAGGCATGAAGAAGGTTGTAGATTTAATTTTACCTTTAGATAAAAAAAAAAAATTGATAGTGAAATTGTATTAAACTGACATTACTTCACTTTACTTATCATCTGGCAATAATTTGCTCACAAAATGGTAATTTTAAAACAGTTCTAACGCATTTAAAGATAAAATTAATCTTCTGAGAATTAAGGAAATTAAAATGAAAAAATTGTCAAGTACATTTTCTTTGAAATTACTGTCAATATTATCAGCCTATATGCCACACATGAGATGTCAGTTTATGAATATCATTCCAAAGATTAAGGAAAAGTACTCTTTATTTATCAGGAAAAATAGCCTTTATAAGCTAGATTATATCCTCAGTTAAATTGAGCAGAAAAAAAATGAATGATATACCTTGTAAATTTGAAAATATTAATGCAGACTTGTATATATGAAAATGTTATAAATGTTATATATATATATATATATATATATATATATATATATATATATATATATATATATATATATATGAAAATGGTTGAAAAATAAGTGCTTCAGAAAACTTCACTACTTACAAATAAAACTTTTCATAAAATTATTTTGTGACGCTTCAATAAATATGATACGTGAATCAACTTGCACATCCAAATTCAAAGTTGATGTTCACACCCTTTGAATTATAGCAAGGAAATTGAGATTTTATTATACAAATAACAATATTTATATATTTTTTCTTTTTAAGAAAGTACTTTTATTTTTAGCCATCAGTTATTATATCTTAATCCTAGCTTCCTTGAACCATTTGTATATACACACATATACATATATATGGATGTTTATACACACACCTACGATTTTTCATGGACGAAAGAGACAAAACTGTCATTCCCTGTAAAATAAAAAATCACCCGCCCCCCGTGCCGTTGAATTTTCATTAATTTGGCCTCCCTCAGTGGCTGTTCCAGATATCAATTAATCCTGGGCTGTGTTTGCAACGATATGGAGCATTAATATTGCAACGGCGCGGCGAGTGTTTGCAGGGTTTAGCCATGCACCACTATGCATTAGATGCAAATAGGTCCTGAAGATCTCGCCCGATATGACCACCCATACCTGGCCGTTTTTAATGAACGGAATCGGTCCACTGGTATAATAAGGATCAGATATCTTTCCCCTTTGTTAAGAAATGTATATATAAATGCACGATTTATAAACAAAAGGAAACATTATTTATAAAAAAATTTCAATACATAATTATAAATATAATTAAAGACACTATTAAATTATATATGCCGATTTGAACCGAACTTTTGACAGTTTTTTCGTTGTTGATTGTTTTAAGAAAAGTAACAGTATTCTATTTGCATTCGATAAAGAATATTTCAGGATAAGAGCTCTAGCTGACTTATGCCAAATCATTTCCCTGGAGAATCGTTGGCGTAGTACTGTCTGCATATCTGGGGTTCAAAAAACATTCATTGGATTGTAGTGCTTGTTTTATTTTTTATTTTTTAAACACGCGAAACCTTAATTTAGAAAGTTTTACTTTTACACATTAGAAGTGAGGGGTTTACTCAAGGATCAAAAGCCTTAGTCAAACAATTTCTTATAACACAACACCTTCTCACCTTATTTTTAATGGTTTTAGTCGGGTGTTCAACCTGAAGTTTCAGGAGTATCAAGCATTGACTTAACTTAACTAGCAAACAAATATGAAAAATTCAATTTTTGAAATCGAGAATTTTCCACTTGTATTGTTTTCTGCTGAAGCGGAGTGGTAAAGCACTGAGATGCAATGCCGAAGCTCCTAGGCTCAAATCACGCTCGCTGGTAGACTTTTATTTAATCTGTGAGATGGATCCTACAGGATCTAGGACCCTCCTGAAGGTCTTTAGAAGTGAGCCCCCAAAATATGGGGAAAATCTGATGGTCGTGATCTAGGACCAATCAATTCCCTGCGCAACCGTTGTCAAAGAAATAGTACAGCCTCTACCGTGTACTGAACTCCCCAGATCCTTCACGGGTTGTAATGGCACAGGTTTTATTGTTTTCTGCATCCTGGTACCTTCTGTATCATCTACTGAGTGCAATACACTTAATAAGATGGAAGTCTATCTTATTTTTAGAACATCATTTATCTTATTAGCAAATGACACTTTAGCAGATTACAAAGTAGGGCTCGGTTGAGGTTTTAGAACATGTTTCCTCATATCTTCAATATATAATAGAATCAAGAAGAATATTAACAGTATAAACATAGAATAAGTAAAACATAGACATATAGAAATGACAAATAATTCATTACTTTTTTTAAGCGTAGGTGGTACCCCTATTCAACTTTTTTACTTTCGAACTTAGTTACATTCGGATAAAAAATTAATAAGATGAGTTATATAAAGACGGCGATAAAAAAAACCCGGAGAACAGGAAGCGAAAATAAGATGAAAGACAGCAGGAAAAAGAATGGATAGAAAACCTGACAGGAAGCATAGAGAGACGAAGATCTAAATATACTTAAGAGATAACTACTAGATGTCGCTAGTGAATTGAGAGCTAAACTATAAAGAAGTTGTCAATGGTGGGGGTATAGAAGAGTTTTATTAACTAGCAACAGCTGTTTCTGTCTTCTCTCTCTCTCCACACTCCCACAACAAGCTGCTTTTTACTGCGAGCTATTTATAACACTTTTGAAAAAATATGACTAATGTTAACAGTTTAGAAGAATGATTAGATCCCTATTATATCTAAGAGGCCCCTGGCAAAGATCCACCTCCTTCTAACAACCTGGACAGATTTACACTTCTCCGTAAGCTGCCTTTTGAAATTTATTCTCAAACCCGGCTTTGAAAGGAGAGAGAGAGGGTGAGAGAGAGAAAGTCGTTTCGGCAATCGCCGGATGTTTTGTATCAGCTCCTTCGGACAATATAAATTCACATTTATATATCTACACTATAAAGGATGTAATTTATGCTGATCCTGTACTGGGATAAAAATAGGCGAAGAATATGATCCTGTGTAGCCATCAGGAGGATTATGAAGAAGGTTATTTCTCGCTGTGTTAAATCGAGGGCAGGCATAGATAGCACTGACAAGAACGATATTTTGTTGAAGAAATATTTGACTATACTTACATGCCTTGATGTTTAACATTCGACTAAAAACTAACAAGCAAAAGCTAAAAATAAATTAGATGAAAAGCCATTGGGCTTTTATGACCTAGGAGTTTTACGCCTTTAAACAACAACAAACATCAACAAAATGGATGAACATGTCATTCATACTCAAGAATTACAATTCGGTGTTACTTATATCTAGGTAATTCTATCTATGTTATTATACATAATTATCGTCGGCTAAGTGTATAAACCTGCTAACTCACTTAGACACAATTTTACACGAGATTAATAAAACTTAATAAATTTGAATTTTACAGTTTTAGGTTAAAACCAAAAATACAGTTGGTGTATTATTGGATGTTCTACATTATTAGAAACTAATAAAACACTAAAATTTGATAGTTAATAAGTTATCAGATATAAGTGGCGTCAATCATGGAGTTGGCCGCGCGATTTGAATAAAATGGATTTGACAGTTTTACGCATCACAATTTTTTGCCGATTTTACGTTTAGATTTATCAAATGAAGCTTTAATAGAAAGGATGTAAATGGAGTAAAAAATCCTTGGTTATGGGTTTTTTTCGGAAGTGACAAAAAATGGCGGCTCCGATCCTGTGAGGTGTCCGATAAACGATTAATGCAATGGGATAGCGCAACTTCAGGATTTCAGGACTTCAGGACAGGAACGTAGGATTATCCATAGCTGGTTGAAGTGACATTGAAATGAATAAACAACAAATATAGTTAGCCTGTAAACATTTTTAAAAAAGTACTGATGAAATACAATAAGAGGAGAGGGTAGAAAGGAAACTATACGAAAAGTACATAAATTTAAAAACATATCACTACAACTCAGAAAGGACCTTAGACACTAGTTTCAGCATTTACATTCAATCATCCCAACGAGCATATTCAGATATAAAGGCTGGGTGAGCCTCACAAGGGTTTCAGGACTCCAGAAATTTGCTAAAACGGGACTTAAGAATTATGATTTCTTGGCTACTGTAAATCGCGACCTTCAAGGCTTGTTTTCACGGCGACAGTTTACTGTCGCAGCAATTGACACGCTAACATGACAGTAAACAGTTTAACAATTGCTGTCAGCACAGCATTTACTCTGAACATTCTTGAAGTGGCGCTTCAATGGGTTTGATGTGATAGTTGAAAGTAACTGTCTTTTAGTCACGCTTTGACCGTGCGCTGTCGTATATTAAATTTTAAGTATAGATTCGGTAATATTTATTATTTTATTTTATATTACATCATAATAATTATTAAAATTAGGTTTCAAGATTAGTATTTTTGTTTCTCCATTTCATGTCACTTTATGCCCCAATGGGTAATCAAATCAAGCAACTGAAGTATTAAGAATAAGAATTAGGATTCTTGGCATCTCTGTGAAAAGACCATTCTCCTTATGAAAACTTATATTTTTTCAAATGTTCAACTCTAATCACCTCATTTTCGATATTTAAAATTGTTAAAAAGGCTTGATGAATTTAATTTCGCAATATTTTATTCGAAATCTCAATCATAGGTTTATGGTCTACATAATTTTGGAAATGGTCCTATTTCTATGCAGTATGCTATACTATGAGAATAAAAAAATATAATATCCATATAAATAAGAAGCAAGGAATACATATAAGCCAGACTTAATATTAATATTATTTAATTTTCAACATTTAAAAAAAAAATATAATTTAGTCCTATTAAAAAGTTCATAAACATAAAGATGCGACAAATAAAAACAACTAAAAAAAAATAATGTTAGAACATAAAGCAAGGTTTCATTTCACCATATGAACAAATATCCCAAGCTATCAGATCTTTGTCATTTTGTAGCCTGAGAAAACAGTTCATAACTCTATGGGAAAAGTCAGGTGGTTGGAAAAATTAATCGGGGCTCGTGAAGAAGGGGTTGAAATAAAAAAAATGAAAAAAAATACCTCATAGCCAGAATGGAAACTAAACATCTCACTCTGACATTCAACTCAATAGATCTCTAAAATTTAAAGTGTTTACTTTTAATAAACACGATATCATAACTGACAAGACAAACTAGAATCACATGAACATAAACATAGAAATAATTACTAGCATAGTTGTTTTGTGTTTTTAAGAAAATGAGAAAAGAAAACAATAACGTAATTAAAAGGCTGCAGCTGAAACTACTAAAAACAAAGATGTCGCTAAGTTAATAAATTAGTTTTGCTTGAAATTAAAATTATGTAGTTTTAATAATATTATAACACTACTTATTTCTATAACAGTCAAGAAAAGTAGAAACCAATATTTACGAGTGCATATTAATAATCTACAGTGATATATATATATAGTGTTTTAGTTCTCGAGTTTCAGTCCTTTTTGAACTTCTTGTGGCGACCTTTCGAGATTAGTTTGTCTCGTACTCATGCCCTGACAGTGAAAAAATGAGCTTTCAGTAAAAACATTAAATAGCACACAAAAATAAATATAAAATGACACGTTTAAGTTGTAATAGATAGGGTGTACTTACAAGTTCCAAAGAATAGATCAGTTTATCATTAATCAGTTACTTCGCAATATATCATAAAATGTTTATATTGCAATAGATATGATCAATGAGTAAGTAATTTTTAGGAACAGTATGAGTATGAGACTAACCTAGTCTCGAAACGTCGCCTAAGAAGTGTTCAAGAAAGACTGAAACTCGAGAAATAAAACACAAGATATTTCCATAACAGTCAAGATAAGTAGAAACCGATATATATATATATATATATATATATATATATATATATATATATATATATATATATATATCACTGTATATTATTAATATGCACTCGTAAATATTGGTTTCTACTTTTCTTGACTGTTATAGAAATAAGTAGTGTTATAATATTATTAAAACTACATAGTTTTAATTTCAAGCAAAACTAATTTATTAACTTAGCGACATCTTTGTTTTTAATATATAAGATAAGTAGAAACCGATATATATATATATATATATATATATATATATATATATATATATATATATATATATATATATATATATATATATATATACATATAAGAAAGGTGAAAGGTGAAACATCAGAAAAAAATTTAAAAAATAGCCTGTAATGATTAAGAAGAAATTAAAGATAAACCGATTTGCAGGCAAAGCGACGCACTGGTGTAATTATGAATGAAGGGAGTTGGCTAGCAGACTTTTCCCTCCAGTCAGCATTTTATTTCTGCTCTTCCACCTTCTTTCACGTTGTCCTATAAAAAGATTAGAGGAGGTAGCGCTTAATCCACTGTTTTTCCCTCCCTGACACCATTGTTAGTCGTATTTCACTCGCTTATAGCCCAAGAGACCATTGCTTTTCCTTTAGTTTCATAGCCGATAGTCGATAAAAACCTGGGAAATCCATTTGTATGCCTTTTAACTGCAGTGACTTTTGGACCGTGAAAGCACATATGTTTCATATGCATAAACACATATGCTTTCTCACATATAAAAAAAAAAGAGATACGATCGGTCATCAACACAGACATAGACTACGAGCTTACAGAAAATATCAGAATGAACTTATGCACACTTTGGCTTCTAAATTTCTAAAAGTGATTTGTCTTCATCTTTTCACAAAACACCAATTTCGTTCATAAAATTAGGGAAGAATCGATTATGAGGTGGAATGAACGATGGACTGTTTCAAATAAATCTACTAGTTTGTATCGGTTTATTCCAAAACTAACAAACAATAACTACAAATTAATAAAATCCACTAACTTCAAACTAACAAAGGTTTTGACTGAACATGGACATACCAAATCATAGACAAATTTCACATAACCAACGATAGTACTTGCCCAATAGACAAAGAAGAACAGACATTTAAACACATAATATATGACTGCCAAATGTATGAAGGACAAAGATCGAAATTAATTATCTCCACAATATTAAGAGGGAAAGTTTGGCCAGTATCTGAACACGATCCATACAACACATTTCGACCCAAATCCACTAAATTTATTTACAGTAGTGATTTCGAAAAGTTGAATTCTATTTAAGAATAATCATACAATGTAAACATAGATAATTATATTTCATTGAACAATATTCGACTTTAGTATCTATTCATCGGCACTGTAGACATAAATACACGCCTATAGTATGGTATCATACTGCATATACATAAATATTACGTATTACAGATCTAGCATTAAAACACTAACAAACTTTATTAGCCAAGACATTGTCAGTTAATCCGGAGTAAATTTATTTACATTATAGATTCTTCCCTCATTTTTAATTATACTATTTCCCACCGCAGCAGTTTTCGCAATTTGACTAAAATTAAATATTATTCAAACTGTATAACAACGCTTAATCTTTATTCAACTTTTAATGCAACTATTACGTTCTTTCTTCTCTCAACTATTTTAAATTAGAAAATACAACAATTACACCCTCCATGAGATTTAACAAAGCTGAACCGAAAAAAGAAACAGACATTTTTTACAACTTACTTTTTTTAAATTTTACTGTGATTGATATAAGACAAGAATTTTGTTATAAAATTTATTTTATCATTGTATAGTTGAGACAAAAAATATGTTAAAAAGAGTTATGATAAAGATGATGATAAAAATCCATAAGATAGTTCATCTTATGCTAAGCGATTAAATTTCAAAAGTCGAATAAACATAAAATTAATGATATTTGTCACAGTGAAACTGTTAATTAGTGAAATAAGTCTCTTTTGGAGGTTGGAGCTCGATACTGACCTGCTCCTTAATAGCACCGTTAGGTTGACGTTTTCGGTGAGAAATCGATACGAATTAAAGAAGGGCCACGAATCAGATGCCGAAGAAAGGGCGGAATCCGAGATTTAGGCGATGTAAAGTATCTAAATTTATGTAAAAGTAGGGATTGTTCGAAATCAGAGGAAGGAATTACTATACTTTATCTCCCAATTAATCTTTAGTAAAAAAGGTCAGAGATAGCGGTTCCAGGCTTCGATAACTCTCGGAGGGTTTTTACCTGCGCCCAATTAGTTGTAGCGCCTCATCCGGATTATTAGCAGCTCATCGGAAGGATCGCGCCGATTTCGTCTATAATTAGGGAGCTGGGTGCGAAGGATCATCAAGGGAGAGTGGAAGAAGGAATAAAAAGGCCGGGCAAAAAGGAAGGAGTGATAAATCGTGAGGCGGGGCGGAGAGGCCGATAAGGTATTTAAATCGAGACGGCTTCGTGAGTCATTTGCGTCAGTGTTCGGCCATCAGTCGCTTAATTAAGTCGGGAGGGAGGGAAAGAGGGAGTGAGAAAGAGAGGGAGGGAGAGAGGAAAGAAGCCACCTCTTCGGGAGTCCTAATTGGTCCGGAAGCTGAGGATGTTTGGCGGATTCCTGGGCGACCGCAAGGAAAGGAGGATGTGACCCGAGATGACGATTGGAAGACGGAAGAAAAGCTGGAACCTAATAAATAATAAATAGGTATAGTAGACGACAGGTAAAAGGCGATTTTGTTACTATGCTGAAGGATCTGATGATCCCCTGGGGCTAACGCAGCGTCTTAATGTGGATGCCTATAGTTAGGGAAAAACCAGGCGGTTGAACATGATCCCGGACAAACCATTTTCCTACACAAAGGATGTCTTAGATATAGTACACTCCATGAACCGAAACCAATACTCTTCATGAGTTTTAGTGGTACAAGTTGAAGGTGATGGTTCTATTACTTCCTTACCAAATATTGAGCCCATTCAAGGGCTGTAGAATGCATCGGACTGATTTTAATATTTTTTATTATATGTATATATATATATATATATATATATATATATATATATATATATATATATATATATATAGAGAGAGAGAGAGAGAGAGAGAGAGAGAGAGAGAAAATTTAGGGAGTGGGAAATCTCAGTTTGTAGTGCGCTGGATTGCCGCGCTGAAGATCTGGGGTTTATTAAAATTTATTTATTTATTTATTAACAATTGGATTCATTTATTAACAACCGATTCTTACAAACCAATATGAAAATAGATACTTGACATACAAATGAAAATTCTGGTGAAACTGAAAATAACAGAGTTTGATTGAGTTATATCAATGTACATAACTTGTTCCAAGAAACTAGATTTAAAGCCTGTACCTCTACAACCTTTGAAGTTGTGTTCTGTGTGTGAGACTGAACTGCTTCCACTTGGGACCATCACAGCGCTCTAGAAACCCTCATCCCAAGATATCTTACAGCCTATTAAAATTATAAAGTTAAGTATTAAAGCATAAAGATTTTTATACTTTTTCTTACTGTATATTTCATGTGCAGTTAATGGAAACGAAACATACAATGAAAACATGATAATATCCTACTATACTTCAGAAAATCTGTTCTGTGGGTAAAACGATAGATTATTACGGGTTAAATTATGCTCCCATCTGATCCATTGCCCAATATTTGGGCAGGAACTATTTATTGGCTAGCAGTGATTGGGCCCCAATATTTAGGGACCAGGGGCGTAGCCCCATTGAGCTGCTAACCCCGATTAGGGGGCACCCTATAGCCGTCTTATCTGACCACTTACCTACCCGGCCTATCTCTCCAGATTCCTTCCCTATATTTATTTCTTCCCTTTGTGATCTCGCACAACGGCCGCGAGGTTTATGTCTTCTACCCTTTGTCCAATATTTTCTTCCTTCCGGAAAAACCTATTTTACAGTATAATGGAAAGAATATGAGAGCTTTTCAGGTTAACGTAAATTGTGGATTAATCTCGATTTCTAGATTATGAAACCATTTTTTTACTTATAAATGGACAAATAATGATTTAAATACCGAAAGCTTATCACCGAAAATATTGCATTCGATCGCAGAGCTCACACTCAATTGTACATTTACAATTTTAGTTGTACTTTTGTAATTACACTAAATATATTTAGATGTTATTTTTTTTTTTTCCACATCCTCCAAACTTTTATTTACAATATAATACAATTTACAATGAATACATGCAAATGCTTATATATAAAAAGCCTTCAATTACCTTTCGGCAGTTTATATGTTATAAATATTGGCATATTATTAAAATCTACGAAGCAAATAAACATTTCGAGTTGAAATTTGTAAACTGTATTTGCAGTCCTTCTACCTCTATCGCAACATCGACTTTGTAAATTCCCCTATAACAACTACTATTAAGAACTGATGTAAACTGAGTTAGTGATGGTCAATCTGTAGAGGATTACTTAGCCTTATTGAGGACAATTTTCTCAGCACATCGATGAAGGTAATTAATGCAAGTACTAACAACCCTTAGTAATCTGTGATCACTTCTCAACTTGAACACACAGCGAAACACGGGAATCAATAAAACTCCATAGCAAAAATCCACAGAATTTTCGCTTAAAAGGGAAATGTTTTTTATGAATAACATACGGGGAAGATCTTCAACAAGCCCGAAGATTACAAACCTGTCCCTCCCAAAGTGTTGTTTATTAATTTGAACTCCCATCCTTACCTTATGGAAACACGGGTTTTCACGATATTAATATATCACATATGGTATTGGTAAAGGTAATCTTGAGCAATTCATTACCTTAGAGAAACCTTTTTAGGAGAGTACGTGAATTACGGTTGCGACTCAGCAATTTAGGTTTTTGTGGTTCAAAGGTAAAATTATTCTTCAGGACTATTCAGACTTCAGACTCAATTATCTTGGAAAGAATAAGTTTTTGATGCCTTAAGACTCGATCCTAGGCCCAGAAGGTAAAAGTCGATTAATTGAAACAAAATAATTTCTATACTTGATGCGTTGACTTGGAAAATGTACTATTTAAGCATGCCGAATTCATAGAAATAGGAGTAAGTAAAAAAGGAGAGGGTCTTAGTTTCCCTGAACAGCATTAAAGTGACTAGACTTGACACATGGGGGTGGGAGGGCTAACCCCCACCAGTCAACCACTCCTACATATTACTCCCTTAAAAAAAAATGCCTCGTAATGTAGGTATAATTTATATTATACTATAATCATGTAGCTTCAAATTAAATAAATAGATTATAATTTTTATAAATGCTATTTTGGAAGTTATAAATAAATAAATGTTTATAAATTATAAATGTTATTTTTGGAAGGGCAATCAAGAAATAGCTGGTCACGATAACGTACTATAGTTAATTGCATAGTGAACTTTCTAGACCCATCCAGATTTTACTTCTAGATTCTAAGAATCGTCTAAACTGTTCTCACATTTGCGATCTTACTGTTGCCGCTATAAAAATACAATTAATTGTAAATAAACAGTATTACGTTTTGGTTTGTCATTTTAGTGTACCTTTTATTCATTAAAATAGCTGTGTTTGCACTTTGTTGTGTTTTTTACATTATTAAACCTTACTTCTGTAATCCCACAATAATAACTTTGAAAAAGTAAAATCCTTCAAATTTTTATTTCTTTTAAATTGGGTGTTTAAAATTTCTTCTAAGCAATGGGAGGGTTACATCCCCAATAACCCCCCTCCCTTCGAACTTTCATTTTTTGTTGTGAACACAGGTTTTTGGCTTTTCATGTCAAGGTCTCAAATAATTTCTGATTAGAGGAAATGTTCAGAATATCCGCCTTGATGTAACAGATGAATAAACCGCGAAATGTATAACTGACTCCGACACCGCCTGAGGAAAAACACCTTCATATATATAACCGAAGGCGGAGATAAGAGAAGTTGGATATCGGAGGGCTATTTTGATAAAATATTAAAGAGAAGATAGAGAAGACTTTTGCCGACTGTGGAAGATGGTATCGCTCAAACCCCAGGGGTTATAGCGCCTTCCTTTGTTACAAGGCTCAAGGGTTGATATAAGTTTTGATAGGCCCGAAGGAGGCTAAGTGTGAGACAGGCGTCTATCAGAAGTTCTTCTCTATTCCCACTTCACCCGGCTCTTTATCCTCCCTTCCATACCTCGGACCTTTTTTCATTAAAAAGTTAGAGCCGCGGGTTCGACCCCCAGGCCATTATCTATCGACGATGGGGAAGTTTAGAGTAACATTCCCTGTTCGGGGGCAGCAGAAGGACCGGCCAACTTTCTATCCCACTTGGGCAACTTACACAACCAACTTCCCACGGTTAGTTAACTTACACTCGTTGAGCCGCTTCCTTGACAATCAATTAACGGATAACTTGCACACTGATTTACTTTATCTCCTCCTCGAAAGTGTGCAACAAGTCCCTTATTGAGTAATCGGAATTTATATCGAAACTGTTTACTCTTACGCAAAACAGAAAAAAAAAAATCCTAGTTAGAGCAGTCCTTACTCGAACGAACAAGCCTCGCAACCGATAAAAAAAAATTATACCACTAAAACCAAGTGTAATAATTTTACTCGCTACATACTACAACCTTTGAAAAGATTTGAACTAAATATTTGTTTAGAAAAACTTAAAGCATTAATCCTCAACCTGTACTGCTGTAGCGCATGGAGGATCTTGGGGTTGAGTACGAGATAGAGATTGTACTGTTTCCAAGACAACGGTTGTGCAGGGAGATAATTTTCCCAAATTAAGCCTAAACTCCAGGTTTTTCCCAATTAGAGTGAGAAGATTGTAGACAATACAATTATAGTGCCTCCAGATCTCACAGGATCCATCCAGTCACAGCCTGATTTGAAATCAGACCCTTCTGCACGCAAACTCAGCGCTCTACCATTGAGCTACCTTGCTTCCTACCAAGTAGCTAAAAGTAACTATAAATATACCAGGAATTTCTTTTTTGTTTACAGAAGTAAATGATTTTTGTATATTACTATATATTTAGGTACAATTATACTTATATAGAAATAGATCAATTTCCTTGAATAAAATATTTAAAAAGTAAATTTGTCATAACTTATATTAATATTTCATAACCGTTGTTAAGTTGAGTACGTATTAATTAATAATAAAATAATTATATTTCAGTTTAGAGTATATTCCTGATCTTGCTAGTCCTGAAGAAGACCTGCAATGTGGGTCGAAACGTTGGCTTACCGAAAACAGTTCTCCCTGTGTAAGATTTTTTTTTACCTCCATCTGCTCCGTCGTAAACCAACGATTTCCTGCCCTCCTGTATCGTTTAATAACACCCCACTGATTCCTGTTGAACAGGTCTGGTACTTAGGACTACACCTTGACAAGCGCTTAACTTGGAATCCTCATACTAGACTGAAACGACAAGAAACAGCTCGCCGTTTCAGGCTACTTCACAAGATTTACTAGACAAACGCTCTAAGCTGCCAAATAATTACAAAAGACTCATATACATGACAATCATTAGACCCATCTGGACTTACGGAATAGAAATTGGGACTCCACTGAGCCATTGAATTCCTCTCGTATTCAATCCTTACAATCCAAAATTCCTTCCTCCTTACTTTGCTACGAAAAAAGTAATCCATAATGACCTTAATGTCCCGTTTATTGCTGATTTGGCCCGAATCCGATATCAATCTTTTCATGACAAACTCCATTTTCAATCAAACCCACTAGTTTCAAACCTCGCAACCTCTTCAATTCCTGATAATCCTCCGAGGCGTCTGAAAAGAAGATGGCCTCGTGACCTTTTAAGTTGAACTTTTTATTTGAGTACTACTACTGGTTACTTTCTCTACTTGCCTTTATCTCGGGACATGACTTACCTTTCATTATATTTACTTGATGTATGCTGTATGCAGTTGTAAATTTCAATAAATACATTTTAAAAAATAAAAAAACCTCCACCTGGACTATTTTCTCCCTCATATTAATAAAATAATAAATCCTGCCGACATCCAAAACTGCATTAAACAAATCCTCCAATATACTTCTAGGTCCCTTAGGGCATAACGCGTCGATGTAGCGCTGTTTTTTTTTTGTTAATTTTGTTCAAAGCAGTCAATTATATCGATAGCGTTATTATTTTTTCCGATCGTTTTGGTTAAATTGTTTATTTATTTACATACGTTCTAAATATTTGCAGTTCCAAGATATAGCCTGTGGTCAATAATTCATCTAGCGGAGAGCGGAGTTACATAAAGACGAAATAGGCTTAAAGCCAGATAACGTGATGAGCGTTTAGGAGTTCACTATAAGGCTTCCCTATCTATAAGAACCTATTAAAGGCCACATTCCCAACGTCTTTTTCTGCTCCAATAGCCTTATTATAGGAATAGGTTAAAAAAATCTAATATTTACTGTTTTAATAATAATGAATAATATCCGATTATATAATAATAAATATAGTTTAATTTTATAAATAAAAATTCGCCTAAAGGACTTTGTAGAAATTTCTTTCAGTCGAAGAAGGAAAGAAGACGAACGAGTGTGAGATTAGCTAAATCTTGAAGAAGCAGGCTCGGATAAGTACGTCACGGCCATCCTTTGCCTCAGGATTATGCCTCACGGGAAAGATACTTGGATATTCTTCTTATTTAAATAATGTTATATATAAAAGTGAGAAAAAAATTAAAATGAGATATAAAATAGTTACTTAATGCGGTTTGGAGAAAATAGAAGAAAAAAACCAACGGTTTTAAGTTTCTAAAATATTGAAAAATAAATAACCAATCAACAAATCACCAATTATATAATGATGAGGACGAAAAAAATCCTTCTAGTTTTAGAAGGATCTAGAACTCTAGTGGTTAATCAATAAATATAAAACTATAGCAATAAGATCATATGAAAGTAATAGGTAAATGAATATAAATATAATATGTTATATATAATAATAAAATAGACTTTAAATAACAGAATTTAAGATCAAATTGTTCTCGTATTCGTGCAAAAAGACCAAATATGTTCTATTGGATTACACGATTTAAAAGAACTTTACTGTAAGTATAAAGAAAATGTTAATATACTTTATTTATTTAGTAACATGTTAATACAGTACAGTATTTAGTAATAGCTAGAAGCATATCCGTAATGTTTTTAAGACGTTTGTGCAGTGAGGGGACTAGGTAGGCCAAGACTCTACCCCCAGGTTTTTGGAACACGTAGTGGTAGAGGTCAGGCAATTATATAAATAAATGTTATGGATTTAAAGGATGGGATAAATTAAAAATGGGTCGTAGAAAATCGAGTTATGAGAAAGAAAGATCCCAATACATAAGATTGGCACATCGCTAAAACACACGGGAGAGCTCCTGTAGTATTCTATAATTATATTATTTTAATAATTATATAATAGTAATAATAAGCATAAAATATAGCCGGGAACGTCAATAATATTTGAGCAGGAGGCGCCCCGAAAGGGGACTATATATGGAGGAAGTGCCATCTGGGACGGGATTAGAGTTATTAGAGCGGCGAGGACTGACGTGAAGACAATCGGGAATATCCTCGAGCGAGGTGTGCTTCTGACGGCTAGCACTTGATGTCCCGGCAGAGGTCTCTATTCTTCTGTCCGAGGGGGACAGTTCTGGGTCGTCCCTCCGTCGATCAGCTTCTGGGAGGAGTCGAATATGTGTCACTAAGGCGATGAGAAGGAGAGTTATGAGTTCGTGGTCATAAGTTATTTGTTTGACTTCCGTAAAACTAAAATAAATAACTACAAACAGAAAATATTTAATAAAACCCACGGCCATTAAATAAATCCTATGTTAATGGTGCATAACTGTAACCAAATGGCTAGATCCACTGTTTTCGGCTTTATTGCGACAACTGATCTAGTTGAACTTGTTGATTGACCTTTTAACAAATTAATAAAATGAAAAAAAAAAGTATCAATACAAATAAAGAAACCTTGGGGTTCAGTACATGGTAGATACTGAACTGTTTCTAACCAATCGAATGCGCAAGGAGAAGAATCATGGTTGAGTTCACACCCTATAGAAATATTTTTCTACCAATTATAGGTACATTAATTAGTCCTTATTTGGCTATTAAAATTTTAATAATATATCTGCCCAAACCGATATTGAATCCGAGCCTTCAGCTAAGCAACTTAGCGCCCTACACACTCAGATAATATGTTCCAAACTCTCAATTTATGTTAAAAAAGTAATACCAATGGCCGAACACATAAGAACATATTTTCAACCTTGGTGAATAATTAGTTTTTTGTCCGGAAAGAGTTTACTCTATTGAGTTAAGCTAAATTGTGTCATTTTCGTGGTTTTGACTTGAAATGGAGTTGTAATATGAGCAAGAACTCCTTTTCAAGCCAATACACGACTTAACCCCTTATTCAATACGAAAATGACACGATTCCGTTTCCATCCAAACAATTAACTCATTTTTGATATAAATTGACTACTTCTTCACCGGGGGTGTAGGTATTTTCATAGTACCTACGCTTATTGTCTATTCTGTACATTAAATATACAGTGACGGAAAGTATCTCTAATTTATTGAAATTCTGAATTTAAAGTTTAATAAACGCTTTATGATAACTTGAGTCAAAATACCCTAGTCTCAAATAACAAGCCTTGAGTAACAAATCCTAAAAAAAAGTAAGCCGCCCTTCAGAAGGTACATAACATGTCAGGTAATTGCTAAAGATCTCTAACCCAATTATACCATAGCAACATATTCACCAGGGCTGCAGATATAACCTACAAACGTTTTCAAGAAAAACTGCTCGGACACCCAAACCGATTAATAGAACAAACGGCCACGACTTCCATGGCTAAAGACACAAGAAGGAGACTAAAATGAAGGTGGATGAAAAATCTGTTTTCATAACAAACTTCAATCAAGCTACAGAAGTTCTTCTTCATACCTCTCGTTTTATTTTGTTGTAATTTTACTGACAGCCAATCTGCTGATTGCCAATTTTTGTACACAACAGGTGGGAATAAATATAAAAAGAGAAAAAAACTGTTTTAAAATTATTTCCGAATCAGACAGTCCATGTTTAATAACTGGGGTAAGAGTCATAGGGCTATATTAGAAGGTTACTATTCTAATTTTTGTTCTTAAAAATTGTAAAAATAATTATCTTGTGTTTAAAAAAAAAAATTACTGTGCTGAATAACAGCTCTATTGAACAATGTTTTTTACTTTTTTTTTCTCATGAATATGTACCTTCTTAAGACCTCCAATTTCTTTTTTCTCATTTTAATTTCTTCGAGATGATAATTATGGAAGTAATTTTGACTGGAAGTAACGATTAAGACTAACTGAGCGAGAAGAGGAACGCAATAGAAATAGTCAGAAGTTTTCACGTCAGAGAAGAGCTCGAGAAAAATGAATATAAAACTTGCTAGGAAGTGGAAAAGTTTCCGAACGACCCTCAGCCTCCTGATTAGCTCCGATGAGGAGGGTTCAGCCAAATCTTATAAACTCGAGGGGAGGGGGGAGACAAGGAATACAGCCAATTTTCACCGCTAGAGGCGCTGCCACAAGAAATCAGGTTTTGAGTCCATTTCCCGCGGATATAGAGCTCCATTGCTAGGGGGAACAGAGAACAAGCCCGAAGCCTACGTCCAATTGAATCCCAACTAGTGGCAGTAATATCCTCCCAGAGTCAGTTATAGCGACAATAACCCCGCGGCGGAAAATTGTTTTTTTATTGTCACCATCGTAAACGGATAAAAAGTAAGCGGCCGTCGGTTAGTGAAGTGGAGATGCCTTCAATTTTATGCTGCCCTAGGTTGGACACAATACAGCAAGAATAGCATGCTATGTCATTATATAATACAATATCATATATAATACAGTCCAAAAATAACAAGAAATTTATTTCTTAAGATTTTTTGGGTTCTTCTTTAAAATGTTTGTCAATAATATTGTTTATTTTTATGTATGATAGTACTCAAATAATTGCATGTTTAAAGAATAATCTATTCCTCCTTCGGGTTCAATAAAACACGTCAATATACACAAGATATAAACTACAAAATCCAGAATTCTAGAAAACATAGTTAATGCACCTTGGTTAATTTCGAATCACAACATACACAACAATACAATGAGCATTCCCACTACAAACATATATTTACACATTACCTAAATCCGCTTATTCTACTCTCTAGACTTCCTATGGTAAGATTAAAAATACAATGGCCAAGAGACCTGCTAAGAAAAATCAGTTCAAAAATTTCTTATTCACATTCTTTAAATGGGGAGAAAAATACCATTAAGATAAATATTTTGGATGTGATACTATGCAAATGTGACATAATAGTACAATTTTTTTTTCTAAACCTTCTTTATTTTATTAAATTGCTATTACAACATATAACAATATAATATGTACATGCTTTATCTTCAGCCTTTTATTGCCCATAGGTATGTCAAGGCATTACATTATCTGAGTCCGCTGAAGGCGGTTTCTGCAAAACCGGCACAAGGCCGCTGGCTCAATACAATAAATCAACAATAGAACAATAAATAAATCGTCCATATTTTAAAACTAACTGGTAAGTTCATCGTCGAGTCTAATTATTACTAATATCAAAAACTAGGAAGATTCGTAAGTTCAAAATAACATAGATAATGCTGATCTGATGTCATATTATATATAACCATACAATATTTTTGAAATTATTATCATTGAAAGTAATGAACAAAATATTATTGATATGCCCATAACTATATGGTGCCTTTTGAAGACCTAAAACATTTTGGAAACATTTAGTGTTAATATAAAACACGATTCATAAAATTTGCTGATCGTGTACAACAAAATCAAAACTACCATCACATTTACAGGAGCTACCTAATTTGATTTCTTTATGAATAGTTTCTTAGAATAGTAACATGAATTGCTGAGAAACGGTAAGACCGAAAGAAATAATTTACAAATGACTGGAGAGATAGCAGTGAAAGTTAAATCAGCGAATTGATTCCTTAGTGACGGGGTTTTTGTTTATTTTCAAGGATTAATAAATATATAAAAGTTTATAAATAAACCATTGCCAACTTGTAGAAAAATTAAATAAATGTCAAATAAGAACTGCTAATGATTAGTTATTAGTTAGCCTCCTAAAAGGGAATGTACACTAAGTAAGTTGTAGAGGGAAATGTACAATTTGCCAAGACCACAGCTACCTGAGACCTCTCACCTCCTGGAGCCCTCAATAACTTTCTCTACGTGACAGCTCCCCCCGTAGGAGTGACCCTCGACCCCTGCCCCGCCGATCAGTTCATTAGCCCAGAGTCCCAACTTTCCTGATAAATACAGAACGGGAACAGCAGGGGCTAGTGCTATTAGGCTCTGCTCCGCCAGGTGTTACTTCAATCATCGGGAAAAGAGAAAATATACTCTTCCAATCCAGTCAATTAAGTTAGCAATATTATTAAACGTATATACTATAGTTGTTGTATATAATTTCCTATTATTAATTAGCTTGGGAATTATATCACAATTATCCAAAATACAATACTACTGCTTATAGTAATTAATTAAAAACAGTCTTAACCATTATTAAAAATCGTGTCAGGTAGAAATAATTGATGATATGAGGCGTTCAGAAAATAGTCAGGTTCTGAACCTGAATTGCAATACTTTTGGTAACAACCGATAAAAAAAAGTCTCTCTATACAAAAAAAAATTTAGTGATCACAGTGTAACATTTGTTTAAATATAAATGATGATGACCGCATATATTTTGTAAATTGGTCCGCCGATAGCCGAATATAGCTTACTCATGGATTGTAGTGGTATGTTTTATTTGTTTGTTTTTTGTACAATTGGTTCACCAAAAGCCATGAACAGAACAAGAGTGAAAAATACATTAGATTTTTGTTTGGTATGAGGGTCTCTGAAGCGCCTGGAATCGTTAAAACCATTAAATCAATAATTCGACCCAATTATACAATTCTTGACCCAGGATTGTGTTTATGTCCAGCAGATCATCCGACCTGCTATGGTAAAATAAAATAAAAAGTTAAATGTTCACTTCACATTGATGATATACCTACTTATGCCTAGTTATAAATTAAAATAAAAGCACTTTCAATCAATAAACAACTGCAGAAAGAACATTTCTAAAGTCATTACTGGCTTCCTCAACATCTATGGCTGATAAAAATATTTATATATACCTAAATATATTCCTCAGAATATATTTACGAAATGTGAAGAAGCTATACATTGTTATTTTGTAACAAAAAATTATCAGTGGTTCCTGGAAGCATTAACAAGGAGTATATTTGGGAATCAGAACCGAATTGGTAAACCTTTTACATGTGTCACAAGGACCGCCGGAGAGATAAGAGTCATTAGAAGGCGCCTCCAGGACACGAGAAGAAATAAAGGAAGTCCAGGGATAAATCCTGGAATGTAGTTATCTGGAAGTGCGGGCGTTAAAAATATCCTAATCTAGCAGGGTCTCTAATCTGTCCCATTAGTGACCACTTGGGAGCTGATCGGCCTCCAATATAAACAGCTGCTTCTCCAGAGTAACGTCTTAATAACCTCGCCACTATCTCGAGTCTCTGGGGCCGTCCGGTTTAGAGTCTCACCCTCCGTCACGGTTGCGTAATTGTTAGGGTATTTCGAGGGGATTCTTCAGGTGAAAGAGTTATTTCGAGGTTCGGAATAATATTGTCGTTTATTCCGGTGAATAAATTAAACTTTTAACGCCCAGGAATAGCACAATAAATCGATCCAATCAACAAAATATTTCTCCTATGCCAATGATAACAGAATTACATCGATAAAACTTAAATAGCAATACGAAAATTAACTAAGAAATAAAACAAATGTTGCATAACTAGAAATGACTATTATATTATCATAAAAATTCGACGACCTGATCTATGAGCGAATTAGCTGAAAAAATAAGACAAAATTATTGAAACGGCATTCATATATTGTTATAAGAGGGCATTCATTATTTGAATTATATATGTTTATATTTTAATTATAATATTTAATGAAACAAAACTATGTAGTATAATAAACCCGTTGGTTTATTTGTTCGTTTCATTATGCGTCACTTTATGCTGAGTGGCTAATAGGACCATGCTACAGTGGGATTTCTAAATTTTGCTTTATTGGTATTCCTAAATATTTAGGATGGGGATCTTGAACAAGTACCTGACAAATCATATGCTCGGGACAGTCATTTTACGTATCCTACGAAGGACGGTGTATGTAAGTATTTTTTACCCTCTTAATTTAAAATTTGTAACTTTAAATGCTACATTATTAGCATTTCACAATTAAATTTTTAACCTACAACTTAATCATCCGTGTATTTTTTTAATTACTTTCTCCACACAAGTTTTTTTATGAGTATATACTGTGTAATAGAAGGTTTTAGATATAATAATATTTTCATATTTCTTATGAACCAGGACCGTAATTATATCACTAGTCATTGCTAATAAAAAAAGTTGAGAAAACACAACGTAATATAGATGTACATAGAAAATATATTAACAATATTAACTATATTCTAACAGTATTCAACTTTTTTTTTCTCATTATATTTTCGTCCACAACTGCCAAATACATGTAATTGACAATCAGCGGATTGACTGACTGGAAAATAATACAGAGTGACATGGAAGGCATGACGAAGAACAGTAGCCAGCGATACCTCTCCATTGGCTTGCTTTAATTTCCTACTGTAATAGATCCCTCATCCAAGTCCTTTTTAGTCTCCTCCTAGTGTTCTCAGGCATGAGAGGTAGTGGCCATTTGTTCTATTAATGGGTTTGGGTGTCCGTATAGTTTTTCTTGAAAGCGTTTGTAGTACGTTCGTATGTGTTCGTCAATGGTTTGTATTTTTAAGTCCGTATGCAGAGTTTTGTTATTGACGTACCATGACGCATTAGTGATAAGTCTAAGTACTTTTGACTGAAATGTTTGCAGTCGTTTTCTGTGAGTCTATTTAGTGATGCCGTAAATTTGTAAAGCATATGTCCAAACTGATTTTAGCAAGTAATTGTACGTATTTCATTTCTGTCTTAAATCAATATTTGACCAAGAATATTATTACAATGCTTCAATAACGTCATATAAACCAGTCAGACAAACAACTAAGAAACCAAGACAAAAGAAAAGTTTTATATATATTGTCCATTTCTTTGTTTTCATACTTTTACATGTGACATTCCCTAGCATCGTTTAGTTTTTTTCCTTCATATATATTTTTTTTTAAGAAAAGAGTTTGGGGTAAAACAGGTCCCTAGCAGAACTGTCACAAATAGAATTCACTGGAAGGAACTAGACAATTTATTAGGGTTTAACCAAATAAAAAGTTTTATTAACTGTATACACAACACAAACATACAATTATGTATGTGTTTGTGTTTGTTTGTACGTCTGTGTATGTATGTATCTCATCAAAAGTCGTCTCCTTAAAAGGCTGTCATATTTGTATCGTTAATAAATATTTCGGTACTTGTGTATCAGCTAGTCTGCTTGAAACCTACCTCCTAATCTCATGCAACCTCTTCTTATCACTGGTCTCGTTTCAGTTATTTGTACGTACGTTATTAAATTGTTTCCTGTAACGGTTTTTTAGTGTTTTCGTCTTGTTAATGGTATATTAATTATCTGCTTAAATTTCTATTAAGCTTATTAAATTTAATTTTGTGTTTTTTGTCTTATTCTTTTTATTATTGCCTATTTAAAATTAACGGTACAACACTCTAGGAATTCTTTAAAATAAGAAGCTGTGAAATACTGCCAGAAGTTCAGAATGATACCAAAGACGAATGTGAAAAAAGTCATCAAATGGATTTGACAAGGCTAGAAATAAAGAAGTTTTCGTCAAAAGTGTAGGAAAACATTTATATTGGAAGAGAGAAGTGGCTAGAGAAGTCTAGCATTACCATTTTATTAATATTATCACAATTTTAATATTACATGTTGTATAATCTTACTAATATTACAAATGTGAAAGTTTGTATAATTGTCTCTCTTTCACGCATAAACTACTGAATGGATTTGGATGAAACTTTACAGTAATATAGTTTATACATCATAATAACACATAGGCTGTAGCAAGCGCGGGTTTAGGGAGGGAGGCACGGGGACACGTGCTCCCCCCCCTCGAACGGTTTTTAAGGTACTGATCACATGATAAAAGTTGTTAAAATAACAGAAAGAACTTGACTGAAACTATTTGTTTTGATATCCTACTAATCTTACTAATATTATAAATGTTAAAGTTTATATGTTTGTCTCTCTTTCACGCAAAATCTACTGGACGGATTTGGATGAAAATTATTGAGTAAAATTGGTTATACATCATAGGCTACAGCAAGGGCAGATTTATGTGGGGGCACGGGGGCATATGCCCTCCCCCCGTTATAGTACATAATTAAAGGCAAATCAGGAACTTAGCATCTTGAAATTTGTAGATAGGTTCTAAGAAATTTTGATAATTCCGCCCCAAGGGTTTCCCCTTTAATATAATAGGGGTTCAAAGGTTGTATAGAATCCGTCAGTTTTAAAATTAGACATCTGAAATTTTGGATGTACGAGTAACTCATATTTTAAACAAATAATTAAATTATTTATTTTAAATGATCTTTCAGGAAACTTTATGTGGCAGACCAAATTCCACGCGAGCGAAGCCGCGAGCAAAAGCTAGTGTAATATTAATACTTGTATATAGGTGTTATCTTAACAGTCCCTGCAGACCGGCTAATACACAAGTACCAATATTTCTTGTAGTTCTTTTATAAAGTTTCAAGGGCAATAATCAGAAAGATTTTGATCAATCAGCCAACCAATTTCCTCTCAGATCAGACTGTTAACACAACACCCTACTCACTAAGCCTACTTATTGATACATTGTACTGCCAATCCGTTGTTGTTAAGGCAACCTCAACCTAAATCGGTGACTCAGCCGAAGTCAACCGCAACCGCATCTGTCCCTTTCGGTTCTTTATATTCGAGTTTATCCCATTTGCATCGCCCATCAATTAGTTTTAATTTATGCACCTCCCTTCGTTTCGCATACGTTTCTCTTTTTTTTAATTTCCTTTTCTCTCCTCTCCCCTTTTAATAAACATCCTTCTGGGGCATCCATTGTTTTTGAAGCTGTTCATTTTTAAGATTTTAAAAGTTGTTTGAAGTGTAAATTTATGGTGTTCCTGAAAATCTTATTATGTCTCTATCAATTGAAAAGGGTTAATTTTTTTCTGTTGTTTAGTTTGATATAATTTACAAAATTTGCTAATGTTTCGTGTTAAGTTAATGTAGATCGTGGGATGTAGATAGTCTGGCGGTGCATTTAAAAAACCCACTAAATAAGACAAACTTTAAAAAAAAAATAACTGCCGACGTTTCGACCCACGTTGTAGGCTATCTTCAGGGCTGATAAAAGGCAGAGCCACTACGAGGGTAATATTTTATTTTCTGTCTTATTAATTCAGTATTTTTACGACCCATTTTTATTATTTCCATCTTTTATATAAGACGTATAGAGGGTAGAGATCCTGAGTACGAGGCCGGCTGTGAGAGATATATTTTCAATCTATTAACTGCCATAGATCGGTATATTTGGTCTAAAAACATCTCAGCAGGTCGGCCAGTTTTCCTCCGTGCACATCCACTGGCTTAAAAAACAGTACAGTCTCTACCATGTACTGAGCCTTGGTGGATTGTACAGTACTATGTGACATAGGTATATAGGTATTATGTGACACCAATCGGATTTATTGTAGACTATAAAGGGGGGATCTCTCTCTGTACAACTACTCAATTAGAAACAGTACAGCTCCTGCCATATACCAACCCCAGACAGTTCTAGAGAACAGGAATTCGCTTCTTGGAATTTACCTGACTTGAGAGAATTGTTTACCGAATTCAATGAAACCCTCCGTCATCTCCTGTCAATCGATTCAAGCACAAACCCATTTAGAGGAAGATCGATTATAGGTTCACCCCGGCCCAAACTAATTCTCGCCTCAGCTAAGACAATCTCCTTTCAGCCTGATTAGAGGACAACAGCTAAGGTGTTCCCGCCCGGTGGCGCTTCCTTTGAGCTAGCGGCTTAATTAAACGGAACTAAGCATGTTGGCGCTACTTCAAAGGAAATCAGTATCCACCCCCTCCTTCTTCGGGCAACTTGTCCTTAACTTATCAAAATGTAAACCCGCCCTCTCAACCGGCTCGATAGGTGCCTGTCAAAGGAGGAGTCTCTCGTAGGTGCCCCTTTACAAAGTTCGCTCTATGGAAGTAATTGTTTCCCACTGTATAGGACGGTATCAATGGTAGGAGCTTAAACATTTAGTTGCTATTAAGTTAAAGCATAAGTCATAAATGTTAACAATGTCTAAAAGAAACTATCTTGGGCATACTAACGAAGTATGCCACCGCTTTGAGCAAGTTTGGGCGCCAAAATACCAATATATCATTAATAATTTGTTTCTCTTCTTTTAAGCTCCATCGAGAATCCTCATACAAGACTGAAAAGACAAGAAACTGCTCGACGTTTTCGCCTACTTCAACATTTACAGGACAAACGCTCTAAGCTCCCTATTAATTACAAAAGACTCATTTACATGACAGTTATCAGAACTATTTGGACATACGGAGTTGAGCTTTGGGGCTCTACTAAACCATCCAATTCATCTCGTATCCAATCCTTACAATCCAAAATCCTTCGTAAAATCCTTAATGCTTCATATTATGTCACAAACAAACTCATACATCATGATCTTAATATCCCAATTGTTGCTGATTTGGCCCAAACTAGGTACCTATCCTTCCATGACAAGCTCCATACACACTTGAATCCGCTAACCTCTCAACTGGCTTTCCATACTATTCCTGATAACCCCCCTAGGCGTCTGAAAGAAGATTGCCTCGAGACCTTCTACTATAGAACTTTATTGGAGTGCTACCGATGGGTAGTTTCAGCACAAGTGTTTTTTATTTTCATGCCATTTGTTCATATTATCAAATTTACTTGTTGTAATATTATTACAGTTGTAAATATCAATAAATTAATCTAAAAAAAAAGCTCTGTCAATAAAATTTACGTCGGTAAAAATAAAAGTAGAGTTACAGTATTATAATTCCTGTCCAGGCTAAAGCTCAATTATCTGCGGATGACCCCCTGATTCCAATGAATGAAGATGCTTATTGCCTGAGATATATAACATGCTTTAATGAGTAGCTAGAAGAGGTAGGTAACTATCAATACCTGAGTACGATTTACAGCTGTGCTGGAATAATCAACCAAGAAATCTTTAGAGTCTAATATATCTCCAAGATGATATAATAAAAACATGAACTAGAGGAGAACTATTATAGGTTTGTTTAAAACAGTATTCCTAGATGTTCTTCTGTATAGTGTACTCAAATTTATTTGAGGTTTATTTCGAAAAATTTAAAAGATAACTACTAAAAAACTGAGCTATCTCAGAAAGTTACTGTTTTACCGGATATTAATAAGAGAAGCTTAAACGATTAGTTACTGTTATGTTTAAATATTATTCATAAATGTTTTAAAAAATGCCTACACTATATTATCTCGGATATAGGAAGTAGGTAACCCCCTAGAACTTGGTTGGGCGCCAAAATAACAATATGATTTTTTCCCTGCTTTATTTTTGGCTAAAATTTATTTGAGTCAGAAAAGAGTAACTAACTGAGTAATTAGCTGTAGTGTACTGTATTATACTCCAGTCCTGTTACAAGCTCAGTTATCTGCAGCTGGCGTTGTCTTGATTGCTGACACCAAAGAAAACTATAAATTGCAATAAACAAAAAATTGGAAGAGTTTAATAAAATAAGGAATAGAAATAAATCTTCGTAAAAGCGAGGAGATGTTTACTCGCTGAGATTCTGAAGTTGCAACCCACACAGCATGCAATAGTGAAGAGAAAGTACATAACTCTTTTCTAGTACAATTTCTCTTGACCAAACTATGGAAGTAATTGTTTTACGCTGCATCGTATTATATTAATAAGAGACACTTAAACAATAACTTGCTATTAAATTTAAATAATAATCATAAATGTATTTAAAAAATACCTACACTATATTATCTTCAATATATTTACGAAGTTGATAAGTGCTTTGAGCCTGTTTGGGCGCCAAAATATGTATCAATAAATCAATACCAATTTACCCTTCTTTTAAACACTGCTAAAAAAAAATTATGTCGGTGGAGAATTACATGAGAGTACAGTATTATAATTCCTGCTCGGACACAAGCTAAGTTATCTGCTGTTGACCTCTTCATTGCTAAAACCTATAAAACGCCACAGATTGCAGTAAAAAATTGATATGCGAGAGCTTGATATAAATAGGAAAGTAAATAAATCTTCACAAACGCAAGGAGGTGCTTCCTGGGTGAGATTCTTAAGTTCCAATCTATAACATGCAATGAGAAGCTAGAAAAGGTAGAAAAGCTAGAGAAGATAATTATCAATAAATAAGTACGATTTTCTGCTGTGATAAATTAATTGACCAAAAAGTATTTCAATAGAGTCTCAACAATGGTATATATAAAAAAAAAAACTTAAAATGAAGAGGGAATCTAATGTAGCTTTGAATAATCTCATTCATGTTCTTTACAGTGCAGAGTTGGAATATCCTCTGTGTATTAGCAAGGTAACTTCTATAGAAATTAGTACATCAGAAACATTCTTGATGAGAATAAGAGAACACCTACCTGTGAAACCAGACAGAAGAGAGCCAACTAAATGGTTTGGTATTTTTTTTTTTTTTTAATGGGTGATATCCGTAAGGTTTCTGAAAGCAAAACCAGAGGGAAGACTTCTCAGAGGCATGCCAAGCAAATGTACCATGACTACATGGAGAGACTTCGGCCTGCTGGAGTCAGTACCGTGGCGGAGATGGGAAGGAAAACCAATGACAAGGATGAGTGAGCAAGATGTGGTGGAGGTGGTCCTCGATGGTCGATGGCACTAAGAAAGTAACAGAAAAAGAGAAGAAACAAAAAAAAAATGTATTAGTACGAGTTTTAGTTTTAAATCACTAGTGTTTTCACCAAATGACGCACTTCAAATCATCAATATGATTTATCGTTAATTTTTTATTTCTATTTGTTTAATTTTTTTGGGGGGGGGTTGGGGTTTAGGTTAGCTTAGTACATAGTTAATTGAGTTACTGATCACTAGGTCCTGAGTTCGAAAATCTGTGTCAGATAAATTAATCACCCAATTAACAGCCGTGATTAGTGCCAATAGGGATTTATAGACACAATTTGGATCCTTTTAATTATTAGAAAAACAGGATTAAGGCAGAATATCGAAACTTGCACAACAGTTGACATGAAAATAGTACTAATGTAATGAATTCTATACTCCTGTATAGCTTGTACCAATTCAGTTTTATAAATTTTCTTTTCTTTTTATTGGTGAGGGATAGACCGAGACGCAGGTGGGAATATTACATAAAGAGTAGCGGATGTAAGTTTGGGTCTGTTGAGTCTGTGGGCAGAGATTGGTGGTATCGGCATCGAGTTAACCAAGTCTTATGATAATTATTATTTCTTTATTTTTTTATAAAGCCTGTACAAAATAAATAACTTTATTATGTATATGCACTGGTATATCTTCAATCTTTAACTAACATCTATAACGTCAATTGATACTATCATTTCGATGTAGTGGTATTGGCATCGATGCCCCTTAACCAGAGTGTGAGAGTGTTATCGAAACCAATTTGTTGATTTTTATAAAATGGAATTATAGCCGGAACTATTTTAAAATATTTTAAAAATGTGTACAGAAATTTAAAATGATAAATTTAAATTTTTCAATTATTATGCAATAATTAAAACTACAATAATATATAATGAAAATAAAAAATAATATATATTATTGAATTTTAGAATCATTATGTTTTTTTTATACTGCAACAAAACAATTGTGAAATATAACATATATATTGTAGAAATTCACATCAATATTTTTTTAAAATTTGTCTACTATTATTATAATCAAAATAACCCATAACAGTAATATATAATCAAAAAATAATATATCTTGTTTTGTTTCTGTTGCTGAGGCCTAATGGAAAGGCAGTTATTTTAGCCCAAGGACCTAAATAACTCTTGGCTACATTTTAAATTGTCTCATTCAATTAAGAAAGTATTTTTTATTACATCCTTCGGCCCAGAGTCAATTTGCATACTTTTAATACAGACATAAATCTTTTCAGTTTGGTATCCTTTCAATTTTCTTTTAGCACTGGCTCATATCTCTTTTTCAACTTTTATTTTATTTTTTATAAGGCGTTCTGATATTTTTTAATCACAGTTCGAATGCACTGCGAGCGCGATTTTTTTTATTTTTTAATCAAGAGAGGTATTGCATTAAATTTTAACTGTCCCTATATTGAAAAAAAAAATTAGTCCTCGTCTAAAAAGGATCAAACGAACCGCTTTGTCAGTAGTTATATCTCAGCGTTTGTATCTTTCAAGACTAAAAAATAAATAAATATATAAATAAATAAAAAGCCTTAGCTAACCCAGCGGCCCGATACCACCGTTCTCTGCTTACTAACGTCTGTCCACGGATCACTAACCAAACCCAAATCCGCCAGATCACTCTTAACGCCATCTTCCCATCCACGCCTTAGTCTACATCTAAGACACTTCTCAGTCGGCACAGCGCTTATTAATTTTTTAGATATCGTGAAATTATGCTCAATTATGTGGTAAATGATGGAGTCTAAACTTAGCCTTAAGTAATTATAGGTCGAAATTAATGTGATTTACTAATACTAATGCAGTGTATTACTATATAATACTGTAATATTTGTAATATACCTATATTTTGTGTTGTGTTATATTTTTCTTACATATTAAAATGGCATGGTAATTATCTTTTTTTGGAGCGAATATTATGCGAAACACCTTATTCTGGAATACCTTAAGACGTTGTTGATCGCTCAGCGTTGGCGGCTATGTCTCACATTCAAAAAGGATGATTATATAAACTCTAATTTCAAGATTTCGGGACTAAAGACGCGAGCGTAGTGATGTCGGGACCGAATAATAACAAGCATTTCTGCTTTTAATCGCGCCTTCATTTCATCTTAAATTTCGTTTTTTCTTGTTACTATAGAGACCCAAAGGACTTAATTTTCTCAACATGTTCAAACTTATTATCTCCTTAAAACAATACCAAGTACTATAGTATCATATAGCAATACTACACATATTGGGTTGGGCTATATAACCCAATATATAAAGTTCAGAATTATTAAAAAAAAATGAAAAAATAAATTGGTTATATAAAAACGCTTGTTAGAAAGATCAAACCCAAGTTTACCGAATACCGTTTACTTCAATTTTCCAAGAAATTAATTATTTCTTATAATTAATCTTATAATTGTAGATGAAATTTGATATCTTGAAATTAGGCTCAATTACATGGTAAATGATGGAGTCTAGACTTTGCCTTAAGTAATTATACGTCGAAATTAATGTGCTTTATTAATATCATTATACTGTAAAATGATGTTAAAAATAAATATATATGTTTTAAATATATATTTACTTTGTATGGCGGTGTTAAAATTGCTTTAAAATGTTTTAATAATATAACAGATGTAGTATAATATTTATAATATACGTATATTTTGAGTTGTGTGTTATATTTTTCTTACTAATTAAAATGGCATGGTAAATAGAAGAGAGAAAATAATGAAAACAGAAAATAATCTCGTAATGAATATTTAGTTAAAGCGAGGTGGTTTAAGCTCAGCGCTGTAATCCAGGTGATTATTGTTAATTTTACTAATGTATACGATAATAACAATTTCCATTTTAGTTTTTTTTCCGACAGTAAAAGGTTCATTTTACGATTCTATGATATTTATTTCGTGTCGTTTTATTGTTTTATATAATTATAATAATACAAGACAGGTTTCTATAAAGTTCCAGAGTTTGAGGTATTTATTTATTTGATTCGTTTTTTTTTTTAAATTTAGGCCAATACATTTATTTGTCGTACATATCTATTACATAATTAATTAATTTAATGATAGACTCATATTTCTTTATCATTAGAGATAAAACAGTATAATTTATTGCAATGTATATAAAAATTAAGTAATTGCTATAATTCAATATTTAATAATTATTAAATAATTTTAATAATTATTCAGTATTGTAGGATCTTTTTTTATTATTATTATGTCACACAACTTGATTTTTGTCATATGCATAGGCCGATTCCATACAAAATAGATATCGTTTAGATTCAGTAAAATAAGATTCTAAAATCTGAATATGCTCTTACATAATATTTTATTATAATTGTTTAAGCTACATAATAAAAATTTGATTTTTTTTTTTTAGTTGTACCTATTTTTGTTATGAGCATTGATTTGGCTCAATCTGCAGATGTAAGACGATTTAATAATACGAAAAGTGCCTTAACTACAGCACACCTGGAATAATTTTCCAGGTGTAAGAAGGTAGATAGATCTGAAGTAATTACGAAGACGTGCCACCGTATAGCAGCTGTCTAAATGGTCCATCATCCGAAGAGTGGATGAATTGTTTACCAATCCATGGATTGCTTACAAGTCCACCTGGAGTTGTACAATCAAAGCAAGGGTGAGCAATCATATCAGAGTAAGTTTTATGAATTTACTCGTAAATTAAAAAAAAAAATTTATGATAAATAAAAATCCTGTGCCACTAGGACCCATAGAAAGTCTTGGGCTCGGCGTGGTAGGGACTGCACTGTTTCTAGTACAACATTTGTAAAGGGAGATGATTTGTTTATCACGCTCAACCGTCAGATTTCACCCGTATTTTCGTTGCCCATTTTATAGAGACTTAGTGAGACCCAGGATGAGGTACAGATCTCAAGATATCCATCCCCGGCTGTTAATAAATTAAATACATTTTCTGTCCCAACCGGATTCGCACCCAGAGGATCATAGGATTCAGCATTTTGCACTACCCTAATCCCAAGAAGATTAAAAAAAAAACCGATATCACTACAGCCCATAAAGGGTATTCATATGATAGAGACTGTTCTGTTTCTTGGACTACGGTTTTGTAGGGAGGTGATTTGTCCTAGATCACGCTCAACAGCCAGATTTTCTCCCCTATTTTGGGTACCCACTTTACAAAGGCTGAGAGAGCCTCGGGAGGGTCTTAGATCCATCTCCGGCTGTTAACAGATTATATGAATGATCTGCTACAGCCGAACTCGAATCTAGAACCTGTATACTAGCGATTCATAATAGATTAATATAAATATAATTTTAATACATTCGTTCATGAGCCCAGGAAGTTTCAAAAGTCACGTTCCTAAGTCCTCATAAGTCATAGTCTTCATTATTTTTATCTTAATCGCTCCATGATCAGCAATTTAGCGTTGATTAAATTAATTAAATATATTATCTGTATTTTTGTTGTGAATATTCTTCGCAACATCTTATTTACGTTTTTCATTTTTTAAAGCCATACAAAACAGTTGCACGAATAATAGCTTAATGAATTCCAATACGGTTATATACCAACTATACAATATGGTTCAGATCATTACATAATATGCACCATACATTTCAATAACTAATTATTGGTTCGAGATGAGAATTCAATAGTAAAACTAATTTATTCTGTTTATAATTCATCCTTGTTTGTAGTAAATATACAGTCCTTTTGTGGGAATATTACATATTGTTATATACATGTTGTATGTAGCCAATCCTAGAATACTAGACTTGAAGGAAGGAAGAGAGAGCGAAACACGATAAATTATTCCTTTTGAAGACAAATCCGTTGAAAGAGGTCTGACAATGGACAAGGAGGAGTCGAGACAAAGAGAGACTGCAGGAGAGCAAAAGGAGTGTAATTCAAACCTTAGAGAAAGAAAAGGCTGAGAGAACCCTAATCGGATGAAGGAAGTAGAAGGAGAAGGTTCAGTTATGCTTTGCCAGCCATAGAGACTCCAAGTCCCGCAGAACTTCGTTAAGGTCTCCCTAAGCCCCTCGGCTACATGTGTCACTCTTTAACTTATCCCTTATCATATTTAGGCATAACTCTCCCCTGAAGAAGAAAAGGAGTTTACTCCCTCTAAACTCTGGCACAGAGCGAGCTCCTAAAGTCCCTTACTTACAGCTTCGTACCCTTGTAACTCTATTATATTCATTTCCTGCCTATCTCTCCTTCTGCGGGGATGTCACGAAGATATAACTTCTCCTTCGACATCTCCAAAACAACTTTTAGCAACGTTTAGTAACTTTAAGAATAACCAGTCATATCCTACTCAGTACTGTCTTATTGTTGTCATACTCAGTTATCAACATCCTGAATAAATAATAGTATGATTAGCAACAAATAATTTAAAAATAAGAGAATAATAAACTTATTTTTGACATTAAGCACTGATATGAACTGTTATCATTGATAGTGGTACAAGTCTATTTTATCAGGTATAGGGAGTGCTAAGGGCTTTTAACACTTAGCGCTTAGCAAAGAGGGGTGGTTTTAACAATATACAAATTATAATCAATGTAACTATTTAATCATATCAATTTAAAAAACAACAACAAATAGACACAAAAAAATAACAGATCACGTATTAAAATATATTTAGCCTGCTGCTTTTTACGTATAAATTCATTTAAACAATGTGAACATGAAAAATGAGGGAAATAATTGATTTTCCTAATCAAAAGTCATTAGCGGTTTTTTTGAAGAATTTTAATTCCTAATTCTCTGCGCAATTAAATAGTTAATTTTTCTATAGCTTTGACAAATTTCTTTTTTTTTAATACATAAATGTATTATAAATTTTTTAATGATTGTCATTTACTTATGACCATTGAGGAAAAGGGAAAAAATATGAGAAATAAAAATCAAAAATAAATAAAAAATCATTTCATTCCTAGATTTTTACATTTAAAAAATTACAATTTATCGATATTTTAAGAAGAATTTGAATTCGTATAGAAAACTGGCCATCTAAGGGATTTCCTATAATAAAAGTTTAAATTTTTTTTCTCCCAAAATTGATGCATTAACTTTTGATTGAAACTTCAGATTATAAGCATGAATACTTATTCGTTTTAATTCTTAAATATATTTTGTTATAAAAGTAATTAATTAATAGAACATTGAATGACAATTTAAAATCTATCGAGTTAATTAGGAAAATATTGAGGAACTAATTTTTGTATAGTATTTTGTCTTGATCGATCAGTAAATAATAAATATTTTTAAAAATTTGCAAATCACAAAATCACTGTTCCTGACTTCTTTAAGCCGTTACACAAAATAAATCTCTATTTTTGGATTTTAATGGAATGTATCAATTGAAAAATAAAACCATCTACATCTTACTCCAATAATTCGATTTTATGACTCTCATTTCAATGCAGAGAATCTAATAAACTAATTAATGAATTTATTAATACATTTTTTATCCATTAACAAAAACCTGAAATAAAAAACTTTTCAATACTGTATTAAATGAAAAACGCTGAATTATCTCAAAACAATACTAAATGAGTATTCATATTTTAAAAGGTTCACTAGGAGTGTACGAAATAAATATTGAACTGAACAGCAATTTCATGAATAGAATCCTAATAATTTTTTTAAAACGTTAAGTAGAACAATTAAATGAATTGTATAATTTGTAAAATGATGGTTACAATCTACCTCTAGAACTACATAATAGGAATTATATAAATTATGGATAAACTTTTAGTCAAGTAACAAAAAAGGGAATAAATTTACCATAACTTCTTGTTAATTCAAATCCTGGGAATCGCATTAACCTATATCAACCGGGAATAGGTTACTTCAACTATGTATGACGTAGTTGGCAATTCGAAACGTGATTGGTGGTAATGAATAGCAACACGTGACCGGTAACAGTTACGGGCTGGAACTCCATTAAGTAACTGGTTTATAGATGAATACAAATGAGACTGCCGGCATAGAGCAGACTCTTTGGGCAGTATTCGGTTACGCAGTTAATATGAAACTTATAACTCTTCCTTCACTACATATAAGATATTTATTACTATATATCAATGATCAATTTAAAAGGATGTATAAAAAAAGCACTATTATTACAAATTCAAGATTTCAAAGGACTGTAAATATTTTCATCTTATTTAATACTTAATAATCTCTTTAAAGCATTCTCTAAGAATCCAAATTCGACTTCTTCAAAACAAAAAGCCAAAGTTTAGTTATTTGTTTCAAAGAAGAAACATGGCAGAGTCCAACAAAGTTCTCATTTTTTTAAGCCATTGTAAGGAAGAAAAGATTTCCAACATTTTTTTTTTTTTTGCACACCCTATTATTTCGATATAAATAAATACATTTTTTGTCTTTATTCACGTTTTTTATGACGAAATTATATTGAATCTTTTTAAATGAGTCAATCATTATCAATTTTTTTCTTCTGAAATTTATCAATCTAAGCTAATGCATGTTTAAATTAAAATAATATATATTGTATACCTTGATTTCTCAGTAAAATCTACACGAGGATAAACATAATAGGGACTAAACATCAAAAGTTGAAATTATATGACGAACTTTTTACAATTTCTGTCACAGTAAGTTGATTTGTTGCTGTAGCAGGCTACCTTAAAACACGGAGAATACATTAAAATCTATAGAACAAAACCAAACTCATTTAGTTGTTATTAAAACCATCCGACTTCGCAGTTGTAACAAAGCTTCATTATCCCAGGAATGAACCAAAGTTTAAAACGAAATGAAATTGTCAGTAACACAGTTGGTCAATTTTAATACGGTTCCACGTTGCGAACCCAGCGCTGGCTTGGGGGGGAGGAGGTAAAGTTGTTCATAGGCGACGGGAAATAGAACGGGCATAATTACTTTGTTTTCAAGAGTGAATAATGAATAATGTGTTATTCACAATAGACTAAAATTCATTAACAAATGTTCTCTTAAATAATTATTTCATATCAATTGCATCTCATCTCAGCCTCGCGTTAGATCTCAGCCTCTAACTTCTACCATCTCGTCTTGCTTGAGTGAACTATATGGTTTAGTCGGGCCGTTATTATTTTAAATATGTGCTATTGAATAATATTGATTTATTTTTATTATGTTTAGCAAGTCTGGTTGATTTATTAGCATCGTTAAAAAATCTGTCTGTATTAATGAACGGCTTTGATACTTTTAACTTCGACGTGAAGAAAAAAGAAGCTTCT
Organism: Arma custos; assembly: GCA_037127475.1. NCBI lineage: Eukaryota > Metazoa > Arthropoda > Insecta > Hemiptera > Pentatomidae > Arma > Arma custos. The sequence continues at coordinate 20,454,445 of CM073763.1, forward strand.
ATTAATAAATAAGAGGCATCTCAAACCTTTAGTAAGTTATAATCATTAAGAGTTAAAAAAAAATTAAAGTAAGTTATAATAATTAATAGTTGAAGAAACATCAACTAATCAGTTTAAAGTTTAAGAACTTGTCAAGGCGGTAATATTTAATTTTTAAATATGTTTGTATTAATAATTTAATCTATTAATTAATAATTAAATCTATCCAGCCATGAAGATAATAATACAAATATTTGTATAAGAATTATACAAATGCTATTAGGCACATATTGTATGTGCAATCTTCTTTTAAAAACCTCCCCTACGAGATCCTCGCGGGAGAAACCATTGAAAGCACTCAGCGTGGTTCATCTCTCCCTGCTCCAGAGATGTTTCAGTCACCTTGTCGAATTCTGTGGCAATGTGTCTGTCAGTAAGGTTTTTACCATTAAGTTTGGGTGTCCAGCAAGTGACTTATGAATTTTTTTGTAGCTTTTCTTGATTGTGTCAGTCACGAGTGGTATGTTGAGATCTTTGTGTAATGATTTATTAGTTATGTAAAAGGGAAAATATGTAACATAACAAAGGGATTATGATTGAATGATTTGAATGGTCTGTATGTGAAATTTTTGCATGAGCCCCACACCTTCAAAGCGTAAGCCCTGAAGACCTGCAATGTGGGTTTCTTAAAAACAGCATATCACTAATACTAAGGAATTAATACTTTGAACCAGAACCATTTTCTTTTGCGAAATCATAGTTAAATGGCGAATTTTGCGTAAATCAATTAAAAATAAACTTTGAAAGACAATAACATTAAGAAATGTTACTTACTCATTAATGAACTCGTTCCCATTAAAATAGTTTCCTCTTTAGAAATAAAATGGGTGGAATGGAGAAAGGAAATGCTTTGTTTCCAGAGAGTGAAGAAATCAGAGAGAAATTGTTTTCGCCAAGGAGATGAAATTATTATTTAACTCATTCAACTCGAGAACAAAGAAAGGTCGGAATGGAAACGAAATCTTAAATAAAATTCTAATCAGGAACAATGGAAAAATGGAAATAGTATCGAATATTTATAAACGAAAACTTTATAAACCTTTTTACTTTTATATATTTTTAAACAAAAGGCAGACTCTTCATTAAAAAATTATAAATTTATTAATAGGTCAGTACTTACGATTAGCGTGAAAAAAGTATAGTTCCAAATATCGGACTTACCTGAAAAATAAATTTGATTAGTACGTGATAATAAAGTATCAGCTTTTTACTTAAATCACATTAAAAATACGTCATAATAAATAATACCTTAGAAGGTTAATTTAAGAAAATATGTCTTTAGTTATATATATTTGTTTTTAAATAGTATTTACCATTCCTCTGAAGATTGACTCTTATTGCGCGGACACCAGGAATAAAACTTTTCATTGTGGTTGATACAGGCTGGCAACCTGTTGATAACAGACCCTCATTTCCTACTTGAAGTATATCTGAGGTGAAGAACAGGGGAATTTTTATGCCATCACACTTTTAAATTTTATGTCAAATCAAATTTTAAATATGATTATTCATATTATTTAAACTATGGATTAATTATTTGTTAGCAACATACAATAAAATAATTAATTGTATATCTCCTTATAAATCTTAATAAGACAATTTTAAATTTTCCTGTAGAAATTGCCATTAAACAAGCTTGAAAAATAAACAAATGTTATTGTAGTAATTAATGCTGTTTTTTTTCAATATACCTCTATTCAGGTGTTCATAAAATAGTTCAGCCAACAATGTTTTTTCTTTTATTTTATTGTTAGTAATTTTTAAAATTATTTATGACCAGGACCGGGACTCGGGTTTCCCACGTATCCGTCGTGGTACTTAGCCACCTCAGCCATCCTGGTTCACTTCTCGGCCAGACATGTCCTTTCTTTTCACTGATCCTATATCTCCGTGTACTCGCAATTTGCAATGTATACACGGGGAGAATGTTAATTAAACATTACTTTTATTTTTGGATCTTGTTGGCTTACGTCATTATATATTAATATAATTTATATCTTTTATTTTATTGTTAGATGTTATAAAATAATATTTAAAAAAAAAGAAGAAAGGATACGTCTGACCGAGAAGTGAACCAGGATGGCTGATAATAGACTGTTTTTTTTTACAACTATATAAATTGTTTCTTCAATCCATTTGCAAATATATACAAGATATAACTTGTAAAAAGGCCCGAATATAATTTTAGATCTGGATTTTTGAGATGTGATAGTTGTGTTTAAAAGTGCGCATTTGTTACATACACATAGATAGCATTGACATACATACCATTCGCATATTCATACAATTCGTAACAAACGATTTAAAAAAAACAATAATAGATTTGATAAACTATATGGTCTCCCTTGACACGTGTAAACAGAAGGGCTGAAACAGAGATTTCAATTGTACTTTTTTTTTTCGTTTGACAGAACATAAACGCCCCAATCACAAACACGGCGGGGCATGACTATTTTCTTAATTGGTCGACAACCTCCATGGGGTGGGGGAGGGGATCGACCAATGAGATTAGCAGATTGGATGAGGAGTGAGTCAGGCGGTGTAGGGACCCACTTTTTAATCGGAGAGTCCTAATAATTCGATAAGCCAATCGGAGAGTGTGTGCCGGCCTGATTCACAATCAGAGTAGCAGTGAACCCTTCCGGTCCGCAGCTATAAATATTAGATTGGTTCCGGTTAAACTGCTGTAGGATATTGCCGTTTGAGTTCTGGTTATACTGGTAACTAAAGTATACAGCGATTCTCTCTGAGGTCTCTCTTAGTTGTAAACCTCATCGAGAATATTGTTTTACGAAGTAATAATAATAAAAAAGGATATAGACTAAATAATTAACGAAATTCAGAACCATCTGATTTAATATTATAGCTTAAAAGCAGTAAAAACAACTATTAATAGAATTCGTCTAACTGGATTTTCGGATTAATTGGCTAAATAAAAAAATAAAGATTGAATAAAAAATGAAATAAATATGTACATAAAATAAGGTGATTAAATAACATAATTTTTCATTTAATCAGCTAAACTGAGGACAAAGAATTGTTATCTATTGATATTTCTTAATAATCTATGACTTTAAAAGAAACTCTCGTATCTGGAAGTTCTAAAAAATGGAATAAAGTGCATAAGGAAAACATGAGTAGTTTAAAATTATTACTAAAAAAAAATAATATTTAGTAGTATAGGGTGATTAGAATGTATTTCTTTGCTAAAATGTTCATTTAGTCTCTAAGAAATACTTTAGACATTGTTTAATTATCTGAAACTAATGAGAAAAAATATAATTTTTTAAAAAATAATTTATTCAATGTAGTTTATAACTGTATTATATTAATACATCCAGTAAATAGAATGAATGTATACTATGACATGACATGACAAGTAGAGAAACTACCCAGTGGCAGTACTCAAATATCAAGTTCAACTTAGTAGGTCACGAGGCCTTAAAAAATAAACTTCAATACTTGAATTTTGCGTTTGAAATACATTTTTTTATTTAAATTAATTATTTTTACATTCATACCGTATTTAAAAAATAGAATAACTACTAAAAAAAACACTAATAAAATCGACGATTAAACTTTAAAAGCTGTAAATCCGAAGTTTTTTAGGCACAAAATATTTATTAATATATAATAAATTAATAACATTAACTCATATTATCGTTAAAACGTATGGTACAATAGAAAATTAATTTGCAGAACATATTTATCCAATGTTATTATAAAATATGTAAAATTCTGCCTTAATAGAGCTAATGATGGTAGTGTAAATTTTGAAATCAGTCAACATTATGAATTATTGTTTGTGTTGTATATATTTTTTTATTGTTGTTCAAATTTTAATTTAATTTTGTTACTATTTATTTTATTTACTAGGAAAGGCCAGGATAAAACTGCCTCTATTAAAATGGACAGGATTTAAAAATAGATAAACGAAATTCCGGTATAAACTGATAGGTATTTTTTTTTTTATTTAGCATCAAAGTTATTGTTATACAGGATGATCCGAGCAATCGAAATTATAAATTCCTTTCGATTTCGCCTTCTTTTTAATATTTAACCCTTCGTCGTAAGAAATATAAAAAGTTTTTAAATCATAGTACCAATGATTTTCATTTCAACTGTCGTTCTGTAATTCAATAATAATAATAATAAACTTTATGGAGTTTTAAAAACGCAAACATAATTCGTAAGGTATTAAATAAGTAAATAATATTTATGAATAAATAGTGGGGTAGATTGAGGGAAATATAGTTAAAATGCTACGGGAGCCATGGACGATTTACGAGAGGTTTTATTGTTCCTTTGGCCATTTTCGCTAATTGGGCGTGATGTTTAGCATCGCCATTCTCCACGATTTGTATTTCTGCCCTCGCTTATATAAACCGTTCCCTTTTGTAAGTATCAACAATACGAAAGCTGTAAATATTTCCCAGAGTTATGAGTTAACTTTAAAACAACAGGAATGGGTTATTAGTAACAGGGCATTCATGATGAAATAAAACCGGTCCCTTGAAATTATCCTGAAATAAACTAAGCTTATGCCCTACAAGAATATATTCTTTATATTTATTTTTATATGGTTTTTAGTTAATTAAAAACATAAAAAAGTAAAAATATATAACTTCAAGTAAAATGTCTAAGCACATATATCCCTAAAATAAACAAGTACATTCGATAATGAAATAAGTTTTTAGGAATATTAAGTACATAAAAAGAAACTAAATAACAGAATTAATTAATTACTAAATATTTCTTAAAAAGAAACTAAATAACAGAATTAATTAATTACTAAATATTTCTTAATGGATAGCTATCCTATCACTTTGAATAGCTGGGTATAGCTTTTCATTAGAACTTTAAAAATTTTTTTTAGAAAATTCGTACCATTTATCTAGTTTACTGTACAATACTAATACATCAAGTAAATTGCTAAAAGAATTATAATGGAGTGAGGCAAAAGTAAAAAATAAAGACAATTAGAGAAACTATCCAATGTTAGTACTCGAATAACAAATTATACTTAGGTCACGAGGCAATCTTCTTTTCAAACGACTCGGAGTATTATCAGGAATTGAAGAGATAGCTAGGTTTGAGTGGGAAATTCCAATAAATAGGAAGTTTTTAATGAATTACATTAAATAGTTATGGAGATTAACAACACACACCCTGGTGTAAAAATGTAGACAAAATATTGGTAGTTCTCACATTCAGAACATAAAAATAAAATATAAATTCATATACTTTTTGTTCATCAGATAATCTAGGCCAAGTGCCTCAAATTACTGTCAAGGGGTATGCGTTTAATACTGCCGCATTAGGTACAACGAACTAACTTAACTCTGTAACTTAAAATTAAATATAATAATATAACTCTGTATATTAAAAGATAAACAGACCATGACAATCTGTGATTGTCTACTATATTAATATTAAACTGTCAGTGTGTAAAATATGGTTTTAAAGTGAAATATAGGAATTTTATTTGATAATATTTATTCCAATCTTTTAACCTCCCTGTGGTAGATGCCATCGGTACCAACCCTCTCATCTAGAGCAAGCGAAACAGACCTTCTCCTCAATGTACAATGGGGATATTGGACAGAACGACAGAAAAGGACCATGTGGGATTTGGACAAGTGAACACTAATTGGAGCAGGTATCGTTGATTATATGGCTAACTTTGAAGAGTTAATCGGTCCTGTGTATGAAGGAGCTGTAGTAGGCAGTGGCACCTGTAATTGCTGACGATTATGTTCGCTCGTAAACGCGCGTAGCCCCATTTGCTAAGGTAAAGAGCATTCTCCCTTATAATTTCAATCCATAATTTCAAGCCTCTATCTCTCTCTTTAGTCCTTCTACCTCTCCCTATATTAGGCCCTCTCTCTCTCTCTCTTAACACACACACACACACACACACACACGTGTGATTGAATAGCAACATTTTTGATTATCCAAATAACTTATTACTTTATTTTAGTTTTTAAATTTTATCTTTACAGTTTTCATTATCATTCTTCAAGCTTTGTTATTTTTTAATCTGTTAAACGATCTTTTTAATAGACTTATTGTAATAGTTTATATATCATTATTTTATAAACTATTACACTTATTTATTATTAATTCCCGTATTTTTTTGTTGTTATTAACTGCTTAATTCAGCCAGTTTTTAGGTACAATTTATACACCAATGCTTATTTAACTATAAATTTGTCTGAGTGCTGTGTTGAATTTTTATTTATCTCCACCGAAGTCTTCATTATTATTTCATCCTATGTTGAATAATATTAGTTTTATATATATATATATATGAGGAAGAAAATGGTCCGGGTATAGGTAATAAAATTGTCTTATTTAGGGATATTTCTTTATTTGGAAGCCGACTTTTCGACCCGGATTGCAGGTCTTCTTCAGGGCTATATATATAGTAGGTATATATATATATATATATATATATATATATATATATATATATATATATATATATATATAGTTCTCCCTATATAAGAGAATTTGCTTACCTTTACCCGGTCCATTTTCTTATTTATTCAATCCTTTGGTCAATCATAAAAAATATATAAATATTATTTACAAATATGCTTTACTAATGCTACAAATTTTATAAATAAATGTAATAAATAGTACAGTTGTTAAGCATATGATTAAATGTTTCCACATAAATGCCAATTAATTCACTTATACAAAAATTTTTTTATAATTTTTTATAATTATTGGTCATTTTTTATGAGTTATAAATATTTTATTTTTTAAAGAGAAAAGATAGGCCCTCGATCGGGATTTGAACCCGGAACCTTTGTCTCACCGTGACATGTCACATGTCACGGTGAGACAAAGGTTCCGGGTTCAAATCCCGGTCGAGGGCCTATCTTTTCTCTTTAAAAAATAAAAATTTTTTTTTATTTATTTGACAAGTGAGGAAAGTGCCACTTTATTACACCCGAGTGAATTTTACGATTTTTAAACGAGGGTGTTATAAGCACTTTTCTCATGTGTTAAATATTACATTTTCCCTGCAACCATTTAAAAATTAAGAAATTAAAGTTGAAACTTTAGATTTGTTAAAACTACACTAGCGCTATCTCTTACAATTTTCTATTACTAACCATGCAAATTGTAACTGTAGTTTACTCATGTGTGAAGGTTCTTATTCATTTAAGGTTATATTAAATATTTCTAAAAAATCGCTTCAAAATAAATAAAATCTATCTTGAATTTAATGTAAAATAGTTCTAAAATTATTTATTTTAACATAATAGGAATATAAAATGAATAATATTATAATACCGCCATTTGAAATTTAAAATAACAGTGCTGAGTGTCGAATTCGATCTGGCTGGAGGTGGCTGTTACTTTTCCTCTCTAGTGAGGGAAACTGGTTTTCCACGCCAGTTTTAGTTGAGTAGTGGATAGCATTACTCAATGATTGCAGGAAAATGATATTACTGTCAGATCTTACTAATGAAAAAAGCTGTAAGTGGGTCTAGTGGTTAGCGTAACAACGTACTATGCCCACCATCCCGGGTTCGTAGCAAAAAATCGCTAGTTGTGCCATACATCTGAAAGGACGAAAAATGGAGTCTTGAGTCTGTGCGATGTAAAGTACTCGTTAAAAACGAATTAAACTTCGATAGGCGAAACCCCATGTATCATGGTCCGATTAGCCATAGCAGCGTAAAGTGACGTTAAATGACCAAACAAACAAACGTCCTAATGGGGTCACTTGTGGTATACTGGTTAGCATAACAACCAACTATGCCCATGGTCGTGGGTTCGCAGCCCAGCAAGTGGTCCTAGGATTTTGTAAAGGGAGTAAAATAATCCTTAGTTATGCTTTCGGTCCTTCAGAAAGGGCGTAAAATTGAGTATTGAGCGATATTAAAAATCCCACTCCTGTTTAAACTTGGATTAGAAAAATTTAGTACTCCCTCTGTAGCATGGTCCGATTATTCCCAGCAGCGTAAAGTGACGTTAAATGAATATACAACGTTCTACAATTTTTTGAAAAACATAAAGTGTATTATACGGTTGAATGTTGATTATTAAGAATCATAAGAGAGAGTTGATACTGCGAAGAGAAGCTTAACGACCCACGTTTATATTCGCCATCATCGTGGGCTTTAATTAACGAGATTTGTCATCCTCAAAGCCGATGATAATAAGACCACTAACACAATTCACTCCCTCCTTCTCTTTCACTAACACTGTTACCGGGGCGTCCTTTCACGCTTACACCTCCACGTTTTTTTTCTCTCTCTTTCTCCCCCCCCCCCTCTTCCTAAGGAACGAGAGGAAAACAAAGGCGAGGAACGGGATAACAAAAAAAAAAACTCTTCGCTCCGACACCTGGTTTCTACGGAAAATTCAGTCCGGAGCGGATTGAGTTATCTCCTAATGCAGAATATTTGAGACAAGAGCATTTTCCTAAGAGTTATTGGCATCTCATCCTTTGCTCGGATAAAAGCCACCTTTGTCTCCTCCTAATGGATTTACAGTCGCGTCTCGCCGATTACTCTGTTTACATTATCCTTTGAATATATTTTTTTTCTTTTTACCAAATCCGGCCATTTATGATCAAAGACATTCGTCCTTTAATATAGTTTTCGTTTCCTCAATCTCGCCCTTTGTATTTTTAGATAAATGCCTTTTTTTAATATATATAATGTATTTTTACGCTTGTAAAAGAAATGGAAATAAAATAAAAGAGTAATAATAGACCGAAAAGGAACTTTTCGACGGGAAATTTTCTTATAGCATCTCGAGCATCGTATTATGAAAAAATATGTCTATTTTATTTTTGAGAAATTATAAAATTGAATATTTTAATGCTTAAAAAATCTAATATATATTTTTATATATACTTTATTTATTGATATTTACAACTGTATTACAATAATACAAGTAAATAGGCTAGGAGATACATAATGACATGAGAATGACATGGGTAGAGAAACTACCCACTGGTAGTACTGGAATAACAAGTTCAACTAATAAGGTAACGTGGCCATCTTCTTTTCAGAAGGGAATTGAAGAAGCTAGGTTTCAAACTAGAGGGTTTGAGTCTAATATTTAATAACGAATATATTATTATTTTTGGTTAAATGTTAAACAGGTTATTCCTAACATACTAACGGAGTAGGGTACAAAGCATATTACATTAAGAAAGACAAAGAATAATTACAATAAAATGGTGTGTGGCATCTAAGTTGAGGGGTAAAAAAAAATCGAATTTTAGGGAAAAAAATATTGAAAGTCGGACATTTTTAATGTGGACTGGACCGTAGTTCACATTCACACTTAAATTTGGAATACAATATTTTTTGCTATAGTAATGACTACTGTTTTAAGCTAACGGTTGTACAAGGAGGTGATATCATGCTCGACCGCCAGAAACCTGCAAATCAGAGAGCCCACTTTAATACCTGCCACAGCCGGATACAAAATTGGGACACAGAGTTCAGTACAGTGAACAGTGTTAGACTCGATTTAAAATATTAAGAATAGTACAACGTTCAATTTTCAAAATATGATTATTTAATGCTAATAATTCGTGGAGTAGAAATAATAAGATTTAGCGAGCCCGAAAGGTTCGATGCCGATAATACCAATCTCTTACGAACTTCCCTACACACACCAAATACCCAAACTCAAATCTGGCAGATCACTCTTAATGCAATCCTCCCATCTACTCCTCGGTCTTAATTTTCGTGACGGTATCAATTCAATTAATTCTAGGATTATATCACTTTATAGTGCTCCATAGACAGAAGTGTGTAAGCAGTGATTGGAGGTATCGGCATTGAGCCTTCGGGTTCGCCAAGTCGTATTATTATTACTATTTGTAAATAAAATAAGAGAATACAATTAAAACGTTAAATTTATTATAGAGTAACTTGTATAAAAATCTATCCATAGTTTATTGAGGCTTTGGTGGATGCAACAAGTGTGACTAAACAATTTATTATAGATCTTCATTTTAAAAGTCATTTTGTGTGTGGACGTAAATCATAAATTAATGAAACCTAAGCACTTTATTTTTTTTTTTTAATTTCCCGGCTGAGATACTTAGGTCAACGGTATTGGTTCCGTGAGACGACCCTCAAGTGAGGCGAAAGACCATCGAGTCTTCAAGGAGGCCTTCCAGAACGAAGAGATAGCCTGGAAACTCGGCACTCGAGGAAGATGATCGGACTGGAGTAGACTCCTGAGGACGTGCTATTGTCTGGTAGGTGAGAGGCGCGGTCAGTGAACCCTCAGCGGCAGGATCGCATCTTGATAGCTCAATCAACCTCGCCCGCTCCACGGGCCTAACTATATAACTATATAGAAGGCTTATAGACTATATAACTATATAACTATATAGAAGGCTTATAGACTAACATAGTATAATTACGTTATATCAAGTTAAGCAGTATTATATCGAATGAGCATTGGAAGCTGACTAGAAAAAAACATCTTAAAAAAATGACGAAAAATGTAGATAATGAATCAGAACTGCCAAGTATAAAAAATTATACCAAAAGATTTCGAAAGCAGAATTTCAATAGTTAAAATGCCTAATAAAAAAAAAATTAAAATATTAATGGAAAATTTTATTATAATAAAGCCACAAGTATCTAAAATACTTGAAGGAATAACGGAACAGTCGAAGTTGGTCTAAATCAGGCATCATCAGGAGAAACACCAAAAATCACGTGTAATTAAAAATACCATAATCGGTTCACAGGTAAATTAAAAGAAACAAAAGCGGAATGGCTCAGTGGTTGCTGTGCCGAAAGTCCTGGGTACGAAAACGGCTGTGGCATATTTTATTGGATGGATCATTTGGGATCTGGGGCCATCGAGGGACTTAGCCTCCGTAAAGTGGGTACCGAAAGTGGAAGGAAACCTGGTAGTTGAGCGTAATCGAGGAATGTAACGACGAGTTAATCTCTCTAATTCACCCTTGCGTTTAGTAAATGGTAGAAGCTGTACTGTTTTTTACTCGAGTGATAGTGTTTTTCCAAATAAAATTAAAATAACAAAAAAAATTTAAAAATGGAGGTTATTGGGTTCAGCACTTTTTAAGAATTTAATAGTTTCTAAATAAACGGTTGTTTATAGAGCTAATTTGGCCTACTAAGCTACCAGATTATTCCTCAATTAAGGCTATCAGAATTCCTGCAGAGCCCACAGGATGAGTTTACATCAGTTTATTTTAATTTATTAATTTATATTTGTTTATAATTTAAAATAATTATATATTGATTATATTTAAGCGAATAATTTATTCGCTAGTATAAATTAATTTAATTATTAAATTCATTAAATTATTAGACAGCTACTCCGCTACCTAGTAGCAAATATAATATAAAATAAAAAAAAAATTAAAAAAGTAGGATGCTCCAAGCTGAGACATGGCCTGTCAAAGTGATTCATTGTTATTGATCGATCCCTAACACTGTGAATATTGTCCTTCAAACAGAACTACCTGAGTTGTGACATGGCGTGATTAAAATTTTGACAGATACATGAAAAAATGTCTATATAAAAACAATACAAAGGGTGTTACTGATATCAAATCATTCATCAGAATAGACAAAGGCAGCGAGAGAGAGGAATGTGGAGGAGGACGACAGGCGATAGCAGTCACCTGCCAGGTATCGAGGCGAGGATTCATAGCAGCTAACTGATCCTAGATACCATCGCGACCTTTCCCGACTACCTGGAACAGAAGAGGTACCATTTCCCAATTAGTTCGACCCTCCGAGGACAGCCTCTCGACGGCATTAATTACCTCAGCTGTCAGTCGGCAATTAGGGATAGCGTCCATGTTAAGTTATCCATCCGCGGAGGATGTTCCTCCTCCGACCCGGGGGGGAGATCGATACGATTTGCATCGAGCCGAGAGTGCCCGCCTGTGTTCGGATACAACTGCCTCTACGTGCTTCGAAACCTATTCCTCGGATGAGAAACTGCTTCGCTTATTTCCGAGTCAGAGAATAATGTGGTCCTATTTTTATACTACAGTAGGGTATCATAACTTGCTGAGAAACCATGTTTAAATGATTTTATTAACCAGTTTTGAAAAACTGCATACTGATAAACAAAAACCGCTGTAAATCCGTAATAACCTACACCTTTTCTATTTTATACCTTTTCAACCTATTCAACGACATGTACAATAAAATAATAATAAGAAAAATCATTCAAATTCAAATAAGGCATTTAGGTAACTTAAAAATCTGAGAGTACCAACACGTGAATTAGAGTGACTGAAAAAAATGGAGCTATACGGACGTAAGAAGAAGAATGAAAGAGATAACGAAGAAAAGAAAAACATTCACACCCAAAGGTTCGAAACGAATATTTACAATCACATCTTACAGACAAATTAAAGTATGATACTGCAGTAACATTCAAATTAACTTCAATCTGTACATGCCTTGTAATTCCGCCTTGTGTAGCCTTCTTATTTCTACCGACTTAATAAGTTTTCTATACTTCTAAGTTAACAGCTACATTTCATATAGTTACAGAACGGTTGGAAGGATAATAATCCTGTGCCACTATAATCCAGGAAGTGTCTTGGGTTCAGTACATAGTAGAGACTACAGTTTCTATGACATAAGTTTTCAAGCACCAGGTTTTTTAATAATTTTAATAATTAAAATAATATTTTATGATCCTATTAATAGCCCTAAATAATTTATCTGTTACAATCAGAACCTTCATAACAGCAACTCGGACATTCCCTATGTCCATTATGAGATACTACTAATTTTGTAGTCTAATATTAAACTTAATATTTAAAGTAACAGTCCGAAACATTAAAAAAAAAATTTAACATTTTTAATAACAACTGTTGTCACTTTTTAAAAGTCATCCTTTGGATATGGTCTCGTTTATTATGTCTATATAAAAATAGGAAACTTTTGCCGGCTTCTCCGGACTATGAAATGGAAGTTAGGAATAAAAAGGTTTAAAATAAATTGCGAACAAAATTGAAGTAGTTGAAGGTACTTCAGTAAATTTTATAATTTAATTAATTTTATGTCAGATTTAATTATCAAAAGAGTGGGGAGGTTATAATTGAAGGAGCTTCACTCATTTGTATCAAGTCATCTTAATTACTGATAGTTCATTAAAAAGCATTCACTAACCGAACACATTTAATGAAAACCTTTGAAAAACCACGAGCTTTGGGAGGAAAACTCCACTCTCGAGGGTCGTCCAGTTCCTCCACGTAATTAAACATCTGAGAGTACGCTGGGCTCATTAGCTGATGGATGAGGCGGAATATATAAAAATTAGAAGGTAATTCAGGACGTGATGAAAAGGAAACGGCGGATGAAAGGACCTGGAAGAGGCATCGAGGATATTAAACCTGAAGTAAAGGAAGGATGGTGACTAGGTCCTTACTGCCCACGTCCCGAGTCAGCGTCCAAAGGGCGTAGGCTTCGGTCATTGAGGGCTTGAGGGCTTGAGGACTTCTATGTAAGTAATAACGGATCTTAAGGTCTCAAGTCGAGTGGAAAACCAAATCTACAAAAGGAGAACTCGGTTTTATTATCATAGAGTTACCAAACGGTGAACGACCTAAAGTAAATTGTTTATATTATTTAATTAATTCACCTTCCCGCTTTTCTATATGTATTTATACCGGTCCAAAAAGATAGAGAGAGAGATGGTATGAACAGAGTGAAGTACTTCAATAAGTTATAACTTATTGGTATACCATTAGTCCATATTTAATAAGTCTATCTAGTTAATTCATATCTGATAGTCACATGTCGGGATAAATTTAAATCTTTCTTACAAATCGTCTACCGCACACTCATTGTTATTTTTGTGAGCCTATTTATTGTTCATCGTCAATCTCAAATCTGTGGCACTTGTGCATAGTGGGCTAAGTCGAATTTTGTGAATTTCAAGCTATCTACTTATAGTCGTATTTTTTTCTCTTTCCTTGTGTCTAACACGCTAAGTGTTCCGTCCATTGCAATGAAGGATATTTCTTTGTGAATCGTGGGCTGATACTCCAATCTTAAACTTAAAATAAGTTCAGAAATATAACGATTCTAAGTAGATAGCTTGAAAATCACAAAATTCGACTTAGCCCACTGTGCACAAGTGCCACAGAAATTACCCAGGATGATATCCGGAACACGATATTACAAAAAATTCTAATTGAACTCGTTTCCTTTCCGTTCTTATTTTCTTATTAAAATTCATAGTGCAATTACAAGGCTTCTGTTGTTTATTACGTTTATGTTAACAAATTAATAAAATGGGCTGTTATCAATCCTCTGTTATTTGATGATATTAGCAGTCAATAAAATTGAACGAACTTTGTTTAATATGGCATAAAAAATTCAATGGTGGTCAATGGGATGGATTGCTTAACTTACTTTTTGACCTCCACCCGGACCAATTTCTTCCTCATATTAATAAGGTTAACCATTATTATTCAAGTAGGAATAATACATGGTAAAACCAATACATTCACATCATACCGCAGGAATATTGACAAATAGCAACAAAAAATAACCTGCATCGGTGAATCGGAAGGGACCTATCATCTTATACGAAAGCCAAATCTCATGTTTCACGACAGACAGTGAAGTAACTAAACGAGCTGTGTTACAAAGTTCTCCCATAACCACATTATTTGCACACTTATCTCTAGCGGATTTCCATCAGTGGTCATCCAAATATAAAAACAGAAGGAATAATCAGAGAGTATTAGCAAATAAATTATAAATAAAGTAATCAAAATTAATACATCTTGTTTTCCTCTCATATGATGATTTCAATATTTCATTTTAGGTATTTTGATTCTTTGCAAGTTGTATCTTTTATATCTAGCCCTGAAGAAGATCTACAAAGTGGGTCGAAACGTTGACTTTCAAATAAATAGTTCAATCCTATTTAAGAAATTATTTCTCTGAGCTCCACCCGGACCATTTGCTTCCCTATTGTTAATATATTAAGCACTAGTTATTAATGTTTTGTTTAATAAGATCAATCATTTTTACTTTGTTGGAATAAAAACAACGTTAGTGAAATGTATAAGCGTTGCCAAAGTCGATACATATTTCCCATTCTCGGCCAGAATATTTTGCAATACCGATGGACGGAAGCTAGGTCACAAAACAAGAGCACGGCAGTTAATTGATATATAATGCCTGGTAAGAAACACTTCTGGCCATCTCACCTCCCATAATTACGAAAAGATCCCACATTAAAAAGCAGTTAGTCGAACGGCAGGCGCAAAAACCACCCCCTGGTGGGGAAAAACTGGAAGAGAGGCCTTCGCTAGAGTTACTGGAGAAGTGATAATTTTCTCGACCCCGCTGGACTCCAACCCCTGGAAGCTCAGTTGGAGGAAAAGAAAGAGGCAGCGATCCATCCTTTTTGAAAATTGGATTTTTCTTATAAAGGTCATTACTTTACCGAAATGAAATGTCTGAGAGATATTGGAGTTCTGAAGCCTCTAAGCCAATGATTTCTAATCGGAAAATGAAATGTATAGCGATAATAAAAGATTCTCATAATTACACTTCCCACATTCAAAACAAGTCTGAATTTGGACTGAGATAGATTTATTTTCTATTATAAAATTAGAACAATGGAGTTTGGTTTTCAGACAGGCGAACAGGGGATATACCCCTCTCCAAGGCATGATAAAAAAATGATCAAGAACAATAATTTAAAAATTAATTTATTTAAAAAAATTCATGACTAATGTAGGTACTTTTATACGTTGCTTAAACACATTCCACAGTAAAATATATGAGTAACGTATTTAATAAATATATATTTAAAATCTTCAATTACATTAATAATTATAACAATTATTCTGATTATTGTTATATTTTATTTCTTCATCTCAACAATGAGCTGTTTTCGATTTGGATAATTGGGAATAAATAAACACTGATCAAATTGAACTAAATACAAAAACATTCAATATAGCGTATTCTAAATTAACTAATCAGCCTAATCAAATTAAAGCGTCAAAATAAAATTGTGGTTTAATAAAGATAGCATTTTAGCACTGATAAAGTTTAAATATCAAAAATGTTTATAATTAATTTATATTTATTATGTAAATACGATTAAACATAATTTAAATTGTCGGAGATATTCTAAATTCGTGTGAACAGTGAACACAGAAATGAAGCGTTTATTTTAGAAGTTACCACAATATTATGTGGAAACAGAAGCGAGGCAAAAAGGACTCTTTCGTCGCTAATTAGAATAATCAAGAAGAGAGGAATAAACAAAGTGGAAATTGGAAATAAGTCAGGCCACATCAGAGGAGACGTACCAGGAAAATAAAGTCGTTTTAGTTAAAGGCTTTTCTAAAATAAGATGAAATAAAAGGTTGAATTATTGTGGCTTTGTACAACTTTAAAAAAAAATTCGTTTGCGACATGAACACCATTTACTCATCACAGAGTTATATCTTGAATAAACAATCAGAAAATATAGTTTATAAGAATGCCAAATGGTCAGGTGGTGCAGTCAGAAATAAAATAAGTTAGACTTGAAACGTAATTGTGCCTAAGTTTAGACCTAATTTTTAGACTTCTTTAAGGCAGAGGTATAACAAGTCCGTCAGTATATAATGCACACCAGGCGAGTCAGTATATAACTGAATCGATACAAGGCTATTGGCCGAATAAATATTTTTTTTTTTTAAGTGAAACTTCTTTAGCCGCGATTAACGACTTTTGGAAGAGGGTAAACTTGTGGGTTCGCGTCAACAACATGCTCGAGACTGGTGACACCTAGCGGCCTGTGTATGAGTTACACAATATCATTCAATCAACTTTAGTATAAAGGTTAGAATTCCATTGATATAGAAATAATTATATTTATTTAAAAAGTCGCTTTTCGTTATCCCAAAAAGCTTTTATTTGTAAAAGTTAAATGTCTTGTTTACACGAAATTATTTAAAGTACTAATGATCTAAGAATAGTTGAACTTTCTTAGAAGTTATAAATAATACATAACATCCTCATACTAATTATTATTTCAATTAAATTATTGATATTTTGTATTGAGCTTGTACAGCCCATCATGTTTTCATAAATAAATAAACTACTTGAAAATGTATATAAATATTTTTCGGAATGCCAATACATGTGAAAACCAGACTAATGTTTCTGATTTCTTCTAATGATCCTATACAATACAAATAATAAATTCATATACATTTGCTTATTATATAAAACATATCTCTAAATCCCAAGAAACGGATTTAAACTACTTTTAAATCTGTCTGTACACCCAAGTCTTAAAGGAATATTTATCCCCTCCCCCCGTATCAATTATCATTTCCCCTCTAAGTAGCTTTCTACGGGACAGGTCTTAACAAGGCGTTCATTAGATAAATAAGATTAGTTACCCAGAAACCGTTTAAGGAATTGTTTTCTCTCGACGAAGACAATCCTCCGACGCGAAAACTTCTGCTTAGGTCTTTCTTTTCTTTAGAGAAAAGAAGATAAAAGTGAGACCAACAAGCATTAGCTGATGAGGAAACTTTCCGAGCCAGGGCACAAGAAGAAAAAGTGCCGGCCGAGGTTACGGATCGCTTAGTAATGTTTTCAGTTAAGTATACCATTGCAAGGAGATGAGAAGGGCTTCTTATGCACAGGAAATAAAATATACCAATATATATTTGCCAAAAAAAATGTATAATAATATTTGCTATAACAAAAATCAGATTATCTTAATATTTATCCGTACATGTACCTAATCATTTCCTTCGACCTTAAGACTATCGGAAGATCTCCTGGATATACAGACAATATTATCAGATCTTCAGGTATGACGATATTGTATGGAAATGCAAGGTCCGTGTTGCTCGTTATTTTTAATAAAAGGGTTATAAAATTCATCACCGTACCCCTCCTCTATAAATTCCTTATATCCCTAATAAAATATTATGTATCTATAATATAAAAAAAAAATCAACTTTGAACAATACTAAATATTTTCGGTTTGCATGCATTAAACTCCCTACACGAAGCATGTATATATTGCAGATAAAAAAAATCTACACCACAACTCATGAAGATTCTTAGTTCAATACGTTCTGTTAAAAACAACCTCCGGAACTGAACATTTTTATCTGTTCTTATTTATTCTCTTTGGTTATTGAGTATTTTGTCACGAATTGTATATTTTATCTATTTTTTTAATATTTTTATTTACTTTTTCGGGAATTAAATAAATACTATATGCTAGAGAAGAAATTAGTTGACTGGAACTTCTAATGTAAGGATAGAGATAGTTGGGGGTGCAGTCAATTAAAACACCAAATAAGTACGCACTTATAATGGTGTTTTAAATGACTGCACCCCAACTATCTCTATCCTTACATTAAATACTATTTGTAATTTTTTATAATTATTGGTCAATTTTTTTAAAGAACTTCGTTCTAGTGTATTCAACATTCAAAGAACTTCGTTCTAGTGTATTCGTCCTAAAAAAAATTGACCAATAATTATAAAAAATTATAAATAGTAATATGACGTAAGTCAATAAGACCCTAAAATTAAATTGATGTTCAAAGAACTTCGTTCTAGTGTATTCATCACAAAAATTGCGAGAGCACGAGGACATGGGATCGGATGAGAGAAAAGATTTGTCCTCTGCCGACTGGCGGCCTTGGGTAGCTCAAATGGTAGAGCAATGTCACGGTGAGACAAAGGTTCCGGGTTCGAATCCCGGGCGAGGGCCTATCTTTTCTCTTTAAAAATAAAAATAAATACTAAATGACTTGTATTATTGCCTTCTGAACAATGAGTAACATATGCACATTTTATGTTTCCTTTTTTTGTATATTTTTGTTATTCCAAAAGGTCAAAGGACTATATTAAGTAGGAAAAACGAACTGAAGGCGCGATTAAAGGCAAGAAATTCCTATTATTATTCGGTCCCAACATTACTATCATATGTCCCGAAATCTAAAAATCAGAATTTACAAATCGTCCTTTCAATCTTCCTCTGAAGGATGATTAACGTATTAAGGTATTCGAAAATAAGGTATTGCGTAGAATATTCGGATCAAAAAAGGACGAGACATCAGGATCATTTAGGAGATTACACAACGCGAAATGGCAAAGCATACACCCGGTTAATAATATTCAAGATTAAGATGGCCTTGTAATATAGTTGGGCCCGGCAATGAATGAATTCCTAAAAAGATAATGAGCGTTGTGCCGCTCAGTATACGTCTGATGGGTAGACCAAGACGTAGGTGGGAGGTTTGAGTGGTCTGGCGGATTTTGGTTTGATGTGGTCCATGGACGGAAGTTAGATTGGTAGTTTCGGCATCGAGCCTTCAGGTTCCATAAGCCTTATTATTATTATTCCAAAAGGACTTATGTTATTTTTCTGTTCTATTATTTATTTTCCTCCTTACTTTGTTACGAACAAAGCATTCCATAATGATCTTAATGTTTTTTGTTAATCAAGTAACTTACCTTTCGTTACTTACTTGGTCCGAATCCGATATCAATCTTTATTCTCGATGAAAAACTTTATTTCTACTCAAACCCACTAGTTTCAAACCTAGCGAACATCTTCAATTAATCCTCCGAGCGTCTAAAAAGAAGATTGTCTCGTGAAGTTGAATTTTTTATTCGAGTACTACCATTGGGTAGTTTCTCTAAATGCCTATATACATGCCATTATTTATCTTTGATCATATTTACTTGATGTATTCTATTATACAGTTGTAAATAAAAAAAATAAATATTTATTTTGAAATATTTTAAATCCTCCCTACACTTAATGATACCATCATTTGTAGTAAAATAATGATGGAGGTGAATGTTGGTATAGTGTTGAATCTCGTTAGTAACAGATGCACGAAACTGGACTTTTTTTTATGTATATATACATAAGAAGTAAAAAGTAAATGATACAGGTAAATAAAAAATAGCAAAGCCTCTTAACTGGAGAGGCTGGGGCGTGTGAGGCGAGGAAATGGTGGGTCATTTGACGGATGTCTCAATTATACCATGGCTACTTTCCTTCACAAGATATAGTTATTACGGAAGTCGTTTATTACTCTCTTCTCCTGTAATGAGCGAGCGGTCCCGGGCAGAAGGAACAGGAGATAATGACGCGGGAGATCCTGAGGGAAGAAGGTGGGGGGGGGGCTCACGACGGCCTGGAAATTATAGGACTAGGAGAGGGGGGGCCAAGGTTATCTGGACGAGGATCTGAGAGAGTGGGACATGGTAATCAGTGGGATAATGTCTCAATTCGGCACCGTTACCCATCGCCATCTTACCGGATCTCTCTCCTAGGAGGAGGAGGGAGGATACAGCCTGGAGTCGGGGTGGGAGGCAAGGGAAGAACAAGGAGGACTTGGAGGTGGGATAAGCGATAGGTCACAGGGAATTCCTTCCAACGCGATTACTCATATAGATAACCTATACATACTTATATATATTTTCTAATCAAGAATTTCCACTGATAAACCTACGAAACTATTCGGGGTAAGTACTGTACTAATTTCACCAGGATCACACCCAACCACAAAGTGTTTTCCCAAATTAACAATTTACTGGCCGCGCGTTTACAGTCAGCATACAAATGTCCCTAGGGGCTGTTAGTGTTTAAGGCAAATTAATTTTAATAGTGCGTGTTTCAAAACAACTAAACTTGTTGAAAAATTATATTTGTGAGACATAAGCATCATGTGCTCACATCGCTCGTAGTTTCAAGCTGATACCATAATTGTGTCCCGTTAGTTACTGTAAATAATTAGCATCATATTAATATTAATGCCATAATAACACTGATTCAGTGAAATGGCAGGAAAAGCGCTAAGCCTCACTAAGTTAGAATAATATTCCTTCTCCATTATTATTTTGATGTTGTATCTTTGGACTGTTCATTTAAAATGTGGTATGTTTTTTATTCTCATTCACGTTGCTATCATAAAAATTTTCATTATCACTTAGACTAATAAAGTCGTCGTTTGAAGGGTGATTAGCGGTTGTATTTACTAGTATGGCGCCTTTAATTTCAGTCTTAAAAATGTTGAGGATAGAATGACAGTTTTTCATGAAAAAGTCACGTTAGTTACCGTTACTTGTGAAAAAGGTATATTTTTCTAAATGACCCATTTATAGTTACAAATTTATAAAATAATTCAACAAGCTCATTTGCTTACTCATATGTATTTCTAAAAAAAAAAAAATAAGATCATCACATCTACTATTAAAACATAATTTTTAAAAAAGTTTTCATTGCGAAAAAAATAGTTAGCATTAGAAAACATGCAACATTCTATTTAAACATTAGACAGACGTGCAAATGTTTAACTTAACGATATAAATTAATAATAATAATAAAATTCTATCCCTGAAGGTTCAGTGTATGATTGGAACTGTACTGTTTCTATGCAAACGATTGTGCAAGCAGGTTATGTGGACTAGATCAATCTCAACCTCTTGGTTGACACTTAGGTAACCAATTTATAGAGACAGAGTGACTCCCAGGAAGGTCTCTAGATTCCGCAGAGTCAAATCACGACTGTTTGGAGAATAATTTAATTATCTGCAACAGCCGATCCCAAATTAGCATCCTAGAGATGTTATAGTTTCTTATTATTACGAATTTGTAACACTAACACCATAAGATGATATGGGCGTACCATCCAGTTGTCTGAAATGTGGAAATGGAATGCAGTGACGTCATGCATGTGAATCCCTCATTTACCTTACATGCCTTATAAATATACAAATAATATAGGTATGTAATAAAATATATATGAATTAATTATATCTAATATATAAAATAAATAATTATTTTTAGTTTAAAACAGCTCCAATATCTTTCAATAGCACCGAAAATTCAACCAACTTTATTTAATTTTATTTTATTATTCTTATGATGGCGATAATATTTTTAATATCTTTATTTTGAAGCGAAAAGATTTGTCCAGGCCGGGATTTGAACCCGTGACACCCGCGACTCTAGAGCGGTGCTCTAACCAATTGAGCTAACCTGGCTCCTAACATGGCCAGACAAATCCATTCTCTTCACCGATCATATACATCTATTCTTGCAATTTTTGCGATGTATACAAGGGGAAGAATACTCATTGAACATTGTTTTAATTAGGATCTCGTTGACTTACGTCAATTTTATATTATAATTTATTAAATATTTATTATTCTTATGATGGTGATATTTTTTTAGTATTTTTATTTTAGTTTTAGTTATGGGCCAGGTTAGCTGAGTTGGATAGAGACGCGGGCGACCCGGGTTCGAATCCCGGCCTGGACAAATCTTTTTTCTTAAAAATAAAAATATTTTAAACAACTTAATTTAAATAAGTTAACTTTATAAATCTAGTTTTTTCTCCTTAGACCTTGTAAATCCTTCACAACCTTAACCACACGATTACACGGCAATCCTTGAAGGGATAATTTTCTAATTTTCTACGGTTTAATCTCCGGTATCATTTTGGTTTTACACATGGATCTATCTACTTCAATATAACCAACCACTAGAAAGACCAACTACTATAAACATTTACGGTTGTGACTTATAAGTTGATAAATAATAGAAAGTGCATAAAATGATCTGAATATGGTCAGCATCTAGATAATAAACTAGCACAATACACAGATGTGAAGATGTGAATATGACAAATGACTCTGGAGTCATGTGAAAACATGACTTCCGACACGCTTTAAAACCTTACTGGTGTTAATAGACATAGATTAGATCTAATCAAATGATTAATGTTGTTTTAAAACGGGGAAGCATTTTTTAAACTTAATTTGTACTCATCTAATTTGCATCTGTCTTCTTTATATTTAAAAATATAACTAACAGTCAAATTTTAATGTCATGGTACATTTTAATCGGTTTTCATTTTTACTGTTCATATTATTTTTCTCTCAGATTCCTCTGGAATCAAATTCACATCACTGAATTCAAAACTCCAGGAAACGTAAAAGATCATTATTATATTGTTATTATTATCCTTTAATTACAATAAATTTATATTGTGAAACTTTTTAGCATTTATAATAACTTATCATGGAGAACCAATATGGAGAACTTAATCGGCATATAAGGAGAAGAATATGACGGATAGAGAGGTATGTCAGATTACTGGAATTCGAATAAAACTGTACATTTATAAGGAAAAAAATGCTTTATATAATTTCGAAAAATATATATATAAAGAATCTTCAAAATAAGCAAATACAAAACAATTAATAAAAATTATTATATTATACTAGAATATCATAGTACTTATTAGTATTATAAGAGTGAAAAATGGTTAGGGGCCGCACTCAATAATACACAAAATAAGAAGGACTTACTTTATTTGGTCCGTTTCGCCTGATTTTTAGGCCATCTTCATATGCCTATATGAATTTATTGACTGCACCCCCTGGCCATCTTATCCTCTTATCAAATTAACAAGTAAAATTCTACAATAGTATATTATACTATCCAGTCTACCATTTCCACATAAAAGGACTAATAAAAAAATAATTATAATAATTTATGTTATTTCAGAATGAAATGGAGAATGATCATTTCCCAAGTGAATGTGAGTGAGCAATCAAAGACAACTGCCATAAAAATAAACAAAAAAAAAATTGAAAAAAGCTTTTTCACGGAAATGACTTTGAAAACAAGAGTCTTCCATTACCCTTCATGACAGACTTGAGATAAATGACAGTCATTTCGAACTGACAGAACAGAATAGAACAGAGGGTATCTCCTCTCTTCTCAGGTAGCCAGGAGATGCCAAAAGGAGATATTTCGTCTGAGTTTAAAGTAGAAGATTCAGTTTATTCCAATTCCAACATTCCAGCAGCTAATCTGTCTTATATATAGTAATAGATCATACAATAAATGAATATATATATATATAAAATACGGTGAAATAAAAGTAAAAAAGGAATTTAATCTAGAAGAGACAATATGAAACAATGGTTTGGAAATAGAGAGCATAGAAGAGAAAAACAGAAAATTGGAAAAACTAAGTTTCGCAACAGGAAATATTTACAGTAAGAACAATATATCCTATAACACAAAAATAACTCTGTGACAACTCTCACACTACAACACTGTGACAACTCTGACACTACAACACTGTGATAACTCTGACACTACAACACTGTGATAACTCTGACACTACAACACTGTGACAACTCTGACACTACAACACTGTGATAACTCTGACACTACAACACTGTGATAACTCTGACACTAAAACACTGTGATAAAACCAGTAATTTTGTGGTCATGGAGATTACTTGTCTCCCTAAAATAGAAAAATTACTTAAAATAGAGAATCTAGGGGTCCTAAGAAAAGACAGGAAGGCTAAAGGGAAATGAAAGACCTGGAAACCGAAATTAGAATCAGAAGCCTAAGATTCTACGGCAGGGGTTCCCAAACTTTTTTGTACCACGCCTCCCTTTAGATGAAATGAAAGCTTCTCGCGCCCCCCCCTTAACAATAAATTGTGTGGGCCTAGGAACAAAACAAAAACAAATAAGTATTACATTGAAAACAAAACATTTATTTATACTGCCATAAGGTACAACAATATCAGTTTTCATAAAATACAAAAATTATTAATGAGAGAAAAATAGATTAGGTTGGCTAGTGAGATGGATGGGCTTGCATTTCTCTTACAAATATGCCTATTCGTGACTGAGCTTTAGTAAGTGCACAACGCAAGTCACTAGCAACATCAAGTTTATTCCGATACTTTGTTTTAATTGCCACAAGAGTTGAAAATGCTTTTTCGCACAAATAGGTGCTTGAAAAAAGGCGAATATAAACGAAGAGCTTCCCGTGGTACACTTTGAAATATTTTAACCAAAATGAAGGTTCGTCCATTATATCAAAGTTGTCAATTTTCTAAACATCATGGTTAATTTAGAATTTTAGAAAGACTACTTAAATTTAATTTAATGTTCAACTTGCGCCCTCCCTGGCATGTCCTCACGCCCCCCCCCCCCCAGTTTGGGAACCGCTGTTCTAAGTGCATATGGTAAGAATGGACCAAGGGAGACTTATCAAGAAAGTATTAAACAAAATCCGTGAATACAAGAGCGTAGGAGGGTATGTAAAGCAAATGAGAGAGGAAGCAGAAAAATTAAAGACTGCCTAGATAAAAAGCGACAAGGAAAGAAATTAAAAGAAATCAATATTATAATGGAATATAAAGAAAAATGGATACTGCGTGGTCAGAAGAAAGGAAGCAAAGCCACGCAAAAATAATGAGAAAATACTGGGAGAAAAGAAACAGGAAAATGAGAAAAAAGATGTAGTGATATTCGCGAGGTCTTAAAAGGCTGTTTCATGAAAAAAATAAATAAATACAACCAGAGCTTAGAAATATCTAACCATGAGCAATAGAGAACTGCCATAATAACCACTTTGGCTGTTATTTTCATCCAAGTTTAAAGTTCACAGAGCTCTGGAATAAAATTTACAAAGAAAACTCGAGAACACTTATAACAAATTTTACTATTTATTGAATAAAATATTAATACTTGTTGATATAACTCTGCATTGTTGATATAACTTAACAACAAATATTGAATAACTATGTTTCAAGAGAAAACTAGAATATTTTATTTTCAACTATGCTCATTGAATATTAAAATAAATACCTAGGTAAGTTATTTAAATTTCATAAAGTAGAAAGTTGTTTTACATAACGATATGATCCCTTCTTGAATAAATATTTTCTTGAATAGGTAAATAATTTGTCATTTTATATAAGTTTACATATTATTTATATAACATCCTTTTTGTAAGATAAATGAATTGAAAAAAAAACAAAACAATGCATAAATATTTTTCCAGTTAATAAAAAGTTTGAATTATTTTTTCTTTTTGTTTAATCTCTGAACAAATTATTTCCTGGAACTCAGTTGTACAACAAAGTTTAATTAAAACTGTTAAACAATCCCCGAAACTAAACTTGAGATATAATCGAAATAATCCAAGAACAATGTCCTAACTCTCTCTTATATTAAAAAAAGTACATAATCGGTCAAATTTGCCAAAAAAAAAAATTAAATAAGCCTTTTCAGGACTGAAAATGACAGGATATAATTTTTTTTCAAACAAAAAACAACACATTTCACTCAAAAAAAAAAGGTATGCACAAATTTCTTCAAAGATGGATTTTTATAACTCAGATAATTATTCAGAGAAAACCGATATTTTCGTAAGAAAAATATTTTTAAAAATAATAGCTCATTCCCATTATCAATCTTAAGATTTTAAAAACAGAATTCTTCATACCTATAAATTTTTATAAAATTTTAAAAACATTTTGATGTACTTTGCTCCTTAGATGATAACTAGTATTTTTGGAAAAAATTAAAATGGAAACGAATGAAAAGTTAAAACTTGTGAAGTTAAAACTCAACTCGAAGCGACAACCTGCGGAGTAATTACCAAAATTACAAGTCATGACACATGGTTCTTTTGAAGGAGCGATAATCCATCAAATATTTTTATAAAATATGTTATTAAAAATAGAACAGTATAATGTAAATGAAAGTAATTGCTAAGATTGAGTAATAATATATTTCGATGTTTAGAGATAAACTTATCTCGAGACAACACAAAGTACAAGAGTACGCCTCCGAGGCAGAACCGCGTGGGCGTACGGAACAGTTGGAACACAGAGCGAGAGTATTCGACATGTTCCTAAGGAGCCAGCCTCCGTCAGAACTGTCTGGAGTCGGTCCCAAACCTGTTTGATATATGCCCGCAGAGCCTCTTCCGAAAGGGAATATCCTCAGATCTGCCTTATTTATTTCCACAGGAAGCGGATGCGATCGAGGAGGTTCGCAGCTGTCCGAGGCAAAAGGAGAAATGTTGGGCTATCATCAGTTTCGCAATCGCTATGCTGCAAACAGTCGAATTTCGCAACTGGAGCCGAAATTTTCGCCAAACTAATTTCAGCCCTAGCCTAACAACGTTCTAATCAAAGTAATAAGAGGTTACTATCTTGGATAAAAAAAAAAAAAGAAGAAATGAGTTTGATCCACTTAAATGCAGAAGAGAAAAAAAAAAAAACATCTGCTAAATGCCAGAGTTACAGGGTCATAACATTTTAAAATTATTGGTGTTTGTTGGTCAACTGTAATGAAATGGTTCAACATTCAACATATTTATTTTATTTATCGTATAAGTCAACATGTTGGCAGAAATTTGTTAGAAAGACCCAGCGATAAAACAAAGGAAACAACATAGAGATAAAAAATAAATAATAAAAGTGAGTTAGAGATAGTTTAGCGATAAGGCTTTCAATAATGATATAATAAAATTAATATTTTTTTTGTTCTTTTAATTTATTTATTGAATTTTATAACTGTATTATAAAAATACGGTTGCAAATATAATAATAATAAGGCTTAGCGAACCCAGAGGCTCGATGCCGATGGCGAAAATCTCCTTACAAACTTCCTTCTATAGACCTTTGCCCAAACCCAAATCCGTCAGATCGGTACAGCGCTTATTACCTTGTCAGGAATTTGTTCATTACTAAGCCCATCTTAATCATCGTCACACTAATTCTAATGTAAATGAATGATCAAGTAAACAGAATTTATGATACATAATGGCATGAGATAAAAGTAAGTTGGGAAATAAATTTCTTTTCAGTGGCCTCGGAGGATTGTCAGGAATTCAAGAAGTAGCTAGGTTTTATGAAACTAGTTGATTTGAATTGGGGATAAAGTTTGCCATGAAAGGTACGGAACTGATTTCGGGTCAAATAAGCAACTTGTATAAGATAAAGATAAAAATGTATTTATGAATGATTTATTCGTAACAAAGTAAGAAGCACAAAGGATTTTGGATTGTGAGGATTTGATATGAGAGGCATTCGCTGGCTTAGTGGAATCCCTAAGTTCTACTCCGTAATTCTTAATTGCGTATGAGTCATTTATCATTTGTCATTCACCTGAAGCAGTGGACAAATTATTGTATGTTGTATGTTAAAACAGGAGAACCGTGTGTAAGAAATTATACTGTAATGGATTTCTGGCAGAAAAATAAAATAAAATTCTTGAACAGGTATGTAGTGAACCGATAAATTAATCAATCAAATTAATTCATTGAGTTGTATTAATGACAAGTGGCCTAGTCAGGACTTGAGCAAAAGAATGGAAGAAGTGGGCGTCGTAGATAGAGAAAGTTTTAACTGCCAAATGTTTTGTGTACAACGGTTCCTCCATAAATATTTTAGAAAAACTTCTTAAAAGAATAAAATCATTAGTGTAATAGGTAAAAAAAAAATTTCGGAAAAGTTTTTAAAATTAGGGCAAGATTAAATTTAGTTCTGATGATGGCCCGCTCGTTTGGGCCGAAACTTAGATATGCTTATGCAACTTAGGAGTGCAAATTTTATAAAAATGTCTCAATAATTTATTTCAACAAGATTTTTGCGGTTATATAGGAGGATAAGAACTATTTATAAGAAGGATATTAAAGTCATAATCAACAATATATATATATATATATATATATATATATATATATATATATATATATATATATATTGAAAAAGAGAAATTCTTTATTTTCAGC
Source organism: Arma custos (assembly GCA_037127475.1). Lineage (NCBI taxonomy): Eukaryota > Metazoa > Arthropoda > Insecta > Hemiptera > Pentatomidae > Arma > Arma custos. Next base: position 20,483,105 of record CM073763.1, read on the forward strand.
AGTGCTGTCCAACTACATTGGATTGCCGTAATACACAGCATACTGATCAATCCATATTGGACATACTGTACATTACAATTTGTTTGTTGCGTATTTAAAAACTACATTACAATTTTTAATTTCTCCTACTTTCTTTTTTTTTTATATACAAGAAAATACAAACCAGATAATTAATGAAGATAAATAAATTAAAAAATAACCTATTCTTTCATTGTTAGTTTACGATGAACTGCCGGGTTTCCCCCCAATTAATAGCATTATCTTTATAAAGGTTTGGCGAGCCACAGGAGGGTGTCTAACTGGGTCGATAAAGGTGTTAACTAATTACTAAATATCTGTAATTCCGTCCCTATACACACTGATCTAAGACAATGTAAAATATAATAATATATAAACGATTTTCTTACGATTAATAATTTTTAATGTTGGTAGGTCAAAAGAAACAGTTTTTTCCTGGTGCATATATTTATATAATGTTTGCTACTCACAAACGAAAGCCAGGTGCCATATCCCAGAATAATCGACACACAGACACAGGATACAATCAGGACCTAAGATGCATCGACGAACAGACAGACGGAATGAATGCATAAGTGAGTGCATATCCCAACTTCACCGCCTGAGACTTTCACTCCAGAGGAATTATTTGCAAGCTGGAGATCGGATCCTAAACCGTAGATCGTAAATACACCCACGACACGAGGGAACACATTGGTATTCTGGCACAACTGATATACAGCACACACTGGCTGCAGCATCCAGCGCTATGGAGATATTTTTGTTTGTTATACTGCTCCCATACTGGATGTAGGAGACATTTGGATGTTTTCAGCAATAAAGAACAATAAAAGAAATATGACATGGTATCATAAATGTAAAATCGAACCATTCTACTTCATACAAAAATATGAAGAAAAATATAAACATTTAAATCTTAACAATAATGATGAATAAATCAATAACATTGCACTAATTTTTATAGCTAATTAAACACCAATTCATTATTTTTTTCTATACAATCATATATAATAATAACTCATTCCTATTTTAATCATAATTAATTGTAATAAGAAGTGATACATATATTTTGATATATTTCAACAAAATTACCAGGTACATTAATCATTATAAGCGAAACAAAGGCTAAAATAATAATTATAAAAATTGAATACAAACACGCAAATGTTAAGTAATTAATTAAGATATATCATGCTATTTTATGAAGAAATTAATCTGCAGTGCGGCTAATAAGGACGAAAAATTAATAACTTTTTTTTTTACGATCAACAGCCAGGTTATGTCCAAATTAAAGGTACTGCTGAATCCGTACTTTTCGATTAATATGACAGTTCCCTCACACACTGAGCTGCACGATTTAAAATATAACAATACATAAACCTTTTGATTTCTAAAGAAACGGTTTTTCCTTAAAATTCGCTGCTTTTGTACATTATTAGCTACTCAGTTATCCCCAAGGCATATCCACTTCCAGTTCTAGCTGGATGATGGAGTTTCTAATCAGCCAACATGGATACCACTAGTGCCTCAGTCTGTCATAACAATAACAAACAAAAACATAACAATGCTGTAATAGGATATCAATCTGAATCAATTAAGTCAAGATCTTGCCTTACCTCAGGCCAAGTGTAAGAGGATATTATCTTACATAAATGACTGAAACCTATGATCTCCCTGTATATATTTAAAAAAACATTCTTTTTGGGGGGAGATATGGTTGTAAAATTGTATAATAAAATTGAACATATGTATATACATATGCAACATTAATCATGGTGATCGTAAGGTTTTTTATAATTAACCTAGCGACCCACCCCAGCTTTGCTCGGGTAATAAGGCATATTATGCCTACATAATTTGTCTGTGTAATGTATTTTTTTTATTACGTAGCGGCCACTAAGGACCATGTGAATATCATTGGTTAGGCTTCTTTGGGAGTCTTGATTTTCTTTCTTCCCATCTCAGCTAATGTATTTTAATATATAAAAATTATAAAAATAAAAATAAATCCAAATATTTCTTTATATACGAATTTATTATATTGCACGGGTTTAGGCAGCGTCTTCGGTGAAACCCATCGATATTACAAGCCAATCGATATTAAAAACCTCGACAAATTATATACCTACAAAAAACAAGGGAAGGGAATGAAATACTAGAACGTTTAATATTTCGTGATTTCGATGTTTATTTTTTTATTTAATAAGGTATCATAATAACTTATCCATAATTAAGGTGCCACAAATTCTTTAGGAACGAAATTACTTCAATTTCAAGCCGTTTTAAATAAAATGGATCGTTCAATCTTAAAAATACGAAAAATATTTCAAATCAATTAAATAATTGTCATTTATTTTTCAGCATTCCATATCTTCTGAAAAACAAGATACTGAAGAAAGAATCAAATAGAAGTAATAAAAGTTTTATATTACATTAAAATAAAACAAAAGTCCTTCGAAAAATAATAAAAATTTGAATGCATTGACTCAAGATGGGCTATTGAATGCTGTAATAAAAAGTCAAAGTAATAAAAATGCGGTCGTCAAGACTACAAGATCTTGTTCGTTTGTCAATAATTATTAATAAAAGTAATAAGTACCATTTTAATGAGTTTCATTTATAAAAGCAATAACGGAAGATATTAACTTAGGATGACTCGGTAGCCATTTACTTGGAAGATTACAGTTAATCTTATTATTGCTGTGAGTACAAAGGCATTTGTCATTAAGCTCATCGTGTCTTAAGCGTCGTTAGAACCGCAATTAAAATAAATTAATCCAAACACGAGAGCAATAAAAGGTAATACCGCCATAAAAACTTAGTTGAATTTCTGATAAAACTATAATATAGAAATCGAAAGTAGTGAGTCTTGAGAATGTCACTAGAAGAATAATAAAAGGCTTATCGAACCTGAAGGCTCGATGCCGATACCAAAAATCTCTGCTATGTAACTGCCTAATGCGATCCTCCCACTGACGTCTCGGCCTTCGGGCTTAATCCAGCTAGCCCACATAACTATATCCATTAAGTCCAACTTAATTTTAGCAACGCTACCAATTCAATTATAATAAACGGATGCAAGCTTTGCAATTCCAAATAGTGCCTTCTCCTAAATTCCAAGTAGTATTTCGGACCGAATATTCTACGCATTACCTTATTTTAAAATACCTTAAGACGATCAGAAAATTACTACCATATTTCTTTTTGGCTCAATCATAAAAAAAAAAATCAACAGTTTTTATTCTAAAAAACATATATATAAAATAAGAAAATATCATGTCATAATGTTTAATTCGGATTAAATTCAACGATGTTCAAGTGAAGTTCTACTTCTTCATAAGAACGATATGTACTATTCTACCAAGCATGTAAATGAGCATAACTATATATATTTACATTAAAAAAACCATATACTGAAATAAAAAAATATAAAACTTACTGATACATACTAAATACAAAACCCAGTCCATAGATAGATACGCCCTTACCTGAAACAAAAATATAAATAAATTAGAATAAATAAAATTTTAACAGCCATCATGTATTATGTTTGTATGTATACAATGTTCATAGGAGTCATAATGTAAATAATAAAGCACATCCCATGGCAATAACCACCGTATTTCTACAGATTAAATTAAAAAATCGGTTGTTTTTTTTTTGGTGGTGAGTGATGTCAATGAAAGAAATGGAGCAGTTAAAATGTGATATATCTTAATCACATTATAACTGCATCATCTTAGCTTCAGAGCTTGTCTGCCAGAAGGCACTTGTGGCATTCTTAGTTTCCAAAAAAGATAATACTCCAAGCTCAATAATATTTTTTCCAAAAATGTTGTTTTTTTACTATTGTCACTTTGGAAATACCAGTGCGATATCATTTAAGGAAAAAACTGTTCCATAGAAATTCAATTTTCTTTCTAGTTTTACGAACATATCGAAAATTATAAATCTACGATTTTTCACATTCTCATTGACATGTTAACTAGATATAGGAAAAGCAAATTAGGAAAAGTAGACATACTAAATGATGTTGAAATAATTTTAAAAACATCTTGGGAGTATTCTGTTAGTCAGGGCAATCGACAAACCTTTAAAGAAAAACGGCGAAAAAACGGGCAAAAAGAGGCAAGCTAAAAATGATAGTTTGACAGCTTGACACAAAGCAGTGGATAAGCTGTTTCTTGCTAATAAATTTAAAAAAAATACTTACCCCATTGAATTAATTTCAATCCAATTTAATCTTATAATCATGACTTTAATCATTAAATCGTTCATAATTCTTCATCGCTCATAATCCCACGAGGCGCCTGAGAATGAACAAGTAGCGTGAGCGATGTGTTCGATTAGAGCTCCAACCACCGGCGATTTCACTTGTCACGTGTCAAGATAGTACATCACATTTCAATAGTGAGCCAGTTGTAAATTTCGAAAAAAAAATGATTAACCAAAAAAAAAAAAGAAACATCTCACAGCAACATGACATTTCGAAAGGGGTCGGAGGAGGAGAACAATACTCCCAATCAATCGGGACGCGGTTATGCAAGAACTGTACGGCGGACACGAACCGGTCCAGATGACGGAGATAAGGTCGGACCCGGGTATCAGGCCTATCTCGAACCTTGGTCTTCTCGGGGGAAACATTTCTACTACTGAATAATCTCCAGATCTGCTGAGCCAGTGTCAAAATAATTCAATCAACACCCCGAGATAGGGCGAGGAATGCCCGCGAGACAACTTAATCCCGGACAGCTTGTTAAGACGTAACGGGGACAAAAATGTCGGGGATCTGGGTTCGTTAGGCGCCCGGCTATTAATAAATGACTTTTAAAGATACACGTTTTTGTTTTTTTTTTAGTTGGGAATTCACGATAAAAAATGTTCCATCATCTTGAAACTTGTTTCTAAATTTTATTGTGGTATTCACGACTAGATGTGTTTCTCTAAGTTAATAGGTGTTTCTAAACCGTTCATAAAAAAAACCTTTACCACTCCAACCCATGGAGAGTGTTAGATTCAGTAAATATCAGAGACTTCGTTGTTCTTAAGGCAAGATTTGTGCAAAGAGGTAGATTTGTCAACAATTGTGGGTCCATAACCCTTAAGTTTGCAACATTGCTTTAGTGTTGTCAGTAATATAACTTCCTTCACATCCCTTCTTCTTTTGTATACATTTGTGCCCGCACTAAAATATTGTAAGATAGAATACGATAGAGATTAGGACTTGTGACTAGAGTATATACGGTTAAGAATATAGTTAAGGGAATAGTCACTATTTTAGTTGATAAGTTACAAAGTTAAACCATTGTTAATAGTCAATCTAGTTTGTTCATATAAGAAAGTCTCTTTGTATAATCATGCTATATCGTTACATTTAACAATAAACATAATTCTTTTTTACAGGTCTACCTTTTGTTAACATCATTATGCTGAGGGCCTGCTCGATCGCTAGTTAAATAACAGTAGATTTGACATTTAAGAAATAATTAATACAAAAATAAATTTTTTAAAATTATTTTTTTCAGCACGCCGTTTCAGGCTACTTCAACATTTACTACACAAACGTTCTAAGCTCCAAATTAATTAAAAAAGACTCTTACACATGGCAATCATTAGACCCATCTGGACTTACGGAATGGAACTTTGGGGTACACTAAACCTTGTATTCAATCCTTACAATCCAAAATCCTTCGTAAAATCCTCAATGCTCCTTACTTTGTTACGAACAAAGTAATCCATAATGACCTTAATGTCCCATTTGTTGCTGATCTGGCCCGAAACCGATATCAATCTTTTCATGACAAACTTCATTCCCACTAAAACCTAGCAATCTCTTCAATCCCTGATAACCCTCCGAGGCGTCTGAAAAGAAGATGGCCTAGTGACCTAAGTTGAATTTGCTATTGGAGTACTACCATTGGGTAGTTTCTCAACTTGCCTTTATCTCGTGTCATTATTCATCTTTCATTATATTTACTTGATGTACTATATTATAGTGTTGTAAATTTCAATAAATAACATGAAAGAAAAATATTTTTTTAAACTTAAGTATCTTAAAAGATATAATCTCAATTTTCCAAAGAGTTTAATATATAATATATACAACTTTTTCATAAGCTGAATATTATAATCGTTGTATAAAAGTATAATATCCTGGGAACTAAAGTAAAAGCGAATTCAATAGTTAATTATTGTGTGTAATATTTTGGAATCGTGCACCTTTTCAGATATTACACACAATCCTCTACTTTTGGACGAGCACTTAAATTCCTTAATAGCTTCATTGTGAAAAAAAAAATCTATAGAGACAAAATACCATTCACTAATATGATGTATACAAGGAATAAAAACTCTGAGATGCACCGAATAAAAAAAGATTAAATAAAATAAACAACATAATAACACCCCAGGTAGATCTGATAAGCACAAGGATGCTCCGGGGACACTCCAAGATCGCCCGGAAGTCGTTAGACCTCTTCGTCCCAGATTCTGGTCACTTTATCGCATCTCGAGGGAATCAGGTTCCAGGATACGGAGATGAAGGATCGAAAAGTAAGTACGAAAAAAAAGAAGGAGAAAATGATAATAAATGTCGGACAAAGAGTAAATATTAGTTAGGGAGATAATTATATAAGCCTGGAGAGATAAGATGTCCCGAAGGAAAGGACACGAGAAGAGTGGGCACACACTAATTACCGACACAGGACCTCTTCATAAATATTCATAGGAAATTGATCCTGAGGAGATAGGCAGCTACAGGAGTCCTCGGCAGGAAGTCCAGGAAAGTGGTCAAGTGGATCCGATCGGATGATAGGTAAAGTCATCTTTCGGATAGTAACATATGTCCGTTATATGTCAAATGCTTCATACTTACTGAATGAGACCTAAACTTCTTTAATATGTTTGTATTTCGTACCCGTCTTGGAATAAAGGTGTGACTCAATAAATTCAAGTTATGAACTAGGGACGGTATTCGATTGACGGAGTAATCAGTATTGTTAGTATTTAGACTATTAGAATAACTGTAGTCCCTCATCACCTTAGTCCCTCATAGTAGATTCGCTCAACACCAAAGCCAGATTGTTTTTTTGAATTTGTGGACATAAATCTACAGCCCCAGTGATGAAGTGGTTAAGTCGAATTTTCTCTAAAATGAGCTTCTTATACTTTGGGAAGCGGAATTGTGTTGTTTTCGCAGTGGAAAATATGTTAAGTCAGTTTCTTGAAATAGAGTTCTTGCTTATATTTCAACTCCATCTCAAGCCAAAACTACCAGAATAGCTCGTTCAGCATCCGATATCAGAAAAAAAATTCGGCTTAACCACCTCTTCACCGGGGGTGCAGATATATTATTGGACTTATCACAACAAGGCTCGCCAATCTAAAAAAAAAGTCTATTCAACCACACTATGGATTAGCCAAGAGAAAATAGATTTACCGAAAGCAAAAAAAGAACTAAGAGATGTTATAGATAAAAAAAAAATTGGAAACAAGGCAGATAAGTGAATAGTTTAAGCAGAAAAGGAATCATTGAAGAAACCAGGAATCGAATGGATAGAGGAGAGAGAAAAGAATACATGAGAAAAAATAATAAAGAAATCATGGAATAAAAGACGTGAGTATGATTTGGGTGATTCACCTGGATTATTTTGCAATAAATAAATAATAATAATATTATTAATATATAATCATACATATATAAATTATCATAGTTGACATAAATATTATTGAACATATTACTAGACATCCCTCAACAAGAATCACAAATAGAATTCTCATTTACATATAAAATGTCAAGTCAAACACCCTGGTGTTTGACTTTAGTCTGGTGTTAACAAAAACAATTATTAACAAAAACCGAAAATAGAACCTAGAGATGTATTCAGATTTTTCTTTTCTTTTTTTTTGTAAACAAGGTAGAAAAGTGGACATTAATGTCAGAGAAGGAATCATTGAAGAAATCTTGAACCAAATGGACTCAGGTTAGACAAAGATTACCTAGAGAAAATATGAAGGAACTAGTGCTTTGGATGATCTTTCTGGTTCTACTCTCAATAAATATATATTTATAGCAGGTGAATATATTTATATATATACATTAGCATCTATACATAAGACAATTTTATTATAAAAGATTAATGATAAAGGAAGAGGAGTGATATTTTTTTATTTTATTAGTTTGATGATGATGAGGTTTTATCCAAAATAGATCATGTAAATAATAATATGGTGAGTGGAAAAATAGGGCACTATTTCTTTGTAATGGTAATTTTAACAATATCTTTTAATTTAATGGTAATACTACTATATCTTGATACCATGAAATTATATTTTAAGGCTAATAAAACAAGACATACGTATGTCTACATGGGATATATATATATATCCTGGAATTCTTGTAGATCTACATTGATAAATTGCCCGGGACATAACAGATGGTTCACACCCTAGCGACCACTTGGCAGCGGAGTGAAAAGACAAGCTCGCAAAAGCCGTCAGCAAAACAGAAGTGAACCAGCGTGGGCAAGTCGAGATTAGGAGACAATGGCCGAGTAATCAAGAGGTTGGAGGCTGGTGAGAACCTTTTGTAAAGTATACCTGGAGGGTTCTGAGCTGAACTCGTTCATTAGGCGCGGGTTCGAGTACCTGTCGGTGCGAAGGGGATCGATATTGGCCTGGGACTGACCGCCGGAAACTTCACTTCTATCTTCTGCCAAAGAGGCTTTTAAAGTTGATAAGATGGTCGATAATTATTAAGCCAACAAGAACCCATCGATCATTTAGGAATACATAATTAATAGTGATGGAACAAATTATAGGGATAATAATAGAAATTTTTTGAAATTTAATATTAATGAGCAACAACATAGCACCCTACTCACTCCAGACAATCAGAACAAGTACAATAACAATACCAGAAGGACATAATTAACTAAATAAGCTAGCATAGTTTCCTCTGAATGGTAAAAGTTTCTACTTAATATTCATAGGGACTCTAAAAATACCAGTATTCAAACAATTCAGAAGACGACCTTACTTTAAATTATTTCTTATACTTCACAACTTGTTACTATCCGATGTGGCATAGAATAAGATCTCCAACAAGGGAATACGATGACCAATGTCGTATTAAATTCATAAAATAGAGAATTCATTTATAAGGACCCCATTATAGGTATAATATACAATAACATGTTACAGAAAATCTTTTTAATAGTTTGTACTTGAAAGTTGTGGATACAAAAATAAAGACGAAAAATAAAGTAAATATCAGTAATAATAGTTAAGCCTCGTAAAAATATGCCCAGTATACAGAATAAAGTCAAAAGTAAATTCAATTAATAAATAATTAAAACCGGTATAATAAAAAAAATCAATTAATCAAGACAAAGATAATTATTCTGTTTTTCATTAGTACAAAAAGAAGTCACCTATGCTAAATAGGACCATAAAGTCGTTGAAAACAATGGCCAATATTACATGGGAAAACGAAAAACGAGTAGATTACTGCCAGGATATCTACACGTATATTGCTACACAATGCAGGATTGTGGAATCTGGAAACACTAAATATATTTACATAGTCATGGTGCTCTGCCACCTGAGCTATCCTTGTTTGTACCCCGGTCAGACAAATCCTTTCTCTTTACTGATCCCGGGGAGACCCGGGTTCGAATCCCGGCCCTGGACAAATATTTTCTTTTGAAATAAAATATTTAAAAATTATAACAATTAATAAAAAAAAATTATAAATATATTTACGTAACAAAATAAGACATGTGAATTTTCAATGATTATATTAGAAAAGGTAAAAAAAAAAAAAGATTTCGGATCAAGAAATGGAAAAAGTAGATATGTATGTAGTAGAAGTAGAAATGGATGTGTTAAAAGGTTGAGTTTATTTTATTTATATAAGCAAATTGGTTATCTGTAAAGTTAATGTTTATTTTTATTTTTATGTTCATTTAATCTTAAAAAATTTCTACTTCTTTATATTTTTACCTATCGGATTAGCAGCTTTATAATAACAATAATTAAGGAATTTTAGGATATCTATAAAATAGAATAAGAAATAGTTTTCAATATATATTAATAGTAAGAATATGCTTGAATTATAATAGTTTTACTTTTGACATAGAAATAATAATTAATGTGAGACATAAAACAAAACAAACTATTGTTACTCAGAGAATCTAGACCGGACAAAGTCCTAGTTTTGCTTATTAGTTGCAATGACTGACTATGGGTGACCCCACCCAGCTTTCCTCCTCTTTCTGCATTTTAATATCGGTCTACAAGGAAAAAAATAAGGTATGTCTATCTGTGTACTATTGTGAGGATAGCAGTAATGCAATATTTGTAATTTATATGCAGTGAATTTTTTGGATGATGCCATGTATGATAGTGTGACTGATAGGATAATTTTTAAGAAGATTCATGTATTCCATATATATTTATAAAAAAAAAATTTATAATGTTAAATTTTATAATGTTAATGTTTTGCTTTTTTGAATGTTATATAGATTTTTACGGATTGAATTCAGCTAACTGAATGATGATAAAATAAAAAATAAAAAACATGTATTGAGAATGACCACATGGGTCGAAACGTCTAGTTGTTACAGAAATAAATAATAAAAGATAACTTGGACAAATAAAAGGGTTTTGTATCTATAAAACAAAATAAAAAAAAAAATAAAAATAAAATAAAAAAAAAAGAAAGTATTATATTCATCGAGCATATTGAAGCACGAATAACCGACTAATTTATTAATTAAAAATCTCGCTTGCAACACTATGAATAATCGGAGCAAAGTTTGAAATTGTATATTTACTGCAAGCATGCATTTTCAATTGCAACTAACTTCAGAGAGAGGGCTCGGGAGTGCAATTAGCATATATATTATAGAGAGATGCATTGCGGGGAAACTATTAATCCTCGGCATCGGCCTGTAAATCACGAGTATTTGCTTCATAACTATTTGTGTTCTATGTTCGCACGCTTCGTGGATTGCGCTGCAGAAAAAAAAGGGGGACACTGCGTGGTTTATAGTTATTGGGCTCCTTCGGAGGCTATATTTAAACAATACAATTTGTCCCTAAGAGATAAGTATTATCTTGAAAAATAGCTTTGAGGGGGGGGGGGGCATTGTATAGGTCCTCCAGTGGCGAGTTAACGCCGCGTTATCAGATTTATCGTCGAACCCGCCCGCTTCACACCTCCTCTGCCTTCTCTAATTTGTCACCCTATATTTAGAATAACCTGATAGATTATTTCCGTTTTTTTAAATAATTAACAACGTCTGACCCGGACTGGAACTAAAACTATCTTGGAAGGAGGCTGATTAACATAATAATACAGCGAAGAGAATTGCGGTTCAAATACTGAATCATGTTAGGGCAAACGAGACCTTGAAATTAATTAAATATACAGAATAGTTTCACTTTGAATATGTTTGACCGCAAGGCTTCTATTGAATTTTTCTTCCTAATTATGGATATTGAGAACTAAAGTTGCTTTCTGACTCTTCACCCCTGTGCCCTGATGATGACCTAAAATTGGGCCGAAGCGTTGGCACTACTGAAATAAGTCGAACTCATTTATGTAAAATTTATTGAGCGCACCCTTCGAACATTTTTAACATTTCTCAAGATACCTGCATCAGGTCAATGGTTTTATCTTGAATAATATTGATTGAGCATATATATATATATATATATATATATATATATATATATATATATATATATATATATATATATATATAGTATGTACCATGTATATACCATATATATATACATGGTACATTCTGCATTATTTATAGGACAAAGGTTGTGCAGAAATTTGTCAAAGATCACAATTATATAGGTTAGATGATCCCAGAAGGGGCTGTCGATTGCACAGGGTTCATCTGAGATGCTAACAGATTAAATGATTTATCGGCCTCAGCCGGATTTAAACCCGGGAAGTTTGCATAGAATCTCCAAGCTCTTCACCTACAGAGCTGCCATGCTCCCTAACATGTCTCCTCATTACAAAAATAGATATAGTACGTACGTACGCTTGTAATGTATTGCTTTACTTAACATATTATTGTCCTTTGAATTCATACAAACGATGCATTAACAGGATTATTATATTATTTATAATTCCATAGTATAAACTATTTAGATATGAATGTTTCTATAGTTTGGTTGAGATACTAACATCAGCTTGGGCTGAAGAGAAATCAACCGTGGAAGCTGATAAGATTTCTTGTTATCAGCGTTGACAATACGGTTGAAGTGTTGATGATTGGGTCCACCTCAGCGAGTCAAATTGTTAGTGTAATGTATACGTTATTTATTAAAATTTATTTAATTTTTTTATTAATTGTTACAATTTTAAATATTTTTATTTTTAAGAGAAAAAATATGCCCATAGCCGGGATTCGAACCCGGGTCTCCCATATTTCCGTTGTGGTGCTTTACTAACTGAGCTATCCTGGTCCGTACCTCGGTCAGGAATGTCCATTCTCATCACTGATCTCATATCCCCGTGTTCTTGCAATTTGCGATGTATAGAAGGGGAAGAATGTTCATTGAACATTACTTTTAATCAGGATCTTGATGAATTAAGTCATTATATATCATTATAATTCATATTATTTTTTGATTAATTGTTATAATTTTAAATATTTTTATTTTGAAGAGAAAAGTTATGGCCAGGGTCTGGATTCGAACCCGGGTCTCTCACATTTCCGTTGTGGTGCTCTACCAACTGAGCTATCCTGGTTCGTACCTCGGTCAGGCATATCCATTCATTATTTAAGTTTGATTATTTTATATAAAGAGATACAATATTAGGAAAATTTGTGTGTACTGTTGGTTTTTAAATTTAAAAATTAAATATTTACTTTTTTAAGTACTGGTTCCTAAAAAATAATTCCATTTCAGCCTCTCATCTTCATTTCTTCATTAAGCTTATGTTGAAATACGAAATTTCATCGGAAATACATAATCCTAATTTAATTTACCTAAATACCTGGCTTTCCAACCTACGGAGGGTCTAGTAAATGGTAGACTGTACTGTTGTTGGGACACAGGTTTTGCATAGAATTGATTAGTCGGATTCCGCGCTCAACCCTTAGGTTTATCCCAGAAATAGAGGTTCCTACTTTATAGAGGCTGGGTGAGCGTCAAGAGGTCTGCAGAGATCTCACGGGGTCTATCCTCGGCTATTGGCTATAATAGGTTAAATAATTTATTTGCCTTAGTCGGATTTGAATTCAGCACTCTACAAACTGAGTTACCCCGCTCTCACGCCATGTTGGATGTATTATGTGGATGACACTTATGAGCCTAGGTCACTTAATATGTATGGTTATAAAAAAAATAATTAAATTTTGTTCTAAGATTTTGTTACATATGATACACTAAAGTACAATTCCAATTAGAACATACTAATTAACCGAATCAGTTAACTAAACATCATCGATGGATAAAACAACGAACCGAAAGGGAGAAACAGACCAGCGGTTCGGAAGGCAAATAAAGAAGGAAGTATTTGCATTAGAGGAATTGAAGGACGGTAATGAGTAAGGGAGCAATTATGACAATGGCGGAGTTGCTGTGTCAATGTTTGGTCCCGAGGATTATGCACAGATGGCAGCACCTCCTGGTCGAGAGGGGGTTAATTACTCAGCCTTCTTATAATGAACCTCCGTGGCCGCAATCCCCGAAATGTCACAATGTCTGTAACAGGGACCAGCTGACGTATCGATTTTAATTCTGTACGTCAAAGGTAGTCTGTATAGAGTCCAATGTACCAGACATAGATGATATTATCACATTTATATTAATATGCTGATCGTATTTTCTAAACTGTAAATAAGCTAAAACCGTAAAAAAAAAAGGGGTCACCTGTGGTATAGTTGTTACCGCATCAATAACCTACTATGCCCTAGAACAAGAGTTCGCAACCTGGACCTAGGATTTTGTAAAGAGAATATAATGATCCTTTATTATGCCGTACTCAGGAAAGATCCCAATCCTAACTGTACCTGAAAAAGGATAAACTCAGGACTTTCATTGAGCATCGTCCTATTAGTCATATCAGCATAAAGAGGCGATAAATGAAACTACAAGTCAAGAAGGGGGAAGAATGAGTTCAGTACAGAGTAGAGACTGTAATATTTCCAAGCCAACGGTTGTGCATGAAGCAGTTTTTCCCCCAATTCATTATATTAATTTTGCAGATGCTAGATAAGCCCCTAGGAAGGTCTACAGATCTCATAGAGTCGATAAACATTGAATATAAATTGAGCATAGTCCATATCTAGCAATAGGGAGGGGTGAAACATCCTCTTTTTCCTTGTTAAGTTTTGTAAATATTACAACAGGTGCCAAGATAAAAAATTAAGGGAATATCTGATAATAATAAATTTAAACTATATAAAAAAATTGGTATTCAATTTAATGGTAGAAGCTTTAAAGTTTTATTCAAGTTCTTATTTTCACAAGGGAAAAGTGTTTTTTTTTTTCTGAAACTCCTTTATTTTGAATAAATTACAATTAAAACACATTACTACAATATAATATGTACATAACACAAAGGTATATTAAGGAATTACATTATCTGAGTCCGCTTGAAGACAGGTTCTGGAAAACCGGCACAAAGCACAATGCCGCTGGCTCTATACTATCAAAACGAGGGAGGACCGCAAAGAAAAGCAAACCTATATAACTTTAGATATCCATAAAACTTATATTTTTAATAAGAATAAAAATTTAGTTTTCATGAAAAAACTAATATGTTTATTTGAGAGTTAAGCGATCAATATTAACATACATAAGTAAGTGCATACCAATATATATATATACAGCTTTGTTTATTAAAGTAATCTATTAGCCCCTTAAAACGATTAATCGGTTGATAAGATCAGATCTATTAATTTATTCAGACAAACTTAATTAGTATCTAATCACATTTGAGATTATAATTAATTGGGTCTAATTTTTTTTTAAACATCATCAATTGTTCAAAGATGGCCGAAGTACCTCGAATGGAAACTACTCCCGAATATACTCGTTGATAAAATCGATTGCTGGAGAAAAACAATTTTCCCGCTATCTGATGGCCCCGCTACAAGGAGAAGAGGTCCGCTTTAGGAAGCAGCAGAAGATCCTGGAGGAGATGGGACAAGGAGATAGTCCTCGCAGGACATCAAGTCCTCAGGATATCAGGTCCTTTGAAGGATTCAAATGTAAATAAAACACTGTCCTTGTCTCCTGTCCCTCTGGGTCTTTTAGGCGCTTTTCTTTGGAAAAATGTAATTTCCTACATACAGCCGATTATTCACAAAGAAGTAATGACTAGGTGTGTGATGCTAGTTAGTGTGACGCCATTATTCCCATAAAACTTCAGATTCAAATCTTATACAACTCAAAATATGACTTTATAAAAAAAAAAAGTCATCATATCATGGAAATGGAATATGATATATGACGTTCCTGCATTAAAAAGCTTCACCCAATTGATACTAAAGGCTCAACACAAAAATGCAATTTTTTTAGTTATGTCGTTGCTCTTTTGAAGGAGAAATATAACACTATATTTATTGATTGAACCTATAAATATGTAACTTTTCTTGATACGCAAAAATCATCAAATTATACTATATAATTAATACAGTACTAACCAATTCTGACAAAGCACATTGTAATTATATCGATATGTACATATTATATCAAGTATTATAGTAAATCAAATTACAAAGTGTCAGCGACAGAATATATAAACATATAACGCAACTGGAAACAATTACAACCTATCAAATCGAATTAATCATTAATTATTTGGTTAAAATGCAACTGCACTATTACAATCCATGCAGTGTTCTGGGATCAATACGTTTTTTTTATGTAAAGTAAATTGTAATATCGGATAGTAAAAATGTTATTTAAAAACTTACCGTGTATCTTATAATAACGGAGTTCTAACGCAATGAAAATTGCTTCGAATAGATAAGTTTGACTTGGAAAGTTTTAATTTAAACAAAATATTTCATTATATGTATTTTTTAACACTTATATGTATAACATATGGAAGTTATAAAACGTATATATATAAATGAATGGGAGGAAATAGTTGACTGGATGATATAATGGAGGATAGAGATAGTTGGGGGGTGCAGTCAAAAAAACCACCAAATAAGTCAAGACTTATTTATATTTTTGCCGACTACTTTGTAGGTCATCTTCAGGGCTATGAGGCGGAGGGGTGAACTGTATAAATGGTATCAGGTATCATATCGTTTATTTTTAAGACAGTGGATTTTAATAAATTTCCTATGTGATGACCTCTGTTGACCATGAACTTTATTCAGATTAAATTTGGTGCTAAAAAGGTCCTCAACTCAACTTCTGTATACCCAAGAACCGGCAGGACCTCTTCGAGTGCCCGAAACCCTCGACTCGACCATTGTCCAAGAAGTGGAAGGAGTTTGTTATTCAGGCGAGAACTTGCGGCAATTGTCCTATCTGTGTCCTTCTCGGCTGTTGCTACGCTTAGCAAACACTAGACCAACTCGCACAACTTGTCGCGTTAAATAATTTACATAGGAATAACCGGGAGGCTACGTTACATCACGCCATTAGTTCCAAACTGTTCCAGATGTATTAGTTATGAGAACGGTCGTTTTTGTTTTAGTAATGCCAGTTACATTAACTGGTTAAAAAGTAACTGGTTGAAAAGAAGCTGTTAATTATTTCATGGAAAAAGTAGTTAAGACTGCCGTCTGAATTAAAAACTTAAGTCTTTGGAATAACTGTGTTCTTTAATGAATTTCTAAATCAATTATAGTCGGAATTATTTGAATTTCAAATTTCTAAATTTGAATTATTATTATTATTAGTCAGGTTTTCAGATATATTGACACTCCGAAAAGTAATAATATAGTAATTTAATTATTAATAAGGACTCACGATGGCCTCACACGTCGCACAAGCTCAATGCAAAACATTAATAATTTATTTGAAATTATAATTAGTATTATTTCATTTTAAATTTAATATTATTATTATCTTTAACTTCAAAAATACTAAAATCATTTTTACTTTCTATCATTTGATAAAACAAGACACTTGACTATTACAAATAAAATCTTTTAGGGGAAAAGAAAAGTTTAAACAGATATTGATTAAGTTATTATTAATATAAATTGCACAACCAATAAAAGAATTTTTAGATAAATATAATTATTGTTATATCAATGGAATTCTAACCTTAAGTTGATTAAAAGACATTGTATAACTCTAGCACTGGCGTCGTTAATCTCGAGCATGTTGCTGACGCGAGCCAAGTTTGTC
This sequence comes from Arma custos, assembly GCA_037127475.1. Lineage (NCBI taxonomy): Eukaryota > Metazoa > Arthropoda > Insecta > Hemiptera > Pentatomidae > Arma > Arma custos. The sequence goes on from CM073763.1 coordinate 20,500,472, forward strand.
CCCTACTGAAAATCGCGACTAAAGAAGTTTAATTTAAAAAAAAATGTTTTTCTTAAACCTTATAAATAATATGTTTTTATATTTGCCTTAATGAAATACGATAATTCTTATAACAAAGCCTTGAACTGCAGATCGAAAAGTCGGCTGGAAAGGTACCCGCATGGAGCGCACTAACTTGCGAGCCTTTCATCTAACAGCCCGCAGGTCTTTTACGTGGGTTTGTTTTCCTCATCCGCCGCCTCTCAACAGCGGATAACATCTCCAAGCGGACTAATCAACACCCATCATTCCTCATGATGATGGAGAATTTTTGATGGGAAACTATTCTTCGACATTAAAGATCGCATGTCGGAGTTTGTTTCACATCCCTAGAATGTGTCTTCTGGCACTTGGCTAATAAAAACATCAGAACAGGACTCGGCGCAAAACTGGTTATCCACATATTTATTTTCATCAGATTATTCAAGTGTTGGTAAAGCCTTTTTAAAATGCTTCTTCTTTGACTTCCTCTAATGCCATTTCTATCTTAGAGGAGCCTCCACCCAATGTAGCCTCTCGGTCCTTTTTTAAAATGCAACCCTTATTTATAATTAAGAAAATTTAAACTCAATTATCGGCACGTCATATTATTCAAAAGTTTATAGTGAAAATAACTTTTCGAAAGCACAAAAAACAATCCATGCAATAGGTTTTATCAATAAATAATCCAACTTAGTAATAAGAAAATTTAAACTCAATCCACTATCATCATCGAACGTTTTAAGTGAAATTAACGTTTCGAAAAACATTAATATAGATGTCATGTTTGTAGATTTGGTATGTTAATACTCGATATTACAATAATTTATTAATACTTCATATGAACAATTATCACATGAACAACATCTGATTTATTATGTATCATAGTAACTTCCATTGAGATACAATGTGAGATACAGCCTTTGTATCTATTTTTTGCAAGATAGAAGAGGCTTATTAAGTTACATTTTTTTAAAAATAATAATCTGAAACCATTTTATTTATTATACCATAAATCCTTTTATTAGGGGCAGTATAGACAATTCGCGGTCCACTAAAAAAAAAATATACAAAACATTCATACATTTTTCGATTATATTCAAGTTAATAAAGAATATATCATTTAAAATCTTACTGTCCTATTGTCATAACTTATTGTATTTAATGTTATAAAAAACAAAACATTAAAAGCCTTTATACATCCGAAAATAATGTTACTGGATAAACAAAAGGAATAAATATGTTATAATTAATTATACTTAAAAAATATTTTGATGGTATATTAAAAATAATATGTTGGTAGCACCTTCATAATATAATAACAAATAATACTGTATCACAGTATGATCATAAATTTTAAGTAAATGAGGAACTGAAATAGAAAATTTAAAATATCAAAATAGATGAAATAGAAATAAATGGAACATCATACCAATTTTCAAACCAACACCATTGGAAATACCCATATATTTCTATATAATACCTTTTCAAATGGGAACTAAACGTATCTGCAATTCATACCTATCCCTTTCAGATGACATTCGACATCTGAAACGTCGAAATATATTTTATTTTGGGGTAAAATGGATCAATAGTGAACGCTTCATTAATAGAGAATTTCGTACATTTTGTGTTCATGAAATTTTACAAATATTCATAACATTCAAACGTAAATCAAATATATTTTTAGAGCAATATGGCACTCACAGTGTTATTTATAAATACACATATATTACAACAAGATTTATCAATTCTGTTAACATACACATATTAAATAGTGTTGAAACGAGATAAAATATTTGTAAATGAAATAACATAAATTTATCAATAATCCAATTATAGTCTAACCTGTAAGTCACACGATTATCAATTAAACAAGGACAATAATGTTATTTGATCGTTTCATTTGAATAAATAAAGGTGACAAATTTTCAAGCTTAAAAGTCTCATTTTGCTATCAACCAATTTCCATTTGTAATTGTAATTGGCGGGAAAGCTAACACCAATTGGTTAACAAAGGCGGGAATTTCCTGTGATAGGATAAAAAAAAAAGTGCTATAAGCTCTCCTATATTTGTTGAGGGAAAAAAGTAATTATAGTGTTAAATAACCTTTTTATTTAACACTATAAATACAAGTTATATTTTGATAACACGATATGCAAGTATTTTAAAAATATTCTATTAATGTCTGAAAAGAACGAAAAAAATAACGAAAATCAGATTTTATTATTGACTATAATAGATCTGTCAATCAGTTCATCTCATACATTATTTTAAATGTTTTGTGAAAGAAAAGGCAGGAAAAATATTGTAATTTCGAGAAAAAAAGAAAGAAAAATCATCTTTTTTTACACTTTGCTTTATATCTTATCCCAAATATTAATTTTAGAGGAAAAATAATTTAAAAATAATTAGAATATAGTAAATTTGCTTCCTATTTTCTTTCTTTTTTTTTATATATAAATTTAATGAGAAAAGTTTGTGAAACAGCTTCCTAAAGCACCTGAGAAAAAAATTAACGAAAATTCTATTTTAACTAAAACATCTTATTTATATTAGTCCAATATCCTTCATCCTGTATACATATAGGTCTACTTAGGTGAGAAAAACAAATAAACTGATCCTGAATGAATAGGAATAATGAATCCAGATATTGCCCGAAATGGCCAAAAGGTCTTGTTTTATAACTTTATGGTTAGTCTTTTTTTTTGGTCTTGTTTTTTGAAGTTTTACAATTGCATTCTAATATTTATTTTCTTTTTGCTCATTTTTATTGGTAAGTTGTAAGTATAGCTTTTGACGTTGCAAATACATATTGGTTTTGTTTGCTTATTTATTAAACGTCGATGCTGCTATGGTTAATCAGACGGTGTTAGAGTGGGACTCCTAAAGTTTGCCTATCCAAGCACACTTAGGATAGGGATCTTTAACGAGCACCGGATATTTTATAGGTTTGAGACCGATATTTTACGTCCCATCCGAATGGAAGCGTAACTAAAGCTATTTTAAAAAAAATTTAAGATCATCTGCCGGACCCTGATCTGCCGGAATTGTCCTCTGCCGGCAGGCGACTCCGGTGGCCCTAATGGTTCGAGCGCTGTCACGGAGAGACAGGGGATCCGGGTTCGAATCCTGGCCGGGGGCATATCTTTTCTCTTTAAAATAAAAATATTTAAAAATCAAAAATTATAAAAAATTGTAATTGATAGTGCCTTGTAAGATCAAAGCTTAGTGATCATTTTATCATTATTGTGATTATAACAGTGCCTACTTATATCTGCAGGTCTTGGAAATTTATTTTTTATGAGACAATACCTCCTTATATCATATAATATTAAAAATATGTTTAAAAAAAATTTTTTTGTATATATACAAAGAAGAAATTTTTCCCCGCAATTGAAAACGATACTAGAGCTAACTCAATTCTAAATAAAGGCGAATTATAAACCAAGGCATTATCCAAACATAACAGATGGGTAATTAAAGAGACATAGAGAAGACAGGAACTGGAGTGAATGAGTGATGACCTGGTGAATACACATCTTTCCCACATAACTCTCGAATAACAAACAACTTCTTCTGTTTGAGCTTCAACTCTAAGTGCTTCTTTTGTCCCCCGCTCCTGAGCTTAAACTGCCGAGTCCTGATTATATCTCCGGCCGGCTTTTTTAATGACCAAGTAATTATAACTTTGGGGTGCAAAAACTCGAATATTTAAACACTTCAGATTAAGATGAGGTATACATTTTTTTATTTAACTAAATTATAAATCAATTTTATAGTTAAGTATAATAAAATAACAAATACAATAATTTATCAACTTTTGTTTATAGGAGCGGGATAGGTAAATGTGTATAGCGCTAAGTTGCTCTTCTGAATATTTCAGTTTCAAATCCAGTTGTGGCAGATAAATAAGATAATATATTAACAATCAAGGATGGAACAAGTAAGATCTACCGAAAAACTTCTGGGGCTCTACCAAAATCTATAAAGTGGGTTATTTGGGGGAAAAACCTGATGGTTAAGCATGATCTCGGACAAATCACCTCCCTGCACAACTGTTATCATGGAATTTGAGCACGTCTCTACGTTGTACTGAACCCTAGACTCATCATACAGCCTATGATCAGATATCAGAGAATTTAAATTTGTCAGAGCATAAGAAATTTAAAATTTTGAAAAATAGTAATATTATTTTTTTAATACAAACATTATTAAAAACAGTTAAATAATTGGAAAAACAACGATAATTTTTATTTAAATTTTACTATGGTCGATAAAAATGAAAAAATAATGTATACATTGTGGGGTTTGGTAAATAAATATTTGAATTGAAAATGGAAACATTCCAGGTATCTGTCAGGTATACATGCATAAAAAATATTAATTTTTTTTCAAACAATAATCTGGTTAATGGTTAAGTTTTTTCAGATCATCTTCAGGGTGTATAATAACAATATAAGATAATTTATAAGATAATATAATATATATAAAAATAATATTTTAAAATTTATAGGTTACGCAATTTTGAATATCACGTATTCATATTTATTAATAATGGTACTTGTGCCTTCATATTAAATAAAATATTTTTTTAGAAAATAATATAAAAAGTATAAATAAGCAAAAGATGTATCAAAAAATAAATTAATGTGCTCTGCAGATACCCATATATTTGTTCCTAGGCTGATAAATTAATACATAACTTATCTGCTATAGTCGGCCGGGTAACCTGAAACTTATAATTTATAAATATATAAATCCTGATGTAGAAATATGACTCCACGTTACATGTTTATAAGTTTAAGTCTCAAATACTTATCAGGCAAGTCGTTTTACATTAACGAGCGGGTATTTCTTAAGCTATAACAGTATAAATAAAATTAGAGGGAATATTTTGGAAGGAAATTTCTATGTTATTTAATATTTTTTAGAAGTTTATTTTAAACTATGATCATCAGTTTTTTGAAAAATAACAAAAAGAACAATATATTATGACTATTATATGCCTTTACTCCTATTTCCCAGGATTTTTTTCAACGAAGTCCTGGGCATACTATTGGATTTCTTTTATGCACTGTACTTGTGTGGCCATGACTCAGTGAATTTCAAGAAACCTCCCTCGAGAGAAATGATTCTTCCAAGGACCTTCTAAGAAGGATATATAAGTCAGGGGAAAGGTATTAGATACATAATACTTCGACTACAGCCGACCAATTAGACAGTTCTGGGAGAGAATGAAGAAACATTGAATGCACATCCCGGCAGACAGTGCAGTGAGTCAGCCGACTCCGCCAGGTTGGGTAGCTCTCTCGTTAGAGAACTGTCATGATTCACAATTCTTCGAAGGGGTTAGAGTGGAGTGAGTAATGTATTGCAATTAGTAATATTGGTTTTCTTTCTCTTTGGAGAAAACAGTAATAAAACAAATAAGGTATCGAATAGTATGAATCATCTTTCAAACCGATGACAAAACAAAAACGTGACTATTGCAAGACATATTGCCTACTTAAACGAAATACTATTGAAGGAGACATAGTTACCATATTCAAGATTTTTTGTTTTAGTGGTAATTTAAAAAATAATAGTTTATGGGACAAAAAACACGCTTTAATAGAATAAAAAACTTGATTTAACTATCAAAAGTAGAAAACTCTCACTAAGCCATCGAATTCCTTTCGTATCCAATCCTTACAATCCAAAAATCCTTCGTAAAAGCCTTAATGCTCCTTACTTTGTAACAAATAAAGTCATCAATGATGACCTAATTGCCCTATTTGTCCCAACTAGTTTAAAACGTAACCGCCTCAACGCTTCCCGAGAATCCTTAGAGACGTCTGAAAAGAAGATGGCCTCATGATTTTTTAAGTAGAATTCATTATTTGAGTACTAACACGGCGTACTTTCTCTACTTGCCTTTATCTATGACATCATTTAGAATTCACTTAGTCTTGTAGAATTATAATACAGTTGTAAACTGTAATAAATAAGAGTTTAAAAAAGAAAAAAAAAAATATTTTATCGTACAAAAGTGTGGGGATACTTTCGTTATGACACCACTTCGATAAAATATTTACAACTAACATCAAGCACTCCACGCATTTTTAAGATACAATGAATATTTTCGTTCCTCACTCTATTCTTATTGAAAATTATTTTCTGCCTTTCAGTTTTGTTTCCTATTAAAGCGAGTTTTTTTAAACTATTACTGATTTTCCAATTTTTAATTCAGTTAGCTACAAAAGCGTGTTTTTTTTAGTTATATGAAACTATTTTTTCTTATTTCAAAATATACAAAACTCACTAGTGCCACAGTAGTCACAGGCTTGTCTCAAATGTTTGTTTGCCTTAGTACAAGCCTTAACAAGTAAGCAGTTGGCACAAGATCCTAGTGTATCTTTCTATATGAAAAATCGGTAATCCGGAAGATCCTGGTAAGGACAATGAGAAAAACTTATTAAGTTATTCTATTATCATCTATCCATGAGAAGTGTGCTACGCTTCAATTTCATTAGATGCTTTACAGTAGCCGAAAATCGGGTTCGAAGATTCATTTACGTACATACAGTTGAAGCAAAGAAAAGCGTGTTAAAAACAATAATTTTATGGAATATAATTTGGAAAAGCACAATATAAATTATTTCTTCATTCTTTAAAACATAAGAATATATAGTGTACACCTAACACCATTGTTAACTCTGCCATTCTTTACAGTAGGTATAGTTGGGAAATATTCTACCTCATTATGGGAAAGAAATCGGATCCTCTTGTAAACTTTTTCTTCTCTATTATTCTAGTTTGAATATTTTTGTAGATCTTTTGAAACTCATATTCCATGGTAGGTATAGTTCCAGGATCTCTTCAAGGGATAGAGAAAACAGAACCGCTTTGAAGGGCTGGTTCTTCCCTCATTTTAGGGCCACTAGTGCCTTTTGTTAACAAGTCTGCCCTAAAATAACAAGCGACTTTAGCCTGCTTTGAACCCCTGGTCGAAAGCATTCCCGGGTGTCAGAAGGATGACTTTTAAGTTTAAATAAAATAAATAAAGTTTTAAAAATATTTAGGAGGCATTATGAATGCCCTTGATACAATATACGATATACACGAAACACTGAGAAAATTAATTGTAATAAAAATTGAGTAATATGAAGCCCTTACACCTTTCAATAGCTCAATTATAAAAAAATAATTACGGAATAGGATTACTAATATGATTCTTTAATTTTGCATTTCCATCTGCGCAGAATCGAATCCAGCAAATTTCATCTCAAAGTTTTTTTTTTCTCATAGATTAGCAGGACTAAGATGTTTTTGGTAACTGATCATTAGAATTCCCAACAAATCGGAAATGGTATGTTCAGTTTTGAGATTAATGTTTTCTAAATGATGTATTTGATATATATGTGTGTATCTGTATAATTGTATGTGAGTGTAATATTAGTTACATAGTTAGTTTTGTTTATATTTTTTCTTTCATTATTTTATTATTACAAAAATGTACATATATATATATATATATATATATATATATATATATATATATATATATATACAAATTAAATAAAACTGCTGTTCCTAAAGATAGATTACTTACTCATTGATACTATATTGCAATATAAACATTTTATGATATATTGCGAAGTAACTGATTAATGATAAACTGGTTTATTCTTTGGAACTTGTAAGTACACCCTATCTATTACAACTTACACGTGTCATTTTATATTTATTTTAGTGTTCTGTTTAATGTTTTTTCGAAAAGCTCATTTTTTCACTGTCATGGAATGAGTACGAGACAACCTAATCTCGAAACGTCGCCTAAGAAGTTCAAGTAGGCTCAAACTCGAGAACTAAAATACATAATATATACATAATATATATGAAACTATCAATTATTTTTCTGTCAATAATTACTGTTTTTATTTCTATTTTTCTTTATTTTCTTCTTTTATTCTAAAGGGACTTGAATAAATGAAGCCTTTATTATTATTATTGTTAATGGTTTCTGAGCAGATCTCTGGGCCATTGTATTTTTTAACTTCTCTTAGGAAGTTCTGGCAAGAGGAAGAACAAGAGGATTTTGGTGATGTGTTGACGAGTGAAATGTTGTGTATTTTTAGTAGTATATAATTTACAGTAGGAGTGTTCTTGTGTACAATGCGATTAGAAATGGACCTAGGAGTAATTACAATTTTTGTTAGAATTTTAAATTATGTTGTTTGTATATTATTTATACGGACGTGTTTTCCTGAACCTCTAAGTTCTGCTCCATATGATCACATAGTTATATATTAGGCCTTCACTTGAGAGGGTTCTAGAAACCAACTTTACTGGCTCAAAACCAAACATTCAGAGAAATGAAAAAATACAAAAGTGAAAATATTCAGACTTCATTATACGTACTATTTTCTAAGATGAAAACTGTGAAAGTCCTGATGCAGGTAAAAAAAAAAGAAAAAAAAAAGCAGGTAAAAAAAAGAGAAAGGGGTCACATTTTTAAAAACCATTAAGTAAAAGAATGCTAAGTACGTTCTTACGTTTTTAAAAAAATAAAATCGGTTGCAGTTTTATTGGCATTTTCTTATAAAAAATAATTTAAACATTAGAAATATTGCTATTATCCTAGTCAATGACGCTAGAGGAAGAGATATCTTATAAAATGATAAGAATATCTGGTTATTCTGATATAAATATTTTCTAGAAATAGATAAATCTGAATTGACAATAGAGAATTATCTATTCCGCTAGCTATACATTTTTGTGATTTAGATGCGTGCCGTTTAGTCTAAAGAATGGGAGAATTTTATGGGACATTAAAATGATATAATATTATTTTTATAGCTTACATTAATCAATTAAAACATTTAAATTACACATAAATTTATCAGTTATTAGCCGTTATTATAATATTACTATAAAAAGTACTAATTATTCACAAATATAGTAATAGAAATGTCTGCTATTTTTATAAAAATATATTTAGTATTTTTAATCTATTCTATATAATTCTGAATCACTCATGTTTTCTAACTCTTCTGTTTGTGTTTTTATTCTTGAGTAAGAACGACTACTGGAAAAAAATAAGAAATTCCTGCCTTATTCTTTTATTTATATATTCTTCATGTTTATAAATATTTACACACAGACATCCTACGCGATGCTAGCCTTGCTGACTTCCTCCCGGAGCCGGCTGAAGACGTGCCATTGGCGGAGCCCTGATCCCACCTGTCAGTGCCGCCTCAAGATGGCCGCACAAGCACCATTGTTCTAACGTTCGCACCTGCTCTCCCCCCCCCCCAACTGTAAGGCAAAAAATAGGACCCCGGGCTCTACCGAATACATCATCGGAGGAGTGGCTTCATCGGCTTCCTTCTTCACATTTCCTTCCTAGCGGTGTTCAGAACCTCCATCACCTCGGCAGAGGATACCAAGGAGGTGGATGAACAAAAAAGAGATAATTACCTCTTCCAAGTGCCCACAGACACGCTTTATCAGCAATTGAGTACCTCATTATATTTCGACCCGATCTACTATAACTATCAAACACTGCAGAAAACTACAATACATAAGTTTGTACGATATAAGTACCAACCACAAATAAAAATCAAGTCTTACCTGTCGAAACTTCAAGACACGAAATCAGTAGTCATTATTTTATCAATTTTTCTAATTATTTTCTCTAAAAAAATATATGAAATCGAAAAATATTTAATGCCGTTTTGAATGATCCTATATTTAAAATGTTTTCATATTCGGTATTTTGATTTTTTATAAACTGTGGTTCTACGAGTTTATCCAATGCAACATGCAGTCAGGGCATATTCAGTGTAATATTTGTTATTGTTATTGATTTTTCAGTTCATATTTGTGAACGAGCATCTGGAATCAGGCCATGTTCTTTATTTTTCTTATTCATTTTCTATTCTTTATTATTGTTCAACGACTAAAATGGGTTTAAAAAAAATAATTAAGCAGTTCAAATTGCTTTTTGAACCGTTTGAAGATTGGTATTTTGTTTTATATAATACAGACTTTTTTTGAAATCATATTTTATAATTATTAATTAAATGATTGTCAATTATGCTTCAATTTTTAAGCCATTATAAGAGCTAGTTGCTAGAAAATAAACTTCAAGAACTTAATTTCACTTTTGTCTTCCAAAACTTCGTCTTTCATTAAATGCACCCTCACTACTTATTCTATGATTTAGCAATTTATTATAAATTTGTATGGTTTCTGAATTTATGATTAAAAGGAGAACGATGTATTTCAACACATCTTACGAAAGTGCATATTATCCAATTATTATTATTGTAAAATTCTTATAATACCTAGATAATTATAAGATCAATAAAACCAGGAAGAAAGTATACTGAATTGCTGAAATAGCAAGCCTTGTAACACTTATAATGACGAAACTAGCCCCTTGTAAAAATAATAATAGTACTGTACAATAGGCCGCTACAAGGAGCCATAAAGTGGCCATAAATAGCGGTACTAGAAAATTATACTGCTGCACTACTAATAATAAAAGGAAGATGGGCTGAGAAATATTACAGCTCACCGTACACCTGGCAACTCAAAGCACCTTGGATTTATTACCACTTAGCATAGTTCATCCTCTCATCTTGTTACTGTATTCTTTATGGTTAGAATCAGAGTATTATATAATATTTTAAATATAAAAAAAAATATACAAGGTTTTATCACATAAATCGTTATATAATGCGCTAGGATAGAGATGCCTTTAATGAGGAGTACCTGGGAACCACTTTTGAGCTAGAGAAAAAAGTTGAGAGAATGTGGCGCAATCTAGTATAATTACAAGTGGGGCTAATGAAACAGTTTGTGAAAGCATTACCCAAAGAAGGATAGTGTTTTAAGTATCTTTGTGAACAGTTTCCTGGTATATCCGGTGCTAAGCTGAAAGAGGGAGTCTTTGTTGGACCTGACATCATAAAACTTTTAAAAGATGAAAGCTTTGTCACTAAAATGGAAATGGAAGAAAAAAATGCCTCGAATTCATTTAAACTTGTTGTAATAGGCTTTCTTGGAAACAAAAAAGACCCAAACTACAAAACTTTAGTTGCTGAATTGTTACAAAACTACAAAATATTGGGCTGCAACATGAGTGTCAAAGTTCATTTCCTTCACTCACATCTGGACTACTTTCCAGAAAATCTTGGGGCTGTAAGTGAGGAGCAAGGAGAACGTTTCCATCAAGATATAAAAGAAATGGAGCGCAGATACCAAGGTCGATGGAATGTCAACATGATAGCAGACTACTGTTGAATGTTAAAAAGGGAAAATTCAAAAGAACACAGCGGAAAAAGTACCAAAAGAAGCTTTTATGAAAAAAGAAAACGTTTTCACAAAGACTTATAATAACTTTACAACACATGACCATCACTTGTATGCTCAATTTAGCTTTAGGTATCGTTTTTTTTTTTTGTTTTTACTTCATGTTAAAATGATAAAAACAAATCCAAAATTATCCGTTTTTTGTACTTTTTCAAAACACTCCAACTTTATTTTGTAGGCAACCTTGCGTGATTTAAAGTATATTCTAAGAAGAATATTCAAAACTCTAATAAGTACTACGATATTTTAGGCCATCAACTACGCAGAGAATCAATGACACTACCAAAGATTATATCAAAATATTTATTGTTTTTTAAAACAAAATATTTAAAACAAAAATCACAAGAACGATAAAATTCTGATATATAAAATAATTGATGAAGAAATAACAGGAGATAAAGATAAAATACGAAAAATAAGACTACATGAATTACTTTTTTTAAAATTATTAAGTTTTATTAAATATTTATTTACACATATATTAATAAATAAAAACATATACATAGAAATAAGTACGAGTACACTAAATTCTTCTTAATCAAGATTATCTGGATTCTATATTTTTTATTTAATGTTTGCAGTGGATAATAAATTTTCACTATTACAGCAGACCCTAACGATGTATGAATACGCCATATATTAGGATTTAGTTTGATTATTCAGTGTTGGTCCTACAGTTCCTGCATAAATTATAGGAATTTTTTTTTCTCGTTATTTTTCAGTTTATGGTTTGATTCCGGCTATAGGAAATAACTATTTAGTCTGTTAAATAAACGTGGATCGGGTACCCAAAAGGGATTACGATTAAGCGTGATGCTTGCCGAATTACATCCTTGCATAACCGTTGACCTAATGTGCTCTTACCAAGTACTTAACCCAGGAACTTTATCGGTTTAGGGATGTCGATGCTAAAAAAAAGTTCCCACATGTGAGGTATTGAAATTTTCTAATATCTGTAATATTTTTTATACGGATTAAGAGAGAGAATAGTTAACAAATACCGAGCTACAACATTTTTTTAAAAGGAAAATTCTAAAATTAAAAATAATAATAAATAAAGAACTGTAAAATATATTTTTTTTGGCGAAGGACTTTTTTCCTTGTTTTTAAATTTTAAATTATTCAGGGCACAATCCACCTGATTACAAAAGTAATTATTTAACAAACGTTGCCTCTTGATTGAAAATTAATTATTTAGGATTTTTTTAAAGTAGATTTAATACTAATCTTTTTTGCATATTAGTAAAAGATAAAAGCATCATTAGAGCATTTTAAATAACTTCGGCAGAGTTAGTAATGCTTCTAATTCTTGTAATTTTTGAAAGGAAAAAAAAAATTCTTAAAACCTTCGTACCATAGATATATTGTTTTCATTTAAAATAAGTATTTATTTACCACAAAAAAGTATCATACAATGATGTCCCGTTCATACAAGAGAAGAAAAGATTATTTCCTGACTAACGTTCAGAGTTTTCCGAGGACTTGATTTAATCAAGACGCAATGGTGGTATATTTAATAATTTCAAACGATTCCTCTAAATTTTATAGATGTCTTCATGCTTTCTTTTAGAATGAACGAAGTTTTATCAATGGAGCAAAAAGAAAATTTGGGTTATCCTAAAGTGGAAAATTACTGAGGACCTACTGCATGATCAGTAGATGGATCAAATCAGCTTTCAAACGGTTACAAATGATAATTTCGATCGCACTTTGTTATCCAGTCCTTCAAAGAACGAGATCTGGTGATGTCATCATTATTTCTAACCACCTAATTACGTGTCTGCTCATGAAGAAGTGTTATGCAGATTTAGATATGTATATTATGAGTATTTTTATCTAATCGTAAAACAATTTTACCGAAATCTCGTTAAAAGCCTGTTCTACGCCGGTGTAATCCCACTATCGGAACATTGCGAGCGGGAACACTAACGACAGCAGACACGGAACATTCGAACCGTTGTTTGTCCCGGGTAAACGCACTTGCTAAAGCAATTCGGTGATAAAGTAGATAAGTGTTGTAAGTCCGGTGGTGCCCCGAAGGAGGGAGAGTTCTCGGGTTACTCATATCGAAGGCGTCGCATGTCGCAGTTCGTGAACAGTCCACGATCACGAATGAGGGTCCCAAACCAGTATATTGGAAGGAGGGGAATCGGTCGCGTGTTTGTCCAAGGATTTTGACTGATGTCGAGGGATTTCAGGAGGCAATCCAAGCTAAGATAGGTCTGTTACCAAGAGTCAAGTGTTAATTTGTTATCGGACGTTTAAGGAATAATTTCTACATTTATATTTTTACAATATGAAATATACGGGATCAAATACTGATAACTCAGATTTCAAAAATTACTATTTCAGATTTTTCACTAGTTTAGTCAAGCAATTTCGGCTAAAACGAAACTTTTCCGAGTCATTTCTCATTATTTAGGTCCGGTTTTGAAGTCTGGAGAGCATAAAGCATTACTTGATTAAACGTGTGAAAAATGTGAAAAAGTCAATTTTCGAAATTCGAATTTATTCCTTATTGACCCTGAACGCCTTAGATGAAGTTGCAATCTGTTTACCTTTGCAAAAAATACTAAATCTCTAGAATACATTAAAGTTGTTTTGAAAAAGGTATTTGGTCTACCTACTTGGTTTTTTTATAGATTGTATATATTTTTTTTTAAATTCTGTTTTGATAATAATTATAATCTACCACTATTTTATTAATAATTTGGCTAACTACTAATTACTTTTGGGATTAATATTTGTAGAAAGCTTTATACTAAAAGGCTATGAGTAGCCAGGTAAATTGTAATAACACTATTCCTACAATTTAAAGCCCAACTGTTCAAGGTTCAATCATCAAAGAGCACACTTGGCATATATCGTTGAAATATAACCATTTGGATATAATGAATTCTATGTGTGATATTTTTCACCTGTAGATCATATGTATATGTTTCAATTCTAGTTTTTTATACATTATAAAATATACTACCTAAGAGAAAAGTATGGATAATGAATGATAATAGTTGACTCGTGAAACATTGGCTCTTTAATAAAAATTTCTTCCTATTTAAGAGAAATTTATTGGCCTCCACCCGGACCAATTTCTTCTACATTCCATTTAGTTATGTTTTCTTTCCTTCTAGCCCCGTTAATGACTCGCAAAATGGGCCGAAGCGTCGGTATTTACTACTACTCTAGGTTATCAATTCAGACCATTTCGAAACTTTCGTGCTAAAGGATAAATTAGTTAATGTGTTTACAACCAAAACCTACGGGGTACTGAGACCCTCTTGGTGCTAGTCCAGCCTCTATAAAGTGTCCATAAATGGGGGAAAACCCTTCCTGGTACAATCATTGTCTTAGAAAGCTTACAGTCACTACTACGTAGTGAACCAAAGACCCTTCATGGCTTGTAATGTTACAGCTTTTTTTAACCTTCAAACAATAAAAAGAAAAATTTTAAACATTCTACCTTCCAAATACGGATGTTCATGGTATTAAGATGAAATTTGGTTATATAATGATAACAAGCTAAGGATTATGAAGATACAGAAGAAACTTCTTTAAATCTAGTTTTATTACATATATCTATTTATAAGGAAAATAATAAAAAAAGGAACTTGAAGAAAATATTTCTATCATGAGAAGAATGCGCCGCTAATGATGTCTCGGATTCCTTCAGGAGCGACTACATTCTTGGACTTGTCAAGAAGTCTGGGAAGTCGAGCGATGTTATCCTCTTTCTATTTTCGGCCTCTTTCCAATCTCTTGTAGAATTCATTTCCTCCGACGCGAAGCTCCTTCCGTGACCCCGAAGACCGCTAATAGGAAGGCAATTGGTTGAGCTCTATCTTGTGTTGAGGATCAGCCTGTTGTGGTCCGAGGGTGTACGATCCAGGCTTCCTCGTGCCTCCGTCGGGACGAAATTGAACTTGGCGTGCGATGGTAGGAGATAGTGCCGAGGCAATCTGTGAAGGGGAGCGAGATATAAGGCAATTATGCGACTCATCTGATACCTTTAATTCTTTAAGCGAACCTCGTAGCCTTAGAGTCCAAGGCGATAAGGAAACTCTGGCCGATGTAAACTCAGCGTTAGGATTAAAATAACAATCCTATCCACAAAAAAAGAATAAAAGAAACCTTACTGCTCCCTATCACGGTATGGCGTTGTAAAGAATTGCTAAGAAAATAATAGATCATTTTTGAAATTGACTAGGGATCGATACGTGTCGGCGCCCGGTAGGCAAGAAGGAATTATTGAATTTCTAATGCTACATCCTGAATAATTTCCATACTCTCTCCAGATAAGGCGGTGGGCTCATGGACGATGATAATAGGGAAAACCCTTCTCTATTTCTTAACTCCACCTCAATTTATTTTCAGATTAATAGTTAGGAAGCAATCGAAATATATTCATATCTTTCGGAACCTTTCACTTAAGCAATTATTTATCAAAACCAAAAAATTGCTATTTATTATAAAACTAATCAACGGTTTCGAGAATCGAACTAGTATTTAAAAACAATAGTAAATATCAATGTATTAAGAAATTATCGCCCTTAAGACTTTACATTCCTCTGTTCTGTTGATAGTCCAAGAGCTGTATAATTAATTATTTTGTCTTATCCCTTTACATTTCTTTAATCGCACCTACCTAACCATTTTCTACACCACTTGATATGTATACGGTCAACCATTTTATCATCAGTTAAAACAAATAATAATTTAAAAAATACAAGAATAATTATAAAAGAAGAGTAAGAAATGTATGGGGAATTCGGACCAGTCTCCTTCTTCTTTACAAGGCACTGTGGTCAATGAACCTCGACAATTTTCCTCTACTCTGACCAATCTCCAGCGACTCTTTTCCAATCTCTCACACCCAGAAGCCTGACTGCTTCCACAGCGTCCAGCCATCGCAGTCTAGGCCTGCCTTTTCCTTTTTCTCCATGTGGACGTCCCTCCAAGATATGCTTTGGGGGCCTTTTTTCCATACTATGTACGTGCCCCAACCATCTTAATCATGCTGCTTTGATACAAGAAATAAATTTGGACCAATGCCGAGGTGTATTATTGTCATAAGAATGTGGTCAAATTCATCAAAAGGTATTATAAGAATTCCTGATAGAAGAGTACTGAAAAACTCCTGCTTTTTGAAAGTTGTATAAGCGGCAAAAGAAGTGTTGGCCGAACACAGGCGGTGGATACAAGCTGTTGGAGAGGACCTCAAAGTAGTAGGTGTTGCTGAATGAAAGCCAATATTAGTAGTAGTGGCTTTAGTAATATATAGAGAAGTATTAGACTTTTTAATTATTTATCTGCCTTAATGTGTATATAAAATAATAAAACTATCTATATTATTTACATAGCTAATAAAATCTTCATTTCATAAATATTTTATTTTTACTCCTTTAAATAGAAGGATCTAATAAAATAACGAAATATTCGGAATTCCATTCAATTTGCTCATGTAAGCGTTCCGTGAATACAAAAGATTATTTAACGATAATTCATTGTCTTTGCAGTTTCCGTACCCTAAGCTTAAATCTTAGAATTTTTCTATTCAATAGAACTAGTTTCTAAGGATACTCGTATAGGTAAAATGTTGAAGTTATTTAGATATATATATTTTATTACTAACTTAGAACAGAGAAAATAGAGCTACACAATAAAGTGAACTAAATATTAAACAGAATCAAAAGTGGTCCTGTGCTATTTTTAATAAAGTGGAATGAATAGGATTGTTTTGTTCTTTATTAACGATTTTGAACAACTTCGTTGTATCAAGTTTCTAAAAGGACTCGCCTCAGATCTCGATTCAGCCAGTCTCCTCCCCTAATACTCCGCAATGTCATGCTCTCCTCTACATTCTCCAACCACCTTTTTATGGGTCGTCCCCTTTTCTCCCTTTCCATAGGGCAATATTCGAAGATTATTTTTGGCCATCGGTCCTGTGCCATTCTTGTTAAGTGGCCATACCATTTCAAGCTTTTTATTTTTATTGCGAAGAGAATCGTTGTTTCCTGATCAACCAATTGCCTAATTGTTCGATTAGGGACGTGCTGAATACTGGAAACAGCACAACATCGTCTCCAGAAGTCCATCTCCACGGCCAACAACTTAGTTTCTTCCTTTTTCGTAATCGTCCACGTTTCGGATCCGTAGAGGATAACACTTTCAACTAACGAGTGGAACATCGTTTGTTTTTGTTGTTTTTTTAGGTTAGCCTTTTTGATCCACAGAACAGAGTTTAGACACCTAATAATTTTTCTGCCTTTTACAATTTTATCTGTACTATCTTTATTGGAGCTTCCATCGTCTGTTAGCCATATGCCTAGATATTTGCATTCATGGGTTTTTCCAATGTTCAAGGGATAGGGTTGATCTACTGTGTTTTCTTCCTGTTCATTTCCAGACCCCAAGAAGCATATTCCTACTGAAATTTCCTTAGCATGTAGTATCTTCATCATCACTTATAACTATCACCTGGTCATCAACAAATTGTAGATTGTAGAAGACTTTGTTACTATTTTTATTTGTTAGAATTGTTAATAAATTCAATAATAAGAACAAAAAATACTTTATTGTGTTCTAAAATTATTAAAATTTAAACCATCTTGTTTTCTAACTTGTGAGGATAAACAAAGCTTTAGTTCAAAATAAAGATTATTCAATTATCGACATAATGTTATTATTTAAATACACACTGTCTGAGTGCTGGTTTAGCCTAGTGTTAGCCTACCAGTGTGTAGCCTAGTGTTCGGTCGTTCGAAACCGAGCATGGCATTTGATTTGATACTGTCATTTGCAGTAAATATGCTATACGAGTTCTGGAGACCATTAATTCGGGAATACAAAACCTGGCGAGAATGTTATCGGCAAAATCAAATCTCTTCAAAGCCATAACTTTGGAAATAGTACAAAGTCTTTCATGCACTAAAGCCAATAGCCTTCATAGGTTGTGGTGGCACAGTTAAAATTACAGTTATTCCAAGTAGGGTCGAAACTAAAGATTGTTTTGAAATATAATACCATAGAATACTTCTCTTGAGCAATTCTAAATCCTTGGTCACAATCTATAAATGTAATCAAAAAAACATTTAATACTATAATTTTTATTTTATTAAAAAGAAAAAAGAAATTGTTTAAATTTAAAAAATATATATATAATCAGAGGCGATTCCAAATCATTCAACTAAAACTACTATAAAAGTATTCCATTACAATTTAAGCTGCATGTTTTGCAAAATCGAAGCAATTTTTTATGTAAAAAATACGTTCATTGCTATATATTAATGCAAAAGCCAGAAACTACAATACAAGGTTCTTCTTGAAGCACTTTATGCAGCGGAAAGAAAAGGATTAACAGACTATTATCAGAAATCAACAAAAACATAGAAAATATCACGAAAGATAAGAGCTTAATTTTTGGGGCCACTTACATTATAGTAAGTTTATAGTAAATATAACAAAACAAGTTTGTATTACAATCAACAACAAAAACAATTACAAAAATAGGTACATGAAACATAAGCAGGCCTCAAGCAACAATAAGTCGGGAGGAATTAAGGAAAACATAAAGCATTAATTTGATTAAGAACTAGTACCTACAATGCCAGGAATAAAAAGATTGACCAAAGGAGGAAAGGACATAATGAACGAATGCAGATGATTTGGGAAGAAAAGTAAATATATATATGAGTAAATACAAGCAGAACACACGCTTATGTTTTAATTTTAAATAAAACGTTTCTATAAATATTTGGATATAGCGTTCGAAATATGTGATGCAAAGAAATCTTTAAACAATATCCATTTCGCTGCCATTAGAAACAAAAGCAGCATTACAACTATCACAGCATAAACAAACAAAAAGGCTGATCAAGTATCAGCAATAAGCTGCAATTTCCTTATCTTATGTTGCAGAAGCTTTCCCGGTAATGCACTCATGACAGAGGCTGAAACAGTTATCTATTGCAACCCGAACCGTGCTGAAACATAAATGCGCGATAACGAACAACATGTTACATACTTCCCTTCTTTATCTGCCTCTCTCCTTCCCTAACGGCATGACTACTCAACTGCGGAATGACAAATAAACAAAAAAAAATATTATGAGAACGCAGCACTCAGCGCTGAGCACTGAGCTCAGGAATTGTAGTGCAGTCGGAGGTATTCCTGGGCAATTTTAACGCCTTCAATGTAACAAAAGTACCATAATATGACCAGAATTTGCAAAAAAATAAACATAATATACTCGTATAATAATTCTGATTTTCAATGAATTTCTTCAAAGTACATTGAAGTGCTCGAGGTCTCTGGCCGGCACTGAAGGACGTTCTTCACTTAAAAGAAGTACTTTAAGAAGGCTCAATGCTTTCAAGAAAAAACCTAAAGGAAAACAGAAACGATTTGGGCACAGGAAAAAAAGAAAAACAGAAGAAACGAATCAAAGAGGTATGAAAGAAGAGAAAAGAACATAGTGGCTCAATCGTAAAAAAATAATAATAATAAATCAATGATTTATTAAAAAGAAATTTTAACAGAAATTATAACTTCGGCAAATACTATTTTCAAACAAAATAAAAATTCGAGAAACTACAGAAAAAAACAATGAATAAATTACTGGAAATCCTTTGTTTTCTCCTTTTTCTAACAATGTTTATTAACTCTGTAATCTGATTTTTTTAAACCTAACTTCTAGGTGTGCTGCATCGGTTTGAATGTTGAAAAAGAAGCACAAATAATAATAAAAAGGAAAACGACAGAAGGTAAATTTGAAATATAAAATTGGCCAAATATAAACACTACAAACGTGGCCAGCCATTATTATAGTTGTTTATTGTAGGTACGATAACACAAACAAGTGAATCTAAAAAATATGATACCGATACCACAAATCTCTGTTAACAAAGCCAAGATAAATCCGTGAGATCGTCCCTCAGGCAATCCCCCTACCTACGCCTCGAACATTTACCTGTCAGCTCAGCGCTAATTATCCTGAAGGAACTTGTTCGTTACTAAGCTCAACGTCTTAAAAAGCTCATCTTAATCTTCGCGATGCTATCACTTCAATTATATAATCCGGGCTCATACTCTACAATTCCTCATCGCGTAGATAAAATCCAATTCACACGCCATCAGGCTATAAATTTTTTGTGAACAAACCAATAAGAACAGATAATTCCAAAGATATTAAAAACGTTTCAATCAACAATTTTAAATGATTGACTTCAATTCTAAAACGAATCTTATTATGATGAACAATCGTACGCCGTCAGTCCTACCTTCATTATTCAGGGTCTTAACACCTTATTTTCGAATGCCTTAAGACATTATTCAACACATTTCACACAAACATAAAACCATTGTAGAGTTTATAGTAAAAAAACACAACCGATAAAAGGTAGAGTACATGGTAGAAACATCACTGTCTCTAAGACAGCAGCTGTGTTTGGAGGTGATTTGTGCGAGATGACCCCTATAGCCCCCTTTCCAGTCAAAGGTGTACATGTTACAGAGGCTTGTTGAGGTTTGAGGTGTCCCCCCCCCCACAGTGTCCGTCCATTTTACCCATAAAATAATCTATCTGTCTCAGTCAGTTTTGAATCAGGGAGCTTCAAAACAGCACCCTATCGCTACATACTCTATACACCCTGAGCTACGTCGCAAGGTGGAAGTATAAATTGCATATTTATAAATATTGTACATGTTTAGAAATAATGTTTTGTGATTATATACCTAAATAGAAATCCAAATTACGTTATCAAGTTTCTGTCATCTGTGGTCTAGTTAGCATAGAATACCTATGCCAAAGATCACGAGTTTGCAGGCCTAGCATTTTTTAAAGAGAGTAAAAATCATTAGTTATGCATTAATAAGGGTAGTAAAATGGGTCTGAGAGGAGTTCGTGATTAGTAATAGATCCGTACCCTAATTATACCTGGGTAGGAAAAATTTAGGGCTCCCGATTAGCCATAGCAGCATTAAGTGACGTTAAATGAATAAACAAACAAGTTGATGGAAAATAAGTAATCCTGAGAACATAGTGCGGAATGTAACAGTGTTCTTTTGGTACCATAAGGTTTTTCGAAAGTCACCAAATAAATCATGCGGCCGCCTGTAGGACTAACCTACCATCAAAAAGTAATTTCCCCCACCCCCGAAGAAACTGGACACGACCGCCATGCCTCGGCGGTTGAAGAAGAAAGTCTTGGAGCGCCTCCTCCCCTCCATGCTTCCTCACCGAACGAAACCAGGCGATTAAGTCATTATGTGTTAAGTAAGTTGGGAGGTAATCGGCGGCAACTCCTCCCGACGCAATAAATACAGAGCCGCTAACCCGGGACACTCTCATTTTGTTCTCTCTTGTTAAATCAGGCAGGTAATTGAGGCAGGTGTAATGGTTCCTAAATATACGGCCTTCGGAAAAGGAAAAGAGAAAAAAAAATGGCCCTCTCGTAGCATGATCCCTTCTGGACCTAAGATGGTCGGGAAGGAACGCTAGGTGTAGAGATAACTCTATAGGTAAGCACTGTTCAGGATGAAGGATAAGATATTACTGAGATAGGATGAGAAACAACTTAGAATGCCTGATGAGGACAGCTCATGATTTCATTGTAGGCCTATTGAAGAAAAAATCGATGGCTCAGAAAAATAAGTGTGTATGAAGGTTGATTGAGAACGCAGGCTGGTTAAATGAGTTTCATCGGATAAAGTTCAGATTTTTTATTTATTTTGCTAGTAACTTGTTCCTGATTAATCATTTCGAGGCTGGCTACGTTTGGACCCCCAAGACAGGACGAAGGACTCCATATTCGGCGGTGGAGCGGGTGGTTGTTGCTAATTAAAACTCGAGACAGGAAATCAATCGCTTCTCCTCCTCAGCAATTCCTGGGGGTGCTTGTTTCTTACATCGTCACTTTCTTAAGTTTTCCAATATGTCTATCGTTTCCAAGACTTGAGTATTTACTTTTTTTTTTTTACGGAGCACCTTCAAGTCATTCTGATATTTCATATACTTAAATAAGGCCTTATACACTTTTTACATAAACATATACACAGCTATACTTCTTCCGAACTGATGTAAATCGAAATTAAAATTTGAGTAATATGACTCATATTTTATAGCTAAAAAAAAACTCTATGAACGAAAAATATATAAAACTCAAGGTTTGACGAGAAACAAACAAATTTATGATGTGTGTTCATGTTACCATCTATAGTAACTGTATTAATGTTAGTCACCTTAAAAGGTTTCAGTTCTTCTTGGCTGCATGTAATATATACCATTTGAAGTTTTAATTCGAATTTATCATTTATTGTTACTGGATTATTTTATAGATTATTTTTTTAGCTCAACTCGGCTACAGTATTTAAACGAACGATACAACTCTGGCTATAAACCTCTACATTAAATTCAATACTCCCTTCACCCTGTTGAAAAATAATGAAACTTAATTGATATTTCGTTATATACATCGATAATTTTATTCCTTATAAAAATATATATCCAGACTCGAAATTTGGTTCTTTTATTTCTATATTGACATATTTGGAACATTCACATCATTATTCTTCAAGAGTCATCTTTAAATTTCTTATTTATTTTTTCTATTTAATTAAAAACAAAGATAAAGAGCTAATATACAATAAAATAATAAAATACAAGTTTAATTGATCAGCACAGGGATTTATACCCATAAATTAATTATAGAATTTCATTATAAATATTTACTGTATTATTTGATTATAAAATATTAAAAAATAAATTGATAAATTTATAATTGAAAACTAAGAATTATGAGCTAGGAGTGTCAGTAGCATACAGGACCAACCCTTAACAGCCTTACTCCAACCCCAACAAGCCATGCGTGAAACAAACGCTACTACACGCCACAATTAATTAAAAAAAAGAGGAGAAGGAAAAAATAAAAAAAATAAAGTAATAGTTTCATGGTCTGCTTGCTTTCGAGAGTCGCTAGGTCAGAGGCAGCAATAGCACACCGAGAATGTTCCAAGTTGTGGTAGGTAGGAAGAATCTCAAACATACTAAAGCATGATGAAAGCATGACGTAATATAAATTTATTAACAGTACAGACTTTTATTTTATGTTAAACATTTGTATGATGTAGGTATGCATATATATGTACATGATTTTATATGCTTAATAAATATTTACTAAGTTGTTACACCCCTTAGTAGGTTTTCGAAAGAAGATCGCAAATAAAATACGTATCAAATGGCATTGGTATTATTTCTTTCAATTAATATTTATTGTTAAAATTTAAAAAAAAAAATGCTACATGAGTGCTAATTCGTATCAAGCCATATCCAAAAATCCGCTCAATCTTTGAATCTTGAATGTATAATTACAATACAAAGTTGTATTTATACCAATATGGACTTTATTTATTTAACGGTTTTGAATCTATTTATATCATTATTTAATATAGAAAGTTGGGTTTTGAAATATTCAAAAGAAATAGTTATTAAAATACACTATGATAAGCCCACTATACATCCAAAAAAAAAGATATATACATCATAAAGTTAATTTAAAATAAGAAGCGACAAAATAAATAAAATAGACAGATTAAATTAAACAAGAATAGATTAAAATATTACAAAAACATCATCAGTGAATTTTAAAATTAAAATGTCATTTACTGAATTTAAAAATTAGGTAACAACATTTTGGACAACTCCTAGCTACGTTGAAGTGACCTTATCATTAATATATTTTTTTAAATTATAATGGTCAATCATTTTTTTTTATAAATCTGAATAAAATAATTGATTAATACCACGCTAGTTTTACTGAAATAAATTTTGTGTACAATCATTTAAGCATTCATTATATTTATTTTTAAAACTATTTCTTCGAAATTCGGGGTTATTCTTAGTGTCAATTAACTTAATGTAACGGATATTATTATCTATTATTTAATATTATTATGTACTCATTTAAGAAATGTATTACAGGAAACAAATTACCCTTAAAGAAGCACATATAAGAGTGGACAATCCATTATTTTAGGTTTTTCTCACGCTACGACCAAGGAAGAGGAAATTTTCCAGAAATAGGATTTCTTATTACCACTATTTCCCGGAGGATACGCATCAGTGCCTAACCACGTAATCACATGGTAGGAACAATTTTTTTTAATAATTATTAAAAAAAATACCTAAAAAATAAATCAATAAAAGGAAAGGAAGAAGAACTACCCACAAAGCAGTAAAAGGGAGAACTAGAGACTAGTCAAAAGAGATTAAACTTTTACGATTCCCTTATACCTCGTTCATCCAGTCCGAGGAAATAGTTCCTAAAGGATAAATAATAAACAACTACATAAATGATAGGTGTAAACCATAAATACCGTCGATTTCCTGCCTCTTAGTGTCTAATTTACGGCTCAAATTTATGACGTATATAATTTTCTTTCACATTAAAACTAATAACATTAAAGAAAGAAAAAACAATTATATATTATCCAGTGAGTGGAAAACATATGCATTAGTCCTTTAATTGCCCATCAGAGGCAGTAAATAACATCGAGAAAGAAGTTGAGAAAACAGCATGTGAACAGAAATAATCGGGGGAGAAAAAAAAAAAAAACTAATGAAGTCTAGTTAGAAGCTGGTATTTTTTCTATTGTTCTTCTTCTTCTTCTTGGAGAAGACATTAAACGTGGGCGGAGCAGCAGCTGGCCTATGGAGCACGTTTCCACGATGTTCGGGATGAAAAACGTCTTCGGGGTACGTCCTATCTGACCTTCTTGGACCTTCCTCGGGGCACCTCCGCGTCCTAGGCACCTGCTCCCAAGAAGATGGATGTCCGAACCCACCATCAGTTAAGGCATCACATGCTTGCTATTTCATCTTCGGAGAAAGCTAAAGGAGAACGAGTTTAATATAAAATATACAGCTCCCAGAATATAACAAAAAATAATAGTATTATATATGGAGTCGGGTTGGTAATAGAGTAAAAATGTTCTATCAAATTAGATACACAGAATATTAAAATCATCCATCTAAAGGCTGCTTATACGAACAGCTTGAATTTACCCATATCCTTGGTACCTTCCAAATATTTAGTAGTGTTCTCTGTGTCCGAAAATAGCAACTTATTTTCAGAAAATTATTTATTTATACTTCATAGCTTCATTAAAGATACATTTTTAGAGCCATAAGCTAATTGGTTAATATTTTTTAGTAAGGTATATTAAATAATTAATTTCTGGAGCTAAAATTTTTGGGTTTGAATTATTTCAAAAATTAAAAATGAATCAAACCATATTTATACATTCAGAAACGATCATAACACGAAATATATTTGTTACAATTTTTGAATCTTTTAGCTTTGGAGATTACCAGGTATTATCATATCTGTATCCCGGAAGTAAAGGAAACCATGTCACATTTTTGTATTTGTTCAGGAGAGACAATTTTCCATAACTTTAAACTAATACAATGTTTTTCTTCTTTACTTATAGAAACATCTTTTAAAAAATGTTCAGAATGATATTGGTATTGAAAATTGATTGGAAGTATTGATCATAGTACTTACCTTAATTAGAATTTACCTAAAATAATACCTTTTTAATGGAATCGGTGTCCTTTATCTCCGGCACACAGATATACAATCAATTAATTATTCTAAGAGTTTAAAAAAACTTCTTAGAATAATTATTAATTTAAGTTTTAGGTTTATTATTAATTTTAATATTTTAGTTGAATTGCTCATTAGAATAAAATAAACAAAAAATAATATAATGTTAAAGATAAAAAAATATATAGAATGAATCACTCCATCAACAATTAAAATTAAATTTCACAAAAGTTAATTTCTATGGGATAAATAACAATACAAATATATGTTTAACTAAAAGAGCGAAATCACGTCATAAAGTTTAATTACGTGATATTCTGGACAAGAAAAATCCTAAAAGCGGTCGAGAAAGAAATAGCCAAATTTTCGAGTTCACTCCTATACTTTCAGATAGGTATTCTATGTGTTAAATATATATATATATATATATATATATATATATATATATATATATATATATATATATATATATATATATATATATATTGGTTTCTACTTATCTTGACTGTTATGGAAAATATATTGTATTTTAGTTCTTGAGTATATATATTGTATATATTGTATTTTATATATATATATATATATATATTGTATTTTATATATATTATATATATATATATATATATAAATATATTGTATTTTAGTTCAAGAAAGACTGAAACTCAAGAACTAAAATACAATATATATATATATATATATATATATATATATATATATATATATATATATATATTACTTTTATTTGTTAATAAGTTCAGACAAAATAAGATGTAGGCCATCTTCATCTCACTGATCTGAAGATGGCCTAAATCTTTGGCCGAAACGTAGACACAATAAAATAAGTCATTATTATTTTGTGTAATCATATTTATATAACTTTTACTATTACTAATGAACAACGCCGATACTTATACATCAACATATAATCAGCTGACTACATCTCCATGAGACATAACGACTACGCGACAAGATGCCCTCGACGCCTCTCTACCTGGAGCACGGTCGACAGCCATTACGCCCAAGAAACAAAAGGAAGATATCAAGAAGAGAGACTTTGTGGAAATATCCTGGCCCTATCTTGATCGTATTCACATCCTCATTCTCAGTTTTTATCATAGCCAACGCCAGGAGAATCTACTGTTCGGTCTGTCGTTTGGGACAATTTATTGCTAGAAATGTGTCACCAGTAAACGTATATACATGTATATAATGTTATACAAAAACTGTTATAGAGGACGGACCTGATGAAACTTCATAAAAAACTTACAAAAAAATATGTTTAGGTGATATATTTATTAAGTGAAACATGTAAATATTTTTTTATTGTTTCTTTCTCACAACAGCCCTTCAAGAAGACTATATTTTAAATATATTGTACTTGTAATGCAGGTAACTAATATTGAATAAAAGTAAATATTCAAACTACAATGTTAACATTTCAGCAAAAATTTAAAGGACCGAAAAAAAAGAATAATATAACTAAATCTTATTATTTAAAGTTTTTGATTCTTAAAAAAAAAAATGTGAACGACAGTCAAAATAACTAAAATTAAACTTAATCCAATGTCGAGAAAAACAGATTCATGAGAAAGAATAAACAAGAAAAATAATCATGTGAAAAACTTCAGAGAAAACTTTAATTTCCAATTATTTTTTAATTATTTAAATATTTAGTATAACAATAATTATTAAATATAAAGAACACGGAGATGTAGGATCAATTAAAAGAGGAGATATGGCTGGCCGTGAAGCGAAGCCAGGATAGCCGAGATGGATAAGGCGTCACCACGGAGAGGTGAAGGTCCCGGGTTTGAGTCCCGGTCCTGGCCATCTTTTCTTTTCAAATAAAATATTTAAAAAATTATATAAAGATAAAATAAATTATAATATTTTTAATTACTTCAATCAACAGTCTGCCATTTCCTATATATGCTTATATGTGTGTATATATATATTAATTGGAGGTTGGAGAGAAGCGAACGAACAACAAAAAGAAACAGTTATATATTTAAGATCATATACTGAACTTAAGATCATTATTGATCGATCATATAATTACAGGTTTTTTATTGCTTTAATTACACTTATAGTATTAACATAAAACATAAGACATACTTTAAGAAACAACGTGATATTCCATGTTTGCTATAGTGAAAAATTGTATGTATTCAGTAAACATATGTAAATAAAAGTAAGCAAAAGCAGCCACAAAAAAAAAAAAAAATGACTTTCGAAATCCTCAGAAGAATCACATAATTTATTTTAAATAAAAAAATAGAACACGGTTAAAATAATAAAATAAACGAATGATATATTAAACCGGAAAAACAGAATTATATTTCGAGATTAATCGAATCGAAACGATACATAAATTGTAACAGAGTTGTACATAAATATCGAAATATTAATAGTAACACTCTCCGCTTAACATTAGGC
This sequence comes from Arma custos, assembly GCA_037127475.1. Classification (NCBI taxonomy): domain Eukaryota; kingdom Metazoa; phylum Arthropoda; class Insecta; order Hemiptera; family Pentatomidae; genus Arma; species Arma custos. The sequence goes on from CM073763.1 coordinate 20,528,888, forward strand.
GACATATTAAAAAAGACAGTTAAATAATTAAACAAGTTCTGATGCAAGAATAAATAATAAAAAATTAAAAACAGAGCCATTATAAATAGTCGAATTTATCAACACAATATTAATCAAGGAGGCAATGGTTAGAATGCCAACAGGTGACTACGCGCGGATAAAAATGGCGCTAGTCACAATTCCGCCAACTCCAGCATTTATCTTCTCTTTCCTTCCTTTCTCGATACCATTCGGCGAAAATATGTAACATCGCACAGGGAACGGCTTCTAATATGGAGCATTTATCAAAAGCAAAAGCACGAAAAAGAAAAAGTAAAACATGATTTAAAAATCGGCAAAGATCTCTGATTACAAGATAAGGATGCCTTATTCTTGAGGGTTATAAATTTTTGTGAGAACTGGCGAAATAAAACAGGATTAACATTATTTATTATAATTTCTCCTTCATGCAAAACGTAACAAACTAACAAAAGATACATGGACATAAATTTCGTTCTAGGATAGTCAGGCGTATATAAATTCTAACTGCGAAGATCAAAGAATATCTGAATATCTGATATATTTTCATGAATGGAAAGAAAATGTAAATAAATATAACAAGTAATACATATATAAACGAATCCGAATTCAATTTGGTATAATTATGAGAATAATATAGATCATTTTATATTTATAAGTTAGTATAAAAAAATAATTAAACAATTATACATACAAAACGGCTTCAAAATGTTATTTTAAACTTATTTTATTAATTATTCAATATTATTCAAATATTATTAGATCCAAAAAACCCTTTCAGTAAAGAAGACTAAAACTATTTCTACTTGGTTTCCTCAAAAAATAAGAATTATTGATGAAACTAAAAAATACATATTTTTGCAATAATTAACCCTTAGGTTTTAATCAAATTCAATATATACACTATCATAATTATTGGAAAGCTGAATTACTGATAAGTAACTGGTAAACATATATGATTGATGTTTAAAATTTATAAGGAAGAAAAATATAATAAAAATCCTCAATCATTTAATTTCATATCTTAAGTCATTTTTTTTAGAGCAGAACGGTTTGTAACAGTTTTTTTTTTTGTGTGTTGTTAATATATCCAACACCTAACTTAATATATTTGGATGTATTAATTTAATGTTTAATATTTTAATTTATTTTATCTAAACAGAATTCCTTCTGTCTCTCATCTAATAGTAAAAAGTATAAAAATAACCCGAAAAGTATCACTTGCTTAGAATTGCATCTAAAAAATATTTTAGGTTTAATTAACGGAGAAAACGTCTAGCTTTGGATATTGCCAATTTGATGTATAACAATTATTCAAAAAAAAAAAAAAAATAGGTTACTAAATAAAATCTACAATTATTTAATATTGATAACTTTGGCTTTTGAACTGTGGCTTATTAATCGACCAACAAAAAAAAAATGTAAAATCAATAAATAAAATAAAGGTAATTTGTAACAGAAACAGGAACAGAACGAGAGGTTCAAAAAAATTAAGCTACTTTTACCGTTATCAACAATTTTTTGTATCGATTCGCAAAAACAGGAAATAAATGAATAAGGTTTTTCGTATAAAAAATTCAAGGCGAACAAGAAGGAACTTATTTTTAAATGCGGATTGGAAAGTGCATAACCACCGGGGACACTTCCTGTGCCAGTGCAACAAGTATCTGCAACGACCAACTTGTTGGGTCTGGGGCACGATAATTATATTCTATAGCTACGGTTAGAGTAAACAATCTCGGTATTTGTAGGACAAAACGTAATATTATTTTAGCAAATAACATACCAAGATGAAAGCAGAATCAACTTAAAAATGTGTTCAGTCAATACTTTACTACACGTATATAATAATTTTAATAATATACTAAAAATATTGAAAACTAATTTGAGTTAGTAAAACTTTTATCAAACTTAATTGTGAGGAACGCAGAGGTTAAAAAATAATTTAAATAAATTATTTACGTAATTTCTCTACCATATATCAATAAGATGAAACATTAATTTTCTAACACATTATTAATTATAAATCTTAATTTAAATATAATTAAACATATGAACATTAAGTTAGTTACAAGAAGGTTCCATTTAATAAAAAACAACTGACTACTTAAAATATGAAACTATAATCATACCTCAGCTATTAAAAAAGACTTTTTGGTTTCAGTGATCTTACCTAGAAAAAACAAAAGAACAATTGTAAATAAAATGTTTATTAGAAATGAGTTAGAATATAAATTAACTAATTGATAAATATCTACAAAGATATATGGAGGTGCGTGATGTAATTGTAATAGGTCAAATAAATATACAAAAAGACACATATGTTTAAAAAATGGTGATGGTTCAAAAAAATATTGTAAATTAAGAAAAAAATTATAAAAAAAATCCTGGACATAATCACTAATATCCTACTGAATACAATAGATAACAATTCTTCGACATTTAACCTACAAACATATTACAAATGGTTTCATTAAAAGGATGGAAAAGAATGTTGACTATATAATCTCCCTTATAATATTATAATATAATAATAATTTATAATAATTATAAAAAGTATAATAGATTTTAAGATCTCTCTCTCTCTCTCTCTCTCTCTCTCTCTCTCTCTCTCTCTCTCTCTCTCTCTCTCTCTTTAACTGATTATCATTATTAGAATTACTGTTATAAATGTTACGAATTATAAGTTTTGATCCTTGAAATAATAATCAGCAACTACTGACACAGATGGGCATAAAGGTGAGTGCCAAAGCTGGCGGCCGCCTCAGGAGTGAGCTATTAAAGAAATTTTATTACTCCAGGCAAGCGCAGGCCAGATGTCATTCATTACCGACTTGCAATGAATTTATGGGCTCCTGCCGTTATGGGCCATCTGCTTTATGGGCTACTTCAGCGTCAGTTGGACACAAGTATATTTATAATGGCAGAATCACAGTCTGATAATTCTTATTTTTCATATTTATGTTTTATAAATTAATTATTCAAAAATCACCAACAAAACAAGCTAAAACCAAAAAAGAGGGATAAAATAAATAACAGAACACAAATAAAAACAACGTAAGTTTCATAGGTATCACAAAATTACACGAAATTCTATTTTAATTAATTTTTTCCTTTTGTATTTAATTAATAACCATAAAAATGAGGGATTAAACCCGCAATAAAATGAAAAAATATATTTTTTTCTTTTCTGACAAGGTCGAAATTTTTTTGATAAAAAACAATTAGCAAGAAGTGACTAAATTATAAATTAGAATATTATAGGAAAAATTCAAAGGCTTATAATTTAGGAATCGTCAGGACAAGTGAAACATTATTTTAAAGAAGACTAAATCCAGCCCATCTCACATCAATAATGTCTTCAAAAGGTTACTGTCTTTATTTGGCGAGTCTTTCTGGCTGTTAGATGAGTCAAATCAGGAGGTGTAACTCGTGATGGTGCGTGAAATTTAAGAGACTTAAAGCTTTGCATTTGGATGGTCGATATAAGCATTTTTCCATTTTCTGTTGCTGTGTTACTTGTAAGAAAGAGCAATGAATCAGTCAATCAAGCGGGAGAGAAACTTCGAATGTTTAAACCAATTTATTTCCAACAGATTAATGCATAATTATCTACTTTAAACTATATTTAATGCTATTTTATAGAAGATTAACTAAGATATTTAGTTATATTAACAAAATTTTCACTTTGAAAATAAAATGGTGCACTAATTTAGATCAGGTGTATATATTTAATAATTTATAAAAAAATATAATATCACCGTAAATTTACAATGAAACATAAAATTTTTAAAACTATATTTTTAAAAAGCTCATGTATTTCAAATGTGTTTTTAAAATATTCCATACATCGTACATCGGCGCTCATTATTTTTCTGAAACAATACAAGTAAATCGCGAAGCCCTGAATCTCCAAAAGTTGTAGTGCTACGGAAGAAAAATAAGAATAAAACATGTAATGTAGGAATATGTCATTAAGAGCATCATATTCTTTCTAATACTATATTACTATATCTTGGGAACAAAATCCTATATATTGTAAAATAAAAATAATATTTTTTAACTTTTGTTTTTTAACCTAAAAGATATGATTAAATGGACGTGACAACAGAATACAAATATCTTCGATATAGATGCATAGTATCGAATTTGAAATATGTTTTCGCCTTGCAGGTATAAAGCTTTAGAATTGATAAATGATATAAAATTAATTTAGAGTCACCTATAGGGCACAAAACCACGTATATAGATACACACTCATTTTCGAATGAACCTTGAAATAGTTTTGTTGTATTTTATAGCTTCGATACTTCGCATTAGTACCGACGATGTGTCTTAGGCCAAAAAAAGAACTAAATATACTTAGGATGATTAAAACACAGTCAAATACTGATGTGTTTACCGATTACTTGTTGGTAAAAACAGGGAGTTTACAGCTACTCAAACTGTTTAGATGCTCAGAACGAAGCAGGATTGATTATACAGAAGACAGTAGAGAACCGAGCCGATATAAACCCCCATTCCAGAGTTTACAGCAGGAGGGACACTAACCACAACTGTCAACAGCCCTTTAGTAGTCGGCATAAAAATGTAAAAATAAGCTTCCTGTCAGGGTCCTTATGGCTCGGGTCCAGCTTCTTTTCTTTCTTTTTTTCCCCTTCCTCAGGAGTAGAACTACTTTCACTTACTCCTTTACCAAGAAGAAGAGATGATGACCACTCAATCCCGAGCCTGAGTGAGCCATTAATGATAAAGAGAGATGAGATAACGAGCGCTGCTCGAAGAGTGCTTCTAATTGGGGGAGGAGGAGGCTGGCCACTTCCGCTCACCGACGTGATCTCTGGTGGCCGTGGGTCAATCTCCATCAGTAATAGATATGTATACATATAAGGTCAATATTACATACACACACACACACACACACACACACACACACACACACACACACACACACACACACACACACACATATATATATATATATATATATATATATATATTTAAAAAAACCTGTAACACAACTCGTGAAGGGTCTGGGGTTCAGTACATGGTAGAGGCTGTGCTGTTTCTTGGACAACGGTTGGGCAGGGAGGTGATTTGTCCTAGATCACGCTCAACCACCAGATCATTCCCCCCTTATTTTGGGAACCCAATTTATAGTTCCCATAGGCTCCGTCTCCGGCCGCTAACAGATTAAATAAAAGTCATGATTTGAACCAGCATCAAGATTTGAACCCAGAACCTGCGAAATGGCAACTCAGCGCTCTACCACTGAGCCACTCCACTCCCCATATACATATATATATATATATATATATATATATATATATATATATATATATATATATAGGGTCAGACAAATAAAATACTAATAAAAAATTATGATGATAATAGTTTGTAATATCTTTATCTATTAAATTTATAATTTAAATATATTAAAAAAATTCTCGATTTTTTTTGTGAATTTATATAGATCGATATTATATTATATTAAAATTGTTGGTATCTCTTCTGTAAGTTGTCACTTCGAGTTGAGTTACAACAAGCTTTGACTGTTTATTCGTTTAATTTTCAATATTTTCCGAAAATACAGTTTATCGTGGGATTTAATGGGAAAGAGAATGTAATTTTGAGTAATGAGTAGATTTCGATAATCATTTCATCAAGAAATAAAAGTTTTAAATAACATTTCGAAATAAGGATAATACCTATTTGTTGAAGCGTTCATTTCTAGTTTATTATAGAAGTATAAAAATTTCTCATAATTACATTCTCTTTTCCATACTTAAGCTCATGATATTTTGTATTTTGGGAAAATATTAAGAGGGTTAAATTAATTAAATAATAAAAATATAAAGTTAAAACTTGTGACTTAACTCAAAGTGACAACCTGGGGAATAATTACCTAATTTTCCCTCTTGATAAACTTCTGCTTTATTACAGAAGAATCTTAAGTATCATTGTAAATGACCGTCTTGGTTTGTATTACGTGGGCGTGAATTTGCGTTACAAATTTCATGTTGCAGTTTATCAAAGTACATTCAACTAAGTTTTAGTAGTACAGTTTTCTATACAAATTGTTTGAACTATAAACGATTCTTTTATTTTATAACGAAATACCTGTCAAACTTCAAATGATTGTTTGAAAATCTTTAAAAAATGTGGTTTTCCATTCGATATTGAACCTTCATTTTTATTAATAAATATTAAAAATGTAAAGTGAAACGTACAATAGTCGAATAGATAGGAATTCCATTCAGTTGTATGAATTCTTAAGGGGTTTTACCAACTTAGAAGAAATATCCCTAAAAAACCTGTTAAATCTGTAAATTTAAAATAGTTTTAGATATGCAGGTAAATAAACGATAAATTAAATAATCTGTATATATAATTTTAGATAGACAGGCAAACGATAAGTTAAATAAGGTTTGTAAAACCAGGTTGACCTCTTTACAAAAAAAAAAAAAAAAATAGATACAAAAACAGAAAACACTAGAAAAGCCTTATCTTGGACTTAAGACTTGAGTAGTTTGTCCTTCTAGGGCCAGCCTATTTGTTTTTTATATTAAGGATTTCTTTCTACAAGACGGTAAGGCACGAGTGACTTTCTCTTATCAGTCATGAGTAGAACACTTGTGTCAATTTAGTTTTGTTTTTTAAAAATTATGCAATGAAATTTACAACTGTACAACAAAATACATCAAGTAAATACAATGAATGTATACATTGTCATGAAAAGACAAGTAGAGAAACTACCCTGTGGTAATACTCAAATAATTAAATTTGAACTAAATAAAACATCTTTTTTGATATAGTACACCCAAAATTAAATAAAAAATATTTATTTTTTTCCATAAATAATTTATTTTCATTCACACACTGTTCTTGTGAGGGTCTAGGGACTAACTAAACTCTTTTTATTTATTTTTTTGTTAAAGCAAACTTAAGTTCTGGTGTAAGATACGTTAAATATTTATTTTGGAAAAAAACAAATCTAACTGTTATGGATAAATAAGTTTTATTATTTCAAATAAGAAGTTGATCATTATAAGTAAAATTTTCAATGTATTAAGATGGGAGTAAAAAGAAGTTTGGGATGGTTGGTCAAGGATAGTAGTCAATCCTTAGGTTTAATGTGCTTCAGATTTTTTTTTAGTAATGGATTAAATTGGTCAGGGGACGCGGTCCAAGATTATACAAAATAAAAAAGACTGATTTTATTGTGCCAACGATTCGGCCTAAGATGTAGGCCATCTTCAGGACTGGGAAATGAAAAATAGAATTATCCAGCCAACTATTTTCCACTTAAATATTTTTTAAGACTTTTGACTTATTTACTACAGTAAAATGGCATCAATCTTTTTCCTCAACATATATTTCTTTCCCTTTCTAACGTTAAATATTTCAGTTTTATTAGATTTTTTTTTATTTACATAATTATACCCCAGTTGTTTCTTTTCATCTTTTATTTAATTCTTATTTCATTTATTTCTTTTGCCCTTCTCCTTATCTAATTTCATTTACCATTTTCCATCCTATTATTGCAGAATATTGTTTCTCAAAGCTTTACAGAACTAACTGAAACATTTATATATTTATCATAACAGGATGATTCGGATGCATGTGTTCGAAAATAATATTTTTTTCGAAGTATATTATGAAAACGCCATTAATGTACAATATAAAGTAAATTTATGCAACGTAAAATATACATTTGGTATACTGTATTATACAGTATTGTTACGCAAGGTGTATATTCGTCATAAGATAAATATATCATAAAGCGTATTCAACACCATGAGCAATATTTGATCTATTACTCACAAAGGATTTTCTGTATATTTTGTTGAGTAACCGATAACAGATAATACACTCGAGAAATTCGACACTGAAGTTCTGGGCCTCACAACAAGATATAAAAAAAACAACGAAAAATTCCATCCCACTACAGGTTTAACGAACCGACACCAAATAAATCAAATTTTATTTTTTCATCTTTTAATTCTTATTTCGCTCGTCCTAAGACGTGTATTTATAAGATTATAAGTTATGAATTCAAAATAAATTAAGGTTAATCCGACGACTGGAAAAGTGTTCCAACATGAGAGGGTAGGGAGCGAGGTTATTAGGCTGATGGTGTGGGCGGGCGATGCATATTCATGCCTTGTCAAGGGATTTCTCAGTATTATAACAAATTACCGCTCGTTTCCATCCTTAGCTACATTTTACGGGTTTGTTTAGGTCTCCATCAAAATGTAAAGAAAATTATTTTCATATTTTTTTACTTTCTGGTATACCGAGCGTAAGTAATAATATAAAAGTTACTAAACAAACTGGAAAAAATCAAGAATTTTATCTTGTCACCCAAGGAAGCAAACAAACGTTTGCTATAACCAATGAAGGATGTTTGGGTTCAGTATGTGGTAGAGACTGAAAAGTTTTCAACTCATGATTGTTTGCAAGGAGGTAGGAGTAGCCAGATTATAAAGGCTGGCCGAACCTCAAGAGGATGTTAAGATCCCATAGTAACTGTCCTTGGTTTTTAACAGAATAATCACAGAATCTACAACTTCCGGTTATACCTAGAACAAAATAACACTTCACAGAGCTATCCAGCCTCAAATAATGTAAAAATACTACAATTATCATTTCATTTATTGTAAGAATATTCAACTATAAAAAAAAAGTTGGACTTCTATGATATTCTTAATAATAATCAACTTTATAATTAACCAGATATGTTATTATTCTAACCAATTATTTTTTTTACAAATTTTTATTGTAAAAAAATAATGATACCTGATGAAATTCAGGATGTTTCAATCATTATTTGGCCGTTTTCTAACAAATATAGTCTAGCAAATAATATATAGCAATTGATGTAAAAACAAATAACATATCAATATCTCAATTACTGTATCATCAAGTACGACACACTAGAAGCACTTGTTAAAGTTTTTCAAAATAAATTTTCGATAAGAATTCTTCTTTTGGATAGAAACAATTTTTTTTTGTTGGAAAATTTTTTATTCAAATGATCTATGTTGATATGCCTGATTTTATTGGCTAACAACCAAAAACCATAATACTGTCATAAAAAATGTAAGGCCTTCGTATTTTGTTTTAAAGACAAACAAGAACATGTTTGGTATTTGACCATTTATTAGTTGATTATAAATTTTCATTTTTTCTAATACTTAAGAATTATTATATATTAATATTTATAGAGTATATTTTTTTGGAAGTGGGTAAAGAGAGATCAAAAAAGCTAGCTATACCAAATATGTTGATTTATCGAAGCAGAATTTAAATAAAGCATATTATTAATTCTTTATACTAGTAATAAAGCATAAAGCATGAATATGACATAATAGCATAAATATGAGGGCAAAAAAGTATGAAAACAAGTTAAAATACAGTTAAAAATTCAATGACTGAATGTCCTGAGTCTCAAAAACATATACGAGAGAAAAATAGTTGACTGGAAAATCTAATGAAAGAGATGATAGTCTAGTGATAAGGGGGTGCGATCAAATTTTTTTTTTTTTAAACACTTTATTGAAACATAGCAATCTGTCACTTGTGGACAATAAGTAATGGTGCTATGTAGCTTACTATCATTCCATAGCAAAACAATAATATGAACAAAATAAAATAAATAAATATGTACAGGCGGAAAAATATATACATGCGGTAATAAAAAGAAGTTAATGCAAAAATGATAATAAAATACAAAATATATATGCATATAAATAAAATGTACACATTCATACCCTATAAAGTATAAATTGAAAATTGGTGACAATGGAATCTCATGATTTTAAATTAAGATATTTCCTGATCACATTTGCAACTTGAGATTTTTTGTTACCTTAGATTGTTTATTGCGGCATCTTATTGATTTTATTGCTTATTGGATAAATGAAACGCGAGGATCAAGAAATTAAAAATTATTAAGGATATAGAAGCCATAGCTAATCCGGGAGTGATTTATCAGAAGATGTACTATTTATATGTACAGACTACGAGAAGAATAGACGTGTAGTATATTTTCTAATAAAAAGTAGACAATGTAATAAACATTCTCAACATACTTCTGGCAGCCATCTTCTGTAGAATATTTTAATAATTTTATCTAATTGCATTAATTTTAATATATTAATAATTTTATTTAAGTTTAATTTTAATATGCTTTTATTAAAAAATCAATGGCAAACATACTTTACTTCCCGACTCATCACTCGTTCCAGGAATATTTAATATTATTGAAATTTCTCATTTCACTGAGGAATGTAAAATGCTATTACGACGTCTGGTATATTGCTCTATAGGCTCCTTCTATGGGTTCATCTATTTGAATAAGTTAAAAATAATTTTAAATACATTTATTTTAAACTTTAATTTTATTTATTTAATGACTGTATTTGTATACGTCACCTACAGAATGAAATATTCCCAGCTCAAATTTTATTTTGTTCTGATTATGAAATTTATTAGTAAACGGTTGATTATCAATTACTATTATTAATTTGTAAATAACTTCTAAATCAATGGTAGAGAATGTGCTAAATCAATGTGCAAAGTGCTCATTTGCTATGCTGAAAATCCTGGGTTAAAATTCAGCTATGGCAGATAAATTATTTAATGTGTTAACAGCCGTGGATGAAGGCTCTAGATTTAAGGACCCCCCTTGGTGCTCACCTAGGCTCTATAAATTTGGGAAAAACAAGTAGTCTCTACCATATGCTGAACCTAAGATCCTTCATGGGCTATAGTAGTACTAGCATAATAGAATATATGTTATTGGTCCTTAATGATACTAATTACTAAGAAACATAAATAAGAAAATTATCATATTATCATTATCGTTATTTTTAGTATTATTATATTATGATCACAATGAGATAATAAAAAAAGGTTTATTTTGATTTTTTTCACTCAGAAATCGGTATTATGGTTCTAAGAGAAGGCATCTTTATTGTTTTATAATATCATTAGCCGAGATGAAGACGTACATATTCTTTAATTGTGGATACATGTCTTAATTTGATAATGATTAAAACATAAAGAAATAAAGAAGGATGTAATCTGTCAGAGTAAATATAGGACTATGGAAATAGTATATTATATTCAGGATTGATAAAAGAAAGAGAGAAGAAAATTTATCGAAATCCGTTATTAATATTTATATATTTGTTATATATTCGTCCACTAGAGTTAGTTGAATAAACAAATGCAACAAATACAAATTGAATTGGATAACTGAAAAGCGAGGATCAAGAAAATATTAAGGATATAGAAGCCATAGCTAATCCGGGAGTGATTTATCAAGAGCCGATGAATTAACTCGCTGGAAAGTCAAGATAGCGATTGGAGGAATTATGGAGATTTAAGAGCGACCGTAGCGAACTCTATGAATTATTTATTACACCTCGCTTGGATTTGGCTATTCGTTTCGGAATCGATAGTGCCAAATCGAGATATTAGTAACCGTTACCTATCATGAAGGTTACTAATAGAAAACGTGACGCGTGTATTTAGTTAAATATTTATGTTCCTATGAATTATTTATTTACTTATTTTTGTTTCCTCGTACCTTCTTTTAGGGTCCTTTGTCTTTTCAAAATAATTGAAAACAATAAAGATACGATGATGTATTGATTTATTGCTTTCAATTACCTGTACATAGAAAAGTATATTACAGTTTATAAATGGTCTTGGATTCAGTATATGGTACTCTTTAACCGACTGTCTTTGCCCCACCAAGTGAGGTGATTTGGCAGGATCACTCTCGGCAGCCAGGTTATATTTTAGAAAAAGCATTCACTTTATAGATGATAGGCGAGCCCCAGGTCTTCAGATCCTACAGCGTTAATCTATAGCCGTTAACATAAGGAAGAAATAGTTGGGGGTGCAGTCAATAAAAACATCTTAATAAGTGTAACTTATTTATTGTGCGCCGACGTTTCGGCCTACAATGTAGGCCATCTTCAGGGCTAAGAGAGAGAAAGAAACAGAAAAACATATAACAAACGTTGCAGTAACAAGAATATGGTGACAAGTAATGTAGTAATGTGGTACGAGTAATGTGGAAATTAAAATAGTGACTAGATATGATGAAATAGTGAATAGATATGATGATTAAAGATAACGAATATAAAAGTGGTTACAGAATAAAATAAAATTAAAATAGTGACAGATAATAATAAAATTATAGATGGTGAGCAGAAATTAAAATAGTGACAGATATAATAATTAAAGAATACGAATATAAAATACAGAAAATAAATGTGCAGAAAGGATAAAATGTAAACATAATATAAAGGGAATGAAAAATGAGGAGGTAAACGGAAAGATACAAAATGAGAAGATTAAAATATGAAAAAAATATAAAACAAGGGGTGGAATATGAAGGATTTAGAAAAAACTAGTTTAATATAGATATAAATTGAATGATACCAGACATCTAGAGGTTACATGAGTCAAATGTAATAATACAAGCATATGTAGCAAGAAAGGATTGATAAATTTGAAAAATTAGAAATTAAAAATAATGTTTATAAATATTTCTTCCTTATATTAGAAGTTACAGTCAACCAATTCTTCTCTAACATATAGCAGTTAGCCTAAGAGTCTGCACTTTTTCTGGAACAACCTTTGTACAAGGAGGTGATTTGGCAGATATAATTTTCAACCTCAGGAGTTCATCTAAGGACACCCTCTTTATAGAGGTTGGGTGAGTCCCAAAGATCCCATCTACAGATCCCAAAGATCCATCTACTCATATAAGGCCTGATAACAGATTAAGTAATTTATCTAACACGGCTGGATTCGAACCCTGGACCCTAAGCACAGCAACTCAGCGCTCTAAACTTTAAGCTAACCTACTTCCCTTTGTTTACATAAAGATTAGTAGGGAAATTTTATTTTCTAAAGTTTCGTCGGAAATACACATTTTACGATTCCGCAGGTTGTCGCTTCCAGTTAAGTCACAACAAGTTTTAAATTTCCATCCTTTTCCTTTTGAATATTCTCGAAAATAAATATACTTTTATTACTGACTGCATACAGTAACTATTATTGGCTGTAAACACATTAAAGAACCATACCGTTTAGGTTATATCACCATCCATACTTCGAAATGTTTGTTGAAACGTACACCTTTCCCACGATTACACTCTTTTTTTATAATACAACTCTTTACTATATTTTTTTTATTTTCTAAAATATTAAAAAGGAAATGAAAAAAAAGAAAGTCAAAACTTATTGTAACTTTGCTCGAAGCGAAAACCTATGGAACTGATACCTTGATACCCCAACTCAGCGCTCTACACTTAGAGATAGCGAACTTCCCATAGAAATACAAACTAATAGAAAAATATCTTCCGTCGAACAATTAAACACTTCTCATCGATGAAGGGTGAAACAAGATGATAGCCTAAACAAGGATCCAGATACCTGACATTACGTCAGAGAGTCCAGTTTCCCTCGGAAGGGACTGTACTTTGGATGTGGGTTGCCCCAACCTCAGCAATGACACCTGCGAGTGGTGATATCCCCGACCTGATCAGGTTACCTGGATGTCTTTTGTGTCCCCCTGGACCTTTCTTGCACCTCCGGAACCTCACTATTGATACTCCAGCGAGGTGTCAAAGTCAGCACTGGAGGGATTTGTAAACGAGGTGTCGGGACACACAAAGGACTTGCTGCGGTGTCTTCAGTGTCGGAGAATCGTCTTCCGCTTAGTCGAAATTACATCTAAGTTGCCAAGCCAAACACTTAACAGATGAACTCACAGTATTCTAAGCTGATGTTGTTTATTCACTTAACGTCACTGCTTTATCCCGCTATGGCTAATCGGACGATGCTACACTGGGAGTCTTAAATTTTGCCTATTCAGGTATAATTTGGAAAGCGATCTTTAACGAGTAACTCGGGTTCGGAACCCCCATTTTACGTCCACTCTTAAAGGACGTCATAACCAAGGATTTTTATTCTCTTGAAAAAGTACCGTATATGTAGATGATAAGGCAGAACTGTTAACCAGATGTCGAAAGCCAATGGAGAATGAGTAGGGTCACTAAATAAATCGTTGTTGGAGATTGCAAGATATCCAGTCGCACATTTCATACAACGATGCATGTATTAACATTAGCTTAACGTAAAAAAATATTTTTCTCAAAGCTGCACTTAACTTAGAAAGGAGTCATTATTATAATTTGAACTAATAATAGCCTAGAGTTAATGGAGGTTGTAAGACAGGACTAAAAAGCTAGACATCTTAAAAAGTAATCACAAACATGACAAACAAGGATATTGGCTGCGTTCAAGTGTCTTTTTGTTATTTGTTTAAAACGACTGTTCGCAATGCAATACAGAAAATTCTAGAAACTCAAAGTGAGGAAAATATTTGTAGTAATTCAATAAAAGTTTCTGTTATAATTGAAATATTAACTTTTACGGATGTCTATTAAAACGTTCCAAAATGTTAGTGAATGAAGGAAAAATGTATCAACATTATTTTGGAGAGTAATCAGCAAAGAATACACATATGCAGAAAAACCAATTGAGAATATAATCATTCCTTCAAAGACTAAACCATTATATATATATATAATGGGATGTATAAAAAAAAATGACCTCTTTTTAACCAAATATTAGTATTATTTTTTCTTTGATATAAAATACAGTATCTTTGGACACACCACACTCCCTGGCAAGTTCGCGAGTACTTGTGGACGGATTTGGCTCAACAGCTTCCTTCAGAACCTCATCAATATCCATTAATATTCGCCCGGAGCCCTTCTTCCTTTCCAACGTCGTATCTCCAATGCTAAATTTTTCAAACCAACGCCGCGCAGTGCGCTGGTCAAGGACATCTTCCGCTTCATATTTAATAATTTCACAAGTTGCTTCAGCGGCTGTGAATTTTTTCCAGTAATGTCTTAAAATTGCGAGAATTTCGTAGGACACTGTCGTGTTACTTCTTTGAAATAAATATCTAAACTGAGGCTTTTTTGAAAAAGTCCAGTGTTAGCAAACAAACTTAGAGAATGCTCTAAAGGGATTATTAATTGTTGGTAAATAATAAATAGCATTAAAATATTTACAGACTTGATAAAACGGTCATTTTATTTTTATACACCCTATTATATGTTATATATAGCAATTAAATAAAAGAATAATAATAAGAAAAAAGAAACAACTGGAGTAAATTCATGCAAATAAGACAAGATAAAAAGGTAATAAAACTGAAATATTTAACGTTAGAAAGGAATGAAGATGTATGAATAGAGATATGAAGTACAGCAAAAATAAGGTCAGCCAAATAAAAACATAATAAAACTAATACATAATATTTTTTATGGTACAGCTTAATATATATAACCATCATATTTATAAAAACATACCTTTATTTATTTTTTTAAGACAGGAATAAATGTTTGAAAAAAAATGTATATATAAGGAAGTATTGGCGAATTTACATTGATCTATGTTGTATTATATCAGTTATTTTAGTAAATGGCCTTTTGTTTCTGTATTTCTCATGATAATTATTGATGATTTTTATGTTCCTTTATTAGAACTGTTGTATTATTTCAATGTATTATTATTAGAATTAACCAGATAATTTATTTTCATTTGTTTCCTCTAAAGCACTAAAGTTCATATTTATCCCCAGTAATATTATGCGAATCGGACTTGTCCCGAAATAAATAAACAATTTATTGTTAATGTAATTTCCAAAATTTTTCCTTTCCCAGATACCTGTGGAATTGTAAGTACCGAAAAAAAAAAACACCTCAAACACGTGCCGCAAATAGAACTAATGTTAAAAAAAATAGATTAAAATTAGTCGAAAATAAACCATAATCTTCAACCTATGACCTTCCCGGTTTATACAAGAGAATAAACAGGAACATTTCGAAGAAGTGTAGATTTGCCTCATATCATGCAGGAAATCAGGAGATAATGGAATCGTCATTGACAAATACCAGATTAATTGGACCAGAAAGGATGATAACGAAGCGTTTATTGATATTGTGCCCATTAAAATATTTAAAAAAATAAATTTATGACATGATTTATTTGCGTTAAAATTTTATTTATATAATATAAAATAAATTATACAGAAAAACAGACACTATCATTCACTAACAATTTGTAATAATTGACAAATTGATAATCCACAAAAGACTGATTCGGTACCAACATTTTTTTCTGGAATAATATTAAACCATTGAATAGTGTTATTAACAAGTTGATTGCCAACTACGAGATAACTCGTAGATTGCATTTTTTCTAGGACGCCAACTACGAGTTATCTCGTCCTGTGTTTATTTGCCATTTTTGTACAGCTACGATTAAACTCAGAAATATATCATAATTAGAGTTATTAATAATATAATGTGATTAAATCAAATTGTCATTTTAGGCCAGATTCCTGAAAATTGCCATGGCAATCAGAGTGTTAAGAAAAAATGGCATGAATATATATATATAACTAATTGTAACAGAGAAATAGATACAATTGTAGAATAAAAACGTTAGTCCTTTAAGAATCACATATTTGAAAATAAACCAAAAATGTGCCACCACAATTCATGAAGATCATGGATATCTAAATGGTAAGGAATTTAATGCTTCTAAGCTAAAAGTTGATGAGAGAAGTCACAACAGCGAGATCCCCCCCCAATTAAGTGCACCTAGGAGAGTCTACAAATCAATCAATAGCTAAATCGTCTATGGCTTTTAATATATTAAATAATTTATTTGCCACAGCTGGATTTGAATCCGGGACCTTCATCGAAACAACTCATTAAATGATACTTCTTTACATAACCCAATGTTCCTCAAGAACATTGTATTTATAATAATTATAAATAAAATATAAAAAAGAAAAACATAGTTGGACAGCATTCCAAGAGTAAAAACATTACAGCTTATGAGTTATCACCATTACTTTATTGTAAAAACAGGAATATATAGTACATACTTATGTATATGTTTTTGATTATTTATAAAATTGAAAACAGTCGTGATAAAATAATTGGACAACTAAAAAAAAAAAATCACATCGCTATATATGTAAAGAACCTAATATTTCAAATAGACATTGAAATATTGAGAAATCAGTCTGATTGAATGTTTTTGTACATAATAGTAACAGTAATGGAAATTATTTTTACCATTAGAAAGATCTCATTTTTCTTTTTAAAACATAAATATTTTTTTAATCTTAAAAGGCAAATAATTAATAGCAAATGTACGAAGCAAAATGAACTTCATTTAACTACACAAGGGAATGCAAAGGATTTATGAACCCATTAAATCCAGCGAAATTCACATGCTGATTTTATCGTATCAAATATAAAATCTTTAAGGTCATGCATTAGTCCAGAGAGGAGCGAGATAGCTCAAACATTTCCTCAAATTTTTCAAAAAGGGCCAGAGGATCACCCGACTCAAAGGAGGCTATGAATCAAGATTCAAAAAAAAAAAAAAATTATTGCACGCCGTGGCGAGAAGTTATCAGATTCCGCGTCAGGTTCAGTTTATGGGGGTGCATAACAACTGCACTACAGCAGATCCCATCGCAGCCGTTCTTCAGCCCGCTTTGATTTATCTTAATGGATTAATAATATCGCCTATTTTCTTCCAGGTGTAAATAATTACCGAGATGTTTTAGGAACATTGGTTAGGAAATGTTTTCTCTGAGATCATTATTTAGTCGAAGGGAGGGGGCTGGCTGGGATGTTAGTAAACATGCCATGATAGGTCGCAACTGCTGCCTCCGCCGCATGCGCATATGTATTTATAAAAAACTGGTGTTTAACTCTTCCACGCCAAAAAAAAAAAAATATAACAAAATAGTTTTAGAAATAAATTAAATATCTGCTTCCATTTTAACAGGTTTTAATAAACTTCAAATCTTCTAATAAATGAAATCCCAGTTTTCATTCGTTAAATCATAATATTACAAAATAAAATTAATATATTTAATAGATCATAGAACATTTAATAACAATAAAAAATTGTAATTAAATTTTGTTTAAAAGTGATTCCGATGCATACTTATTATATGACCTTATTTATTGAATATTTTATTTCACTCCCAACAATAAAACATGATAGTGACGTTTTAATAGCTGATATTGTTTTATATGGATGATTGCAATAAATAATAAATTTTAAATAATCAACAACAAAGTGATTTTACAAAGAAAGAGCTATTTTGAAATATAGTAGTAATTTTGTAATGAAAAGAGTTTCAGGCTTACTTGATTGCGAGAGTAATGACATGTTCCAAATATATAGACAATAATATTGGAATGGAAACATGCATTGCATATCCTATGTTTGTTATTATATAATTAATAAATAATTATAATACTATTTTGCTAATTTTTTATATCCCATAGATCCCTTAAATAGGCATAACAAAATTTACATTGAATCCAGCCTAAAGGAGTAGTTACAACAGATGCCTTTTAATTTCAACTGAACAGTTTTTTCTCATCATTCTTATCTTTAGTTTTTCATTAAGATAAATATGATGAATCTACTTAAAAAATATATTTAAAAAATCTTTCTACACATAAAATAAAATTTTAAAATCAAAAATCATATCTCACTAGTATTAGACATCGCCGCCCGCTAATGTTTTGCTGAAATTTACTATAAGACTGGTGATTTTATCATATATCAATATAATTCTTATCATATATATTATAATATCAATTTACTATGTAACCGAAACTCGTTATCACCAAAACGAGATTTCTCTTTCTCGGTCACCAACAAATGTCTAATGAAAACGAGAAATCTCGTTCCCAATCAGGGCGTCAATTTGTAGAGTGAAATAAGTAAAAAAACCTACCTTTTTGGAAAAATGGGGAAAACTTTTAAAATGAGCTTGGAATAGTATTATAACACTAAGAGAAACACAAGTGCCTTCGGGCAAACTCTGAGACTTAGAAATACTAGTGCGATGTTCTAGACAGGTTTTAAGTTGACGATAAAGTTTTATAGTAAATAAATGTTAATAACAATTAATAGATTAGGGTTATGTAGTACTAAAGGATATGTTTGAAGGGCATTTGAACATCCTAGGCTCTCATTCAAGATCCAGCAATGTCTGTCAGACATAGACACACGAGGTGCTAAGAAATATGACATCAGTTTGACCGAGAAAATTCCTTTAGTACCGATACATGATGACAATTATCGATTATATCAGACGTATCGATAGTTCACGGTCAAAGAGAATACTATCAGCTAAGGAGCTAACTATTGAATCGTGGATCGAGATATCGAGTTATTGGAATGTTTTAATTTATTTCTCAGCGCTATCGGACTCCCGGCGATCGGGCAAAGGAGCGAGCATTTTCTTATCAAATCGGAATCTGATATGGCGCTAATTAGGACCTTCTTTAGAACCGATACTAAGAAAAATTAAACAGGGACTAGTTTTTTTACGGAACTTGGCCAAAGAAGGAAAAATGTAGGTCAACCAATTTGTTTTAATTGATTAGCTAAAGAGAAAAAATGTTCTGCTAGTTAACTTAGAGGAGGCCTACTTCTTCAAGAAGAATGCAGCGTAATAAAAAAATAAGTCAATTCCAATGTGAATGCAGAGCAGGATTTACAGTTAAGTAACATAATATATGAGGGGGAAAAATGAAAAACAGCTATAAATTATTTGTAAATTTTTTTATAGGTGCAAGTAATTTTGAAAAATAGAACTAAATTATTAACTAATCCATTAACAATAATAAGGAAACAGAATTTTATTCGTATTCAACAGATTTTTATAGAATAATATATATATGTATTATCTGACGGCTCGAAGATAAATAAAACAATATAAAGTTAAAAAATCCTGTATTCAGAATCTATATGTAAGAATATATTTAATAAGTTATTGTTATATAAAGCCTGCTTACGACCTACAATAACATAAGCATGCCCAATATTTAGTTATATTTCTAAAACTAATTACAAATATTCTACAATAAATCCCTTAGAATTTCGGGAAATTATGCATATTACACTAAAGTTAAAATTATAAATAAAGAATTAAGCATACCTTATGTAAACGTATTTATCAACAAACTAGGTAAACAATTTTTTTTAAGTTTAAAAACAATAAAAACCCACTTATAAAAAATATTGGGAACTATACAAAAAATAGTACAAAGCAGTATGCACATAAAAGAACAAAACATTTATTATTGTAGAATACAAATTTCTATTATTTCATTATTATTGTTGATATATACCATATGTATATAAGTTTCTAAGAATGTATATTTACAATTTTTGTTTATTTTATTATTGTTATTTTTTTTCTCTGTTGGAAAATTTTTTAAACATTTTTTCTTTCATTGTAAATTCTGATTCTCCACGGATACATTTGAATTTGTTCAATTGTTTTAAATCTGAGACTGGTCTATTTGGTACAGCATGTAATTTTGTGAATTGTAGCAAATTATACAAGAAATAAATAATAATAATAATAAAAGAATGCATTAAGTATATGTTAACTTCTGTAACTGGATTATTTGCTTCAGTTAAGTTTTTTCATCTCTGTTAGTTTATAAATATTACCAATACAATTGCTACTGAAGGGTTAACCCAAAAATGTCCATTTTTGAGTTGTGTCGTTCTTTAGAGGAGCGGTATATTCTCGAATTAATTACGAGGTATGCATTAAATAAATACTAAAAAAGAATAATACTATATACGGAAGAATAATGCATTGAAGAATTCACAGTGCGATATCCTATCTACCTATCACTTGTCACTCTTTTTCTAGTGTTAAGAAGGCGAAGAACGAATTCACAGTCTCCGCGTTTATAGCCTACCAAGCCTACAATTAGGTCCAGGCATTGGAAACATTTATCAGGGAATATCTCAAGACCGGATCTTACAAAAAAAAAAAGATTAAGGAAAAACGAGAAAAAGGAAAATATACGTAATGAAGGCTATTTGTTGGTAAAAATATTTACTGCCGCTGGAATCAAATGAAGATATAAAAGGCTGCATTTCTTCTTATTGCTCCGGTTCGAAGCACGCCAAGTGAGGCAATAAAACAGCAATAAGATCCGAAATGCAAGATATAATGAGAAGAAGAGCAGGTTGGGCTGAAGATAGGATCTGGGGGTTGTTCCCCTACATCTCGGGGGTCGGGCGACTGACGACTTCTTGTCCAGAATCAGATAAATGTCGTAAACCACCGGGAACTGGTAGGGGCTGTCATAGTCAGATTTCTTCATTTAGTGCCGGCATAAAACTCCTCCGGGTGGCTCTTAGCGAGTTATAAGCCCACCGCGGACACCAGGAAGGGAAAAAAAGAAAAAGGAAAACGACAGGAAAAGGTGTATACTGCACTGATAGGAATAAGTTATTCACAATGCCGTTTAATTTGTCTCAGTCCACTCCTGAAGTCTTCGATGAGATTTTATTTTGGGTGGCTTCCAAAGGAGATGCAAAATAAAATTAATTATTAAACTATAATAATAAATAAAAAGGTTTAGTTTTTAACAATAATTATGGACTTATCAAGAATATTTGTTGTATTTTTAAGTGGTAAATATACAACCACACTCCTTCCTTATATCTTTGCTTCAGGGCCTAATTCAAAATATGTCGTTTATTTTTGCTAATATTTACTGTGACTAAAAGATTTTTTTATATTTAAAGTATGTTGACAAAACTCCGTAAATTCTTACCTACTTACTTCCTTATTATCAGTTCCTACCTCAGTAATAGAGCCTTTAAAGTAAACCATAATTTTTCCTACTCTTCCCTCTTTACCCAGTCTGCCGGAGTTCCTCAAGGTAGTATCATGGGTCCCATCCTATACACGATATATACAGCTGACATCCCAACCCATCCAAGCACTGTCCTCACTACGTACGCTGATGGCATATGTGTTTTTATCAGTAAATAAGGATCCATTTGTTGCATCCCCAACTCTTCAATACCATATCTCAAACCTTCAAGAATGGTGTCAAAATTGGAGAATTAAAAATTAATCCTAACAAATCTCATCAAATTACCTTCACCCTTCGTCGTAAACCTACAAATTCCTGCCCTACTGTATCCTTTAATAATAATTCCTCTGAACCCTGTCGAACAGGTACGTTACCTAGGACTCCATCTGGACAAACGTCTCACTTGGAATCCTCATACAAGACTGAAAAGACAAGAAACTGCTCGTCGTTTTCGCCTACTTCAACATGTTACTGGACAAAACGCTCTAAGCTCCCAATTAATTACAAAAGACTCATTTACATGACAGTTATCAGGCCTATTTTGGACATACGGAGTTGAGCTTTGGGGCTCTACTAAACCAATCCAATTCATCTCGTATCCAATCCTTGCAATCCAAAATCCTTCGTTAAATCCTCAATGCTCCTTATTACGTCACAAACAAACTCATCCATCATGATCTTAATATCCCATATGTTACCGATTTGGCTCAAACTAGATACCTATCCTTCCATGACAAGCTCCAAACACACTTGAATCCGCTAGTCTCTCAACTTGCTTTCCCATACTAGTTCCTGATAACCCTCCGAGGCGTCTGAAAAGAAGATGGCCTCGAGACCATCTACTATAGAACTTTTTTTTGGGGAAAAGAAGTCATTTAATTTCCCTTCGTTGAATACAAGGGTTTTTCTTTATTGAAAAAATATAAAAACTAATAATCAGCCTAAATTTAATCATTTTAGTATACCTATTAAATGGAGCAAAAAATATGGTTTATTAGACAAAAAAATAATTTTAGAAAACCTTCAATCAATTAACTACATATGCTTCAAAAACATGACGCCATTACATATAATTAAAGTATAGTGTAAGATCGAAATAATATCAATAATTAAACTTGACTGTGATTAGAAAAAAATATCATATCTGTTTTTTTCTTTAATTATTCTAGCTCTACACACACATAAAATCTTGAAAATAAGAAACATAAAAATAAAATAAAAATTAGGAAATTAAGTTACGGTTAAAAATTAAAAAAAATCTATGTCTATGAATGAACGCATTAACAAACCTTTACCAAAAATTAATGACTATAAATTTAATAACGATAAAAAATAATTATTTAGGAGCATATCTTAATATTTGCACGACTTAGGCGTATACAATATTAAATTCTATATCCTCATATATACTAACCACTCAATCAGTCCAAGACTAAAACAAAACCATTAAATAGAAAAAAAAATGAAAATAAGATTGGAGAGGAGATGCCGGCAAGCCCAACAGATTTCCCCCCAATTAGGTGCGCCAACCTCGATTAGCTCTGAGTCAATGTTATCGTCCCGTAGACGCCTCAGACACTATCTTATCTCTAGTTTTTTTCCCTTTTTTAATGTCCTTATTACCGATGAGAACTATTTATCTCCGTCCAACTGATCCATTTACACCTGAATTCTTTGAAGACTTTACCTTTTGTTGCATTTTATAGGTTCAAAAATGAAACAGAAGACAAATTCGTATTTCTGTGGTATATATTTATGTTTTCATAATTGAATATTTTAATTATCTGTTGAAAAAAAATTAACAAAACTGACTTCAAATAATAAACATAGGAATAAGGAAGCAGAATTGCAATTTAAAATCAATGTAAAAAAAAAAATCGAAAAAGTCGAGTCATGAATATTATTCGACAACAGCTTACAAAAATAATGTGTTCTGTTTGACCCTATGAGAAGACAATGATACATCCCAGTACATTAGGAAATTCGGAATTTATTTAACTTGAAATAAAATATATGGATATAGGATCATGGATTCTTTACGTGGTAGAAAACTATACTGTTTCTAGGACAAACCCCTAAAGGGAGGTGACTAGTCCGAGATCACGATTAACCGCCAGATATTCACCCAATTAACGCTATCCCATCTATTTATGAGGCTGGGATGTACCCCAGGAGGGTCTCCAGATCTCACAGAATCCATCCTCGGCTGTTAATAGATTAAATAAATTATTTGCTACAGTGGATTTGTACCCGAGGACCTTCGTCATGGCAACTCAATTTACCACTAAGCTATCCCGATCTTCTTGTGTAAAGATGTAACAAATATTATTTTAGTTGGTAGTTCAAATGAAAGTTAATTT